>CM050903.1:4040000-4442500 GCA_027726005.1 Juncus effusus | reverse complement strand
CGTCTTGAATTTTCTGTGAGATAAAAAGTGAAGAACAAATACTAACATATATCGTTCTTCATCCGTTCATAAGGGTTGTTCGTTTGGATACCGGTGAAGGACGAAGCGGTGCGCGGCGTCTTGCAATTCAGGTTAAAATCGAGAATCGGTTTGAGAATTGGATGTGCGGGTAATGCCCGAACTAATTTGAATTAGATCCTGGATATATCCGGATCCCAATAAAAAAAAATCTAGATTATTTTATCCGGGTGCGGATCTAGTATTGTATTTCGGGGTTAGATTCAGATCCGAATAATATCCGGATAATTGTAAAATTGGGTGTCTTATTTTTTACTCAAGCTATACAAATACATCTCACCATTTATGGACACAAAATTTGTATGCATTTAAATATCTAATAAGTTAATATTAAAATATTTTTAAATATCTATATAATTAGTATTCTAATAATTTGACAACGTAATATGACATCATACAAGATAAATTCATAAATTTGACAATTTTTATTATTTTATATGTTCTTTACGAATTAAAAATATTTTTTAGTACAAATTTCTTATATTTTTATGTATGAAATTTTAAGTTAAAGAACAAATATTCATGTTCGGTACTATGTATGTGTTTTAATTATCTGAATAGAATCCAGATTTGTATCCTACATCCGATATCTAAAATATATCCGTTTACCGTTTAATATCCAAACCGTATTTGGACCCAGCTCTTACCATATACGGATCTGAAAAAGTAGAGTTGTTATAAAATGGATCGGAACTGTCTACACCCCCGCCTTCGTGTAATGTCGATGTCTCAATCACGCCTTTGAATGGCATAATTACACAAATATAATTTAATCCTAATTTCAAATCATACCAAAAAATTTGGCTTTACTTCCACCTTTTTTCTAATTACTTACGATGATAAGAAGGAAAACACCTGATATTTTAGTTTAACACGCCTAATTCAAATAAAAAAATCAACTCACAAAATCATAAAACATCTTACCAATTTAGAACATTCAAATTTTACACCTAATCTCATGTTGAATGCTAAAATACACTTGAAAATCTTAACAAATGGTAAAGCCACTATCAAGCAATCATAATAATGAATATAAATAGTAAAAAAGAAAATACAGTTCTCAAGGAATTACTACGACAGAAGATTAAAATTTGAGTTCTTAAAGTTCAAAACTAGGAAGTGCAAAATTGGATGTTGTAATATAAGCAGTAAGAATTATAAATTAATATCACTCCTCATCAGAATAATTAAATTTTATGGAATGTGATTGGAGATCAATCTGACCGCCTCTATAACTCCCCCTCTTCTTCTTCGTCTTTTCATGTCTAAAGTCCCTGCAATTCTCAAGCAAAATACAAATAAATAAATCAATAATCCAAAATTCATAACGATAGATATGTAAACTAAAAAAATTGAATGTGCATATATGTACAAATTCGAATGATAATAGACAAATAAAAAATTGAACATATGATGCTTTACCTTCCTCTAACTTGTTCAAGAATCTGTTGCGCCTTTGCACCATATCCAGAATCAGCTCCATCCTAAATAATTAAATAGAAAAAAAATAATTACAAACAGGTTAAATATCAAAAAAATCCGATAAGGAAATAATTATTCTAAATAGAAAGCAAAAAGATAGAATGAAAGTAAAGCTACAAAATATCATAAACCTTGGCCCAATAAGAATTATCTTGGAGCCTCTGATCAGCAAATTTAACCTCCTCAATTTTCACTCTTTTAAATGCATTTGCTGATTTTGGCTGCACAACAATCACCAGAAATTTAATTAGTATTTTGTTAATCCAAGTACCAGTATTTTACATATGATTCCTATTATTCCTGCTTCAAACTTTTTACAATTATTATTTTTATTTTCCAAGAAAAAAAAATGTGCTTACTTCATCTGATGATTTATCCTTTTTGCCAGATTTTGGCTCTTTATTTCCATTTTCAATGACAGGGGCATTTATGTCATTTCCAATGTTTGCTTCATAATCATTTTCTTCTTCTGAGTCGGGTTTCTTTCTCTTTTTGGAGACCTTGTTCTCCCCATTTTCTCCATTTTGTTGTTCAACAGTGCTCTTTTCTTTATCATTTTCATGATTTATTCCCTTATTCTCTTTTTCCTTGTCACCAATTTCATTTAATTCTTTCACTTCTTTCTTTTGCTTTCTCTTTTTCTCATCCTTGTTTTCATCATTTGAAGATTTCAACTCCTCAACTTTATTTTCAAGTTGCTCTTTCTGTTTCTTACTCTTCTTCTTTTTCTCATCTTTCGCCTCTTTTATTTCCTCTTTAGGTTCCTCTATTTCTTCCTTTACTGGAGTTGACTTGTCAACATTTGATTTCTTTTTCTTTTTCTTCTTCTTCTCTTTTCTTTCCTTCTTTGCTTCTTCTCCTTCTTCAACTGGAGTTTCTGAGTCATCAACATTTCCATTGCTGCTCTTTCTCTTTTTCTTCTCTGTTTCATTATCATTATCTGCAGAATATGTTTGGATCAACTCAGCATAAGTTCCTTTCACATAATTTATTACAAAAGGAAAAAATGTATTATTAAGAGAATATTAAGAATACCTTGTGGCTTCTCACATTGAATAGCAACAGCTTCTTTGCCACTACTGGGAAATTATACATAAAGGTAGTAGCTTTAGCATATAATATATATGATTCATAAGGACCATATGCATAAATCATCATCTGACACAGATATTATATTATTAATTATCTACAACTAATTAATCATGTGAACAACTTTACATTTTTAAGTCGAGAAAATAAACTAATGTCTCTGCCTAAACTACCCAATAAATTAAGGAAATTCAAGAATTTTATTTAAAATTTATCAAATTTGTAATTTCAGTTGAAAGGCTACATTAATGAATGAACATTTCACAAGTAGGAATTCGCCCATACATATTAGGAAAATAAAATGAAAAAGAAAAAGGATCAAAGAAAGCAGTACCTTGAATCAAAAAATCTAGAAACAATATCGTCTAGGTTCACAGCAGATGATTTCCAGCTATTTTCCTGCCAAATATCCAGAATTTATTAAATATAACAACAAAATACGATAAAATACAAGCTAAAATAAACAAATGCACTTAATTGAATACTGTGCACAGATAAATCCACGAAAATCATGGAAATACCTGAATCTGAGCCTCAGAGATGAACATATCAAGGGTTTTCTTAAACCCGTTACTCTCCAAAAAGCCCGCAATCGATTTGAGAAGAACTCCTCTAGAACCTTCCAGACTGTTCCGGCCCTTCTTGGCGCTCTTGTTCTTCTTGTCCTTCGTCTTGGCGCTTTGAGATTCGAGCGCCATGAGAACTGAGCGAGGCACGAATGGAAACGGTTGATTTTCTGAGTTCAATTTGATGTTCATAAGCTGATTGAGGCCTAGGGTTTTAGAAGCCGAGAAGTAAAGGGGGCGGGCGCTCAGAGATTTTATGTCAATAATATGACCGCTATTCTTACCGCGTTATTCACGCAAACATTTTACGCATTTGGTAACATATTGAGAAAACGATGCCGTCATCCATTTAAATCTTGCCACGTTATTGGACATGTTAAGTTTGTAAAAATCGAAATATCGGAAGTACTCCTGGTGGGAAGGTTCTAGAAGGGATCAGGGTTTGCTAGTTTAGGGCTTTCTTGGCACATGCAAGGTTTTATGTATTAAATGGGCTGGCCCATCATAGCTCAATTATTTAGGCCTGAAAATACATGGCCATATTTGTAACACATTTTCTGAGAAAACCCTAGATTTTTACTATATATAAGAAATTGCGTCCTCTGTTTCTTCCTCTCTCTAACTCAAAATAATTTTGAACTCAACAAGAGAAGGCTCTGCTTCCGTGCTATCTAAATTTTTCCTACAATAGATTAAAATAAAGCAGAAAACAAATATAAATAAACAATGCAAACTAATTAACTTAATGTTGGTTTATATATAATTTACACATTTTGTGCATTTAAAGGCTTAGCAAACATAATACAAAAAAGTCATAAGCAGCATTTTACTTTCTGCTTCTACTTCTCACATTTTTTGTATTATTTAATAATGAAAATTATATATTAATTTTTATACTTTTAGTTTATAAAAAAAAGTTGTCTCCTTTTATAAAATCGGTTATTTACACGTTCAGTTGGATATTTACTTTATTTTAAAAAGTTAACGATGTTAACTACTTTTGTTAAGTGATGGACTAAACATGCATGATTATATAAAATACATATCAAAAAGTTTAAACTAATATTACATAGACTAAACGTGCAACCAATTAAAGTACATGAACTAAAGGTGCATTTTTCTCTTTAATTAAAAATTTATCCATCAATATATGATTCTAATCATAAAATTAGGGGAATTTTTTAAAAGAACGTGATGTTGCATGACGAGGTTTTCCATTGTGTAACACGACACGAAAAAATAATATATATAGATGCAATAGACAATATATAAAGTTATTTTTCTTAAACAATATGTAGAGGCAATAAATAATACATACATAAAACAATGAAAAATAATATATAAAAAATAAAAAATATATCGAAAAACGGAAAAAATAGTATATCGTTGCATTTTGAGCGTGCTCAAGTCCGTCGTATTTTCAAATTCCCTTTTCAAAATCATGAAACTTTTTTGATTGAACTTTATATTTGTAGATTCTTTTTTCTAATCCCTACAAAGTTAGGTGAACTTTTTTCATCCCTTATTTGATTTATCTTGAATTTCGAATATAATTAAGGGGAATTTATTAAAAGCCCCTATATTATGCAAAAAATTATTGAAAATTGAAAAAAAAAAAAAATTACATTCGACATATATTATTTTTGGATGGTTGAAAATGTTGTTTAATGGAGGCCGGGGGGGGGGGGGGGGGGGGGTGAATAAGTCTAATTTGTACAGAAGTGTGGATTTAACGACTTTTTAGGTATTATTAATTTTTAGGGGATTCGACTTTTAGACGGATCGGTTATTTTAATTAACAATAATAACTAAATGAAGAATATATAAATAAGAGTAAATAAAGAAACACGCGATATGTTGATGAAGGCGAGGCGATTGCGTTAGCTATAATAATCGCCTGTTCTCGTTAGTGACCCTTATTACATTCATGAGTGCATACTCTCCGGGTATGACTCTTCGTCTCCTTGATCCACTAATTCAAAGAGTGTTCTTACAAGACCCAAGTCGACGATCACTTTACAAACTCTTAGCGATTCGTCGAATTAAAACAACAATCGATCTCTTTCAATCAAACTATCAAACAATTAGCTCGCTAATTTTCTCTTATCTCATATAAGATTATTGAGTAATTTAGTTTAACAAGCATAGAAAAAGCTTGATAAAAAACAGATTGGAGCTGCTCCTTTTAAAGAGGGAAGGAGCAGCCTCAAAAAAAGGAAGCTACCGTCAGGTCTGTTTGAACGGGCTGAAGATCCATTTGAACGGACTGCAAAGATGGAAATAAATTAATTGAAGGGCATGAACTCAATTCTTATGTATATAATTTTTTCTCTACTGAATATTTAACTTAATCAATTTGATAAATAAAAACTAATGATAACACTCAACAAAAACTTCAGGTGTTGAACGCTTCGAGGTAGAATTTGAGGTATTCTAGATCTTCTGAATAAATTCTGTTTCATCCCTCTTGATTAGGTCTTCATAAACATCTTCCTGAACTCGCGCTTTAACTAAACTTATTCATGACACGCAAATATTATTTGTAGCTCGGGATTATTTTAAATATTATCAAACAGAAAATGCATCCGAAAATTCAAGAAGGGTTTCTTCCCCAAATTCATTAGTTTGTTGGCTTCAGAGTTTTATCATTTTTCCTTATATTTTATTTTAGGTTTTTATATCATATACATTCAATACGCTAAGATTTCTATATCGTATGGGCCCACATGTGATATTTTGAAAGTTTGAAAAACACATATGAAATTGCCTTTTCTACCATTTTTCATTTTTAATTTTTCATGGTTATACATTATGTTTTAAATTTAATAGAAATTGGCACACATGAGACTGTCTTTCCATCCAATTTTTTTATAATCTAGGGTTATACAGATATTTTAAAATTTTTCTAGGAGCCTACATGAAGTATTTTCGTACAAATAGTTAATGATAAAAATAATATAATATTTTGAGGATTTGAAAGGGATATATAATTTTTTTTATTAATGCATTTTTTTTAAATAATTATGAATGCTATTTTGATATTTGTGGGTATACATGAAATTTCTACAAAAAACCGAAAAGAGAAAGGAAGTGATAGAGAAAATAAAAAACCAAAGTCAGGAAATATGATATATTTTGCAACAATAGTTGCAAAACGTACAAGTGTGGCTCGGGATCTTCTCAGTACTGTTAACAAGATGGGATTTCTAATGATTAGTGTGTTCTTCTTTCCTCAACTTTGGTTCAGTCGACTTGGCATTGGAAACTTTAGATTAAAAATTTTTTATTTAATGTGTTCTTTAGTGAAATGTTTTGGAGCTTGATGGTTCGATTCATTAGATTGAATCTTTCGAGGGACATACGTGTCGATCATTTCATAGAAATAATCAATTGGGGCTCTTTTATATATGAGTTCAGCTTTGATACTATGGTTATTTATAAGAATTTGTCGAGAATCATGAAAATAATTAATCCTACTATTGTTACTAGAAGTTTTAAAAGTTTGACTTTTTTTCTTGGAATAATCTTGGTACATAATCCTACTATTGTCGAGATCATCCCTTTATCCAAGTTCTACATTATTTAATTTGTTTGAACTTGGAAATCATACTGTTTGTAAATTAAATCAAGATTAGGATTTAGATATACCTCGTGACTAGGGGTGAAAATGGTCCAGATATTACCCGGACCGGACCGGATCCGAAAAATATCCGGGTCCGAATAGAAATATCCGGATCCGTTGAGATCCGGATCCGGGTTTTTTATTCGGATACGGATCCGGATACGGTATTGGATTTTGGTGTAGTATCCAATCCGGATCCGGAAAATATCCGGATCCGGATACTATTCAAAAATGGGTACCCATTTTTTTACCCATATTCTAAAATAAAGTATTCATTTTTGACCCAAATTTTGAATTCATTGAAATATCTATAAATTTAGTAATACATCTTCAAATATCTATAAAATTAGTAATTATTAATTTAAAAACATAATAAAATATTATATAAATAAAATTTATGATATTTTTCTTAGATATTCATATTTTTTTGATGATTTTTTTATATTTTATATAGTTTATCAAATAGTTGTAATTTTTATCCAGTAAAAGTATGTTTTGTTATTAAAATTCAAATTTTTTGTGTATATTTGAGAATTATAAAATAAATATTTATATTAAGTACTAAATATCCGTTTTAATTATCCGAAAAAAAACCCGGATCCGTATTCGTATCCGAAATATCCGGACCGTATCCGTATCCGTTTAAGATCCAAACCGTATCCGAATCCGGATTCGTATCCGGAAAAAAAAAATGGGATATGGGATGACCACTATCCGGACCGGATCCGGACCGCTTTCACCCCTACTCGTGACTCATGGCACGAAAAAAATTGGAAGACAATGTGTCGAATGAGGAGACTGCTGGAGGTGACAGAGGAGCAACTCGTCCTTATTTTCGGAGAGTCTCCTGAAAGGCTCGCTCGATGAGATCATCCACTGAGTCATACACCATGAAAGTAGCGTTCGCCATTTTCGAGTCGGAGTCGGAGTCCAATTCAAAGGAGTTGGAGGAATCACTCAAGTCATCTCCCCCAGATAGCCACCTCGGCGGAGTGATTCTTCGACTTTTTCTTATTCTTTGCCTTGTTATCACGTCTTTTCTCGTGTCTATCATCAGATTGACCTTCTCGTCTCTCATTCTCTTTGTTGTTCCACGGAACAAGCTCGGGATGAAGTGTAGCAATTTTTGATTGTATGTCCCGTCTTGTTGCACTCGAAGCAATATCTCTTCTTATTGTTGCGTCTACGTTTGTCGTTGAACCGTTTCTCACATGCTCATAAATCACCGAATTGTCTCATAAGAAATGCCATCTTGTCATCGCGTGTCTCAATTGCCGGCATGGCTATATTTTTCGGGTGAGAGTTGTTTTGCTTGAGTCGGATTTCGTAGTTCCGAAAGTAGTTGATTAGATCTTCTGGCTGATCTCTTGGGTCGCCATCATCGCCTTCAATGAAACTCGAAGTGTTTCCCAGCTTTGAGGTATTGCCCTATCAATTTTTCTATAACTTGAGGATTCATTAGAGTCTCTCCTAAAGCGGTGTACCCATTTCAGATATGAGACATAAGAGTGTACATATCCTCAGTGGATTCACCTTTGATCATCCAGAAACAGTAAAATTATTGTTCAAGTAAATTAATTTGATCCTTTTCATTTGACTATTCCCTTCAAACCGGTTTAGGAGAGCTCACCGCATTTGATTAGCATTAATACAAACATCCATAATTACAGATAAAGTGCTTAACATATTTGTGAGTATTAACTTTTGTGTCATAATGTCTAGTGTAATTTGGTCTTTGTTATAGCAGTGTGGGTTGTACTACTATCTTTACAAATTATATGATAAAATCATTTTCTACTACTTGATGAAGTCCGTGTAGCTTAAAGGCGTTCACCATACATCTCTTCCATAGGTTCTAGTTCTTGCCGCCGAGTTTCTCCGGGTATGCGATCTGAAGACGGTTGATTGGAGGGGTTGCCATTAATCAAAAATACAAGTTGTTTCAAATTTGAATTCGAAACAGTATGTATTCCTGCTTTGATTGTTTTTTAATTGAGACCTAAAAGGAAGGGGTTGGGGGGGGGGGGGGGGGGAGGGAATAGGCCTATAACATGCAGAAGTGATTTTGTAAATTTTTAGGTTTTACAACTTTTAGACGGATCGGTTGTATTAATTAACAAATACTAGAAATAATGATAACTAGATAAATAAAGTAAATTAAGGAAAATAAGCAAAGCTACCGAATACATAGATATGTTGTCGAAGTTCGGTGAGGCGGTTGTGTAAGCTGTAATTGTCCATTCTCGCTAGTAACCCTTGTCACATTCATGAATGTCTACTCTCTGGGTATGTCTCTTCGGCTCCTTGTTCCACTAATCTAAATATTATTCTTACAAACTCGAATCGAGAATCGCTTTACAATCAAACAAACTAACTAGTTCTCTTTCTGTTTTAGCAAACATACAAACTTGATCTCTCTTTTAATCTCTCAACTTTGCTCACAAAATATCGAATAATTTAATTAGACCCTAGAGAGAATTCTAGATTGATTTTTCTAATAATTGTATGAATAAAACGAATTAGGCCTGCCTCCTTTTAAAGAGGAAGGAGCAGTCCGTAAAAAAAGAAAACAACCATCTGGTTCGTTTGAATGGGACTGGTGGTCCATCCGAATAGACGGAACAAATGGAAATTGATAGACACTGGGATTTGAAACAAACGGCTAGAAAAATAACTATCCGTTCGAATGGACATATCACATAAACTTTTTAATTGTAGGTCCGTTCAAAGGACGGAGCTTCTTTTCGAACGGACAATCATCTAGTTTTTCTGATTTTGTTCTCTCTAGACTTTATTTATATTATTGAATATTGAATAAGACACTAAAAAATTACTTAAAATTCGAGGTGATATTCAAGCCATGAATGATTCTTGAATGCATTGAAAAAGATCCTTGGTCTCTTCGACATCTTCTGATTCCTTTGTGTTTCATCCTTTCTTAATTCGTCCGTGATTAATCTTCAGACACGTCATCTCGATCTTGTATATTTCCTATTCTCATAACATGAACTCAAATATAATTAGTAGTTCAGAATTGTTTTAAATATCATCAAACAGAGAACAACAAATATAATGTATAGCTGACATGCAAGCTCCCACTATTTTCTTCAAATCAATCACGTTCAATAGTATTGATTCGGAAATATTAAATTAAATGAGGTTTCATAGTGAGTCAAGATCCGTATTTCATTGAGTATTAAGTGCGCTTTGGCGCAACCCTCAATACACAACTATTTAGGTAGGAACACTTCCGATTGTATCATATATAATTCTTGCCTTTTATGGAATGAGCATCATATATTATCCCATCTTGTGCCCTGAGCCTAAGTCCGACTTGCTTGCTCAGTCAAGTTTAACCATGTATGAGTATCGACGAAATAGAATCCAACACACTCACTTTGGCAAATACTGGACGCCATTTCCCACGTACCTTCCTTTACAAAGACAATCCCCCATATGCTCAGCTTTGGCATGACCCCATGCAAGACTGTCTAAGTACCGAGGGCTTCAGTGACATGGGGGAACTTCCTTACTTAAAATTTTGAAGGATTTTGTTTTTAGATTTATAAATATAAACATCACAGAAACAAGACAAATATAGTATGAGCATATTACTCACGAGCGATCATGAGGTTCCTAATCCTAGATCTATCTTTAGATTGCAGGTGAATTTTCAACGAACCCGTCGTTGTGTGTGTGCGAAGATCCAATGCCATTTTCCGAAGATTACGCCAAGATCCTCGTCTCGTCTTGATATAATATCTTTCCTAACAACTATCCTATTGCTAGAAAAAGTAATTTATAATTTTGGACAACTCACTGGTTGCCATAATTACAACATTGGACAACTCACAGGTTGCCATAGATATTAAATAAACTACAAGTATTCACACACAAGATTACATCACAGGTTGCCATAGATATTAAATAAACTACAAGTATCATTAGGTATGCACTGAATCATGACGAGGAATGTGAGTGACCAAGATGGAATTTGTTCCTCTCATCAAGATGGAGATATCTCTGGGCCCCTTGATAAACTAGGACTGAAGGAAATGCATGGCCATGCTCAAAATGAATTAACATGTGTTGTTAATATCATTTTGTATTTACTCAGTCTAATTCTCGATCAAGAAAGAGACTTTGATTAAACTCAAGGATGACATACTTCGATGCCTTGTGATCAAAACATATATCGTAGAACAAAAGGAATAACCAAAAATTTATTCAGATAGGTTTATGATCGCTGATCATTTCATTTAACAAGGGTAGTCACGACATCAGTCTAGAGGTTACTCATGACTTACGATCTTTAGAAGATCGTTGCCGGCGTTAAATGGAACCTACACGGTCACACAATGAACTCCATTCGTACGGGATGAATATGCCTCAAAACAGTTATACATATGATGTATAAATTGGTGAACGAAATAATCAATTATTGGATAATTGATTGGACAAAACAGTATCATTCCGTTGGCAACGGAATAGTTCCATTCCCAACGGAATAGATATGGAAACAGTAATAACCTTAGCTGCCAAGTATTCTGTTATGGAAATACATATTCCGTTGGCAACAGAATAGTTCCGTTGGCAACGGAATAGGTGCAGATTATGGTTTTTAGTTATGGTAACTGAGCAATTGTTCGCCTCTCTCTCTAGTATGAATAGAAGGGCAGTGCCTCTCTATTAGACAGACAATTCTCAAGCTTTAGAAGCTGTCATACACAGAAATAGAGAGAGAGAAAGTTTTGAGTTCTTTTCGGAAAGTATTTCCGGACTCGTCTAGCTGAGTCCGGTTATTCCATGCGTCTCAAGTTTGACGTGGATACGAGTAGAGGTCTTCTGCTTCGAACACTAGCGAGCGATCAGTTTCTTTACCCTAGGAGAAACAAGGAGTTCGTTCAAGTCGAGCTTCAGGAAGGAGAAGGTTGCACGTCAAAAAAGTTCATACCTACATCCGTTCTTCGTCTCGCGGATCAGGAAGATCCGAGGTATAAATTTTAATAGCTAATCTCGTAGTTTTATTCCTTAACGATAATCCTAGGGTGGGTAGAATCCATAGATTCCGCTGCGAATGTAACGTACATGGCTACGGATTCCCCAACAGTGGTATCAGAGCGTTCGTTATGGAAATAATCGTCGATTATATATTTAAAATTTAGTAAATTCTAGTAAAATAAATTTTAAGGTTATGAAAATATTATTTCAAAATATTACGGAAATAGTTTATGGGAATATAATATTAGATATTATGATTTCCTAGAGTTTCGAAAAATAGTTTTTCGAAATCTGTTTTGGAAACGGAACTAAAACAAAAGGAAATACGAATTTCTAGCATGTCTCCGTTCCCAACGAAATAGTTCCATTGAGAACGGAATAACGCAGGAAATTCATGATTTTTCCAGAGCCGGTTTCGTTGAGAACGGAATAGTTCCGTTCCCAACGAAATAAGGCTGATTTTGCGAGAAACCCTAATTTTTGTTATACATGGAATTTAAATATATAAATATGGTATGAGCTTTAGATCTGTGATGTAATTTTGTGTATGAATGCTTGTAATTTTATATAATATCTATGGCAACCAGTGAGTTGTCGAAAATTGTAATTATGGCAACCTGTGAGTTGTCCAAAATTGTAAATTACTTTTTCTAGCAATAAGACAGTTGTTAGGAAAGATATTATATCAAGACTACAAGGCAAGGATCTTGGCGCAATCTTCGGAAGATGGCATTGGATCTTCGCACACACACAATGAAGGGTTCGTTGAAGATTACACCTGCAATCTAAAGATAGATCTAGTAGAAACCTCATGATCGCTCATGAGGAATAGGCTCATACCATATTTAACTTAGTTTCTGTGATGTTTATATTTATAAATCTAAAACAAAATCCTTCAGAATATTAAGTAATGAAGTGCCTCCCATGTCACTATAACCCTTTGTACTCAGGCAATTTTCCACATGGGTCATGCCGGAACTGAGTGTGCTAGAAGCTGCTTTGCCGATACTCATACATGGTTAAACTTAACTGAGCAAGCAAGTCGGACTTGGGCTCAGGGCATAAGATGGGAAAAATACACCGAATATAAGATACTCATTCAATAAAAGGCAAGAGTTGCATATGATGCAATTGGAAAGTGTTCCTACCTAAATAGTTGATCATTAAGGGTTGCGCTGGAGCGCACTTACTGCTCAATGAAATACGGATCTTGACTAACTATGAAACTGTATTTAATTGAAGATTCCGAATCAATACTGCTGAAGGTGGTTGATTTGAAGAAAAATAGTGGGAGTACAATATAAGAAACACCAAAACAAAACAACCTCAATGAATAAATAATAATGGCACTTTACATTTTAACTTGTAGAATAATGGCAAACAACAACAATTCAACTGGGTTGAATTTGCGATCTATCCTTGAGAAGGATAAGCTTAATGGGTCTAACTTCCTTGACTGGTTTAGAAACCTGAGAATTGTTCTCAAGGATAACAATAAATTGCATGTCATAGAAGAGGCTTACCCAGAGGAACCAGAACAGGGAGCCGCAAGGGCTGCCTGAGACGCATATGCTAAATACGTTAAAGACGAAACAGAGATAGCTTGTCTCATGCTAGCGACCATGACCTCTGAGCTTCAGAAGCAAATGGAGGACATGGGTGCTTACGATATGATCGTAACTCTCAAGGAAATGTTCCAAGAGCAGGCTAGAGTTGAGCGCTACAAAGCTACCGTCTCTCTGTCTGATACGAAGATGGTTGAAGGTTCATCTATGAGTGCTCATGTACTCAAGATGAAGAGCTATCTTGATCAATTGGAGAGGCTTGGTTCAGCTATGCCCATAGAATTAGCTGTTGACACAATTCTCGGGTCATTGCCTCCTAATTTTAACCAATTCATCATGAACTATAATATGCATCAGATGGAGAAATCCATCACCGAGTTGCATGGGATGCTTAAGAAGGCACAGGAGGACATGAAGACAAATGTTGTCAAAGACGTCCTAATGATTCACAAGAAGAAGGGTAAAAAGACCGGAAACAAGATCAAGAGTAAAGGCAAGGTGTTGCCTAAACCTAAGATCAAGAAAGTCAAGGATGGAGTATGCTTCCATTGCAACAAGGTTGGCCATTGGAAGAGAAACTGCAAACTCTATCAGGACGAAATCAAGAAGGGTAGTGTGACTACCGCTTCAGGTATCTTTGTTATTGAAACTAATTTACTTATTCCTAAATCTTGGGTATTAGATACCGGATGTGGTACTCATATTTGTAATGATGTGCAGGGACTACAAAGGAGTAGAAGATTAGCTAAGGGCGAAGTCGACCTACGTGTGGGAAATGGAGCAAGAGTTGCTGCATTAGCTGTAGGAACTTATTTATTGACTTTGCCTAGTGGACTTGTATTAGTACTTAATAATTGTTATTTTGTACCTGCTATGGGCAGAAATATTATTTCTATTTCTAGTCTATCTTTGGATGGTTATAAATTTATTATTGAGAATAATAATTGTTCTATCTTAAAGGATAATCTTTTCTACGGAAATGTTCTATTAGAAAGAGGACTTTATGTGCTAGATCTTAAGAAAGAGAATTACAAGTCCATCTATAACATTAATACTAAATGATTTAAACCGAATGACTCAAATTAGACATACCTCTAGCACTGTCGCTTAGGCCATATAAATGAGAAACGCATTTCTAAACTCCATTCTCATGAACTTTTAGACTCACTTGATTTGGAATTATTTGTGATATGCGAGTCTTGTCTAGTTGGAAAGATGACTAAGAAACCCATCACAAAAGTTGGTGAAAGGGTTAATGACTTATTAGGACTCATACATACTGATGTATGTGGACCAATGAGTATGCCGGCTAGAGGTGGGTATCGGTATTTCATAACTTTCACGGACGACTTCAGTAGATTTGGTTATGTCTACCTAATGAAGCACAAGTCTGAATCATTTGAAGTGTTCAAAGAATTTAAAAATGAAGTACAAAATCAACTTGGCAAGAAGATTAAAGCACTTCGATCTGATCGAGGAGACGAATATCTGAGTCAGGAATTTGAGGATCAACTCAGAGAATGTGGAATAGTTTCACAACTGACTCCTACAGGAACTCCTCAGTGGAATGGAGTGTAAGAAAGGAGGAATCAAATCTTGTTGGATATGGTTTGATCGATGATGAGTCAAATGAATCTTTCAATGTCTTTCTGGGGTTATGTTCTTGAGACAGCTGAATTCATACTGAACAAGATTCCGTTAAAGGCGGTTCAAAAGACACGATATGAGATATGGACGGGGAATAGCCCAAAGTTGTCTTGTCTTAAGATTTGGGGATGTGAGGCTTATGTCAAACGTCAAGCTTCCGATAAGCTCGGACCCAAATCTGATAAGTGTCTGTTCATGGGATATCCTAAAAAGACAAGAGGATATTACTTTTACAACCCATCGGAAAACAAAGTATTTGTTGCTCTCAATGGTGCCTTCTTAGAAAGAGAATTTGTCTCCATGAGAAGCAGTGGGAGTAAAGTACAACTCGAAGAGATTCGAGACTCACCTACAGTTACAGAACCTGTGACGAAAGACCAAGCAAGCTCTCAAAGAGTTGGCGAGCGTGAAACACAACAAACTCAACGTAGATCTAGTAGGATTCGTCACGAGCCCGAGTGATACGGATTTCTCGTGTCTAATAATGATGATGTGACATTCATAGATGATGAACCCACGTCCTATCAAGATGCTATGAAGAGTCCTAACTCTCATAAATGGTTAGAGGCTATGAGAGCCTCTATCCATGCAAGACAATCAAGTTTGGAATTTGATTGATCCATCCGACGGCTTGAAGACCATCGGATGTAAGTGGGTCTTCAGGAAGAAGACTGGCGTGGATGGAAAGGTACAAACCTACAAAGCAAGACTCGTGGTGAAAGGTTTCAAACAAGTTCATGGTATTGACTATGATGAGACTTTCTCACCTGTAGCTATGCTTAAATCCATCAGAATTCTATTAGCCATAGCAGTATATTATGACTATGAAATATGGCAAATGGATGTCAAAACAGCTTTCCTAAACGAAAATCTAACAGAGGACATGCATATGATGCAACCCGAGGGTTTTGTTGATCCTAAGAATTTTGGTAAGGTTTGCAAGCTTCAGAAATCCATCTATGGATTGAAGCAAGCGTCTCGAAGCTGGAACCTTTGTTTTGATGAAGTTATCAAAAGTTTTGGTTTTACCAAAAGCGAAGGTGAGCCTTGTGTTTACATGAAGTTTTGGTTTTACCAAAAGCGAAGGTGAGCCTTGTGTTTCTTAGTATTCCTGGTGCTTTACATGATGTCCCGACATTATTGAATGTCAAGAAATGGTTGGGAGATAATTTCTCGATGAAAGACCTAGGAGAAGCCTCCTACGTGCTAGGAATCAGGGTCTATAGAGATAGATCTAGAAGGCTTATAGGTCTGAGTCATAGTACATACATAGACAAGGTCATGAAACGGTTCAGAATGCAAGAATCTAAGAAAGGATTTTTGCCCTTGTCACATGGCGTTTCTCTCAGTAAGACACAGTGTCCTACGAGTGATAAAGCGCGAAAGCATATGGAAAAGATCCCGTACGCTTCGGCTATAGGATCTATCATGTATGCCATGATATGTACTAGACCAGATGTGTCATACTCATTGAGAGCAACAAGCAAGTTTCAGTCTAATCCAGGTGAAAGTCACTGGATAGCTGTTAGAAGAATCCTTAAGTACTTACGAAGAACTAAGTACCTGTTCCTAGTCTATGGAGGTCTGGAAGGCGAGCTCGTTGTAGAGGGTTATACCGACGCAAGCTTCCAAACAGACTCAGACGACTTTAGATCGCAATCAAGTTATTTATTTTGCCTAAATGGAGGCGCAGTGGCATGGAAGAGTTCCAAGCAATGTACTGTAGCAGATTCTTCAACGGAAGCAGAGTATATAGCCGCTGCAGAAGCGGCTAAAGAAGCTGTTTGGATAAAGAACTTTTTGGAGGAGTTAAGAGTAGTTCTGAGCATCTCGGAACCAGTGGATCTATATGTGACAACAATGGAGCGATCGCACAAGCAAAGGAACTGAGATCTCACCAAAGGTCCAAGCACATACTGCGACGCTTCCATCTGAGCAGGGAGATCATACGAAGGGGTGATGTTAAAATGTGTCGAGTGCCATCAGACGACAATGTCGC
Source organism: Juncus effusus (assembly GCA_027726005.1). Classification (NCBI taxonomy): domain Eukaryota; kingdom Viridiplantae; phylum Streptophyta; class Magnoliopsida; order Poales; family Juncaceae; genus Juncus; species Juncus effusus. Next base: position 4,425,451 of record CM050903.1, on the reverse strand, counting down.
CAATCCATTAACTATACCTCTCCCGCAAGCGAAGCATGAGGGTCATGTTAGGTCTATGGGCATAAGATGCATAGAGTTGGCCTAGTGCAAGTGGGAGACTGTAGGATTAGTGCCCTAGGCCAAATGTATTTGTGCTAGGAAATGGATTATGTATTAAGACATTATTATTTATTCAATAAAGGTTTTTTCTTATATATCTGTGTGTATAGGTTGTGCATCTAAATTTACATATCTTATATCAACCATGAATGACACTTCGGGTTCACGTCATCAGAATATGTGATTCTGATAGTAGAACTGTGAACCAACGAATGACATTCTAAACTGTCCCTAGTGATATGTAGGATGTTTATAGAGATAAACATACTTCAGGTAAGAAGCTACATATCCACACTAGTATATTCGCAGGCTGGATGATCATGTTCTGCTGGTCATGAACATAAAGATGTCAAGTTTGAAATATAGGTACGTGTTAGAGAACACGTACTGTAGTGACCACACTATGAGAATATGCATGGTATATGTCATTAGTGATTCTCATATGAATAGTGTGCTCGTTCCTACAACCTGAGGTCATCATGGATTCCTGTATGTAGAACTACATACTTTAATATGATCCTACGTCATCCATAATAGGATGATCATTAGGGTTATCATTAGGTATACACTGAATCCTTGTGAGGAATCTCATAGTGTGGTCAGTCCAGTACGTGTTCTCTAACACGCACCTATATTCCAGACTTGACATCCCTATGTCCATGATCAGCAGAACATGATCATCCAGTCTGCGAATATACTAGTGTGGATATGTAGCTTCTCACTTGAAGTATGTTTATCTCTATAAACATCCTACATATCACTAGGGATGGTTTAGAATGTCATTCGTTGGTTGACAGTTCTACTATCAGAATCATGTATTCTGATGACGTGAACCCGAAGTGTCAATCATGGTCGATCTAATATATGTAAATATATTAGTCACCCATACACTCATTCATATATAAACGTGTTTCTCATAATCTAATCTCTAGTCCAACAATTTGGCCTAGGGCATAATCTAACCTCCATAGCACAATGCGATGGAACAAGGATATAAAAACTGACTTTCCTTAACAGGAACCTTATTATGGATGTATCTTTGATACATGGCAATAGTTTATATGATCGCGAATATTCTGAAAAGGGGTTACTTGCTTCAAAATTCATTAATGGATTAAAACCAGATATTTCAAGATGAATCTATTTTACAAATAAATAAGACAATCTCGGTTTCAACAAATTCAGTGGGAGTATAACAGTCTCCTATGTTACAACAATATATTTAAACCATCCTAATAATTGGGAGGTGAAGTTTATGTAGACTTATGACTGTAAGATAAAGTACATGATAAAATACTTATAGAATTCAATACGCAAGAAATGTTCTTGCTTATTGTGTTCAAATGAATGATGAAAGACATACGAATGAGATTCTATACTTTCAGCCATATATTGAAGTGTTCAACATGCAAGAAAGTATTCTTGCTTATGGCATTCACTTGAACAATACAAGGATTTAAGAATTAAATTCTATACCTTCCATATATTGAATATTCAATATGCAAGAAAGAGTTCTTGGTTATATCATTAATATGAACAATGAAAGGCACATGACTTAGATTTTATGCAAGAAAGAGTTCTTGGTTATAATGTTTAACTTGGCTTTCACTTTATATTATTTTATTAAGTATTTTGATGATGGCATCGCATTACATCCTTAAAATAAATAAAAGAAATATCCATATAGCATGTCCTATATGATCGAAATGAACCAAACATTAAGATCATTTCCTAAGATATAAATAATCACACAAGGCAATGATGATGAACTCCTTCATCACCATGAAGAATGTGAAGTGGATGGTGGACTCCTTCATATCTATGAGGAATGTATTGTTGACTCCTTCATCTCCATGAGGATTGTGAGGTCGTGATTACATACAAATAATTATATAAATGAACAAAACCATGTCCGTCGTTATATACATACATACATCACACACATCATCACAAATACATTCATTCATCACATATCTAACGGCCATGCTATATGCAAAATATAAACTTTTAACCAATTTACGAATTATGTATAAGGCATTACTCATTCTAAATTTGGGATTAATTTAAATTATCCATCCATATAGATTAGAGTTCGCACTATAAGAAATTGGTATAACAAGGATGGAGTTGTCAATGATATAATTCGGTCGTCCATGATGTTAAAAATAAAGGTCGTACATAATAGTAAAATATTGGGGACAATTTTTTCATAAAAGTAAACACTCGTCCATGATAATTATGGACATGTTGTATGTCATACTAGAATTCGTCCATATTACTATTAGGTACGGATCTTATTATGTACAGATTGTGTGTGAAATTATCATGCATGGCTTCTTTTATCACACACGGCCCGTTAATGTTAAAAGCCCGCCCACAATACCCAAAATAATTCATCCAGGGCGAAATTAAGGCCCCCTATTCCTCTCTCTCCCGCTCTACTCTCCACAGCCCCCAAATCCATGCTCGCTCAACAAGCAAATTGCATTAGAGCTACCAAATTCGACTCTCACTCTCTCTCGCCTCCAAATCTCACCAGAGCCGCCTCCAATTTCAACAAAGCCGCCTCCATTGAGCTCCGTCTCGGTGAGAGATCACAATTTTTTTCTCATTTTGTTCCATATCTCACCTCCAAATCTCACGATTTTGTTCTCGATTTTCTGAATTGATCTGATTTGTGGGTTGTTAATCTTTTGCGGATTTAAGCGCTACCGGTACAGTTGTGTTGTATACTAAGAACACGCCTTTCAAGGTATTTTGTTGCGATTTATCTTTGTTTTTTGATGTTTTTCTTGGCTTGTTTGAACAGAAACTGATTTGATTCGAACTGTTTGATTTGATTGGATTTTAGCCTTCTTTATTGTACTGTCTTTTAGCTGAATTTTTTTATAATTGTCTTTAATTTACGCAGCACGGTCATCTTCAAAAGAGGTTTCGATTCGTCTGCCCCTCAATCATCTGCTCAAAAGAGGTTTTGATATGTTTTATTATCTTATGAGGTTTTGATATGTTATTTTCGCTAAATTAATATTTTCATTTAGTTGATTTAGTAAGTAATTACATATTTAGTATATCTTTAATTTTGTGAGCAAATTTTGTTAAGCGTATTTTAATTTTTTTTTCATAAATACTAAATAATCACTGTTCTTTGCTTTCACTTACTTATCATAATATGGTTGTATATATAGAATAAATAAAATATACTAGATCAGTACTTACATTTTTTAATAATAAGATCAGTACTTACATTACTGATAAAATACTTTGATCTAGGATGGAACCCTTGTGCGGTTGGTGCGGATCATTTCTTTAGTTGTTGAAGATGTCAATTACAAGGCACTGTTAACTTTTGTTGGATAAAATATGCATTATATATTAATATTCATTAGGTCTTATTTATTATGTTATTTAGTTGAATCAATTAGTTATTTTGGTTAGTTTGATTTATTAGGTCAAAAATGCTGTTTTTTAAATTATTTATTATTTAGTATGCTATAATATATTTTTAGTGTGTACAGTTGGGTTCTACAATTTGTTCTACGTATTATAGGTGTTATGCTGCCGAAATTTGGTCTAGTATTTAGTTGCCCATATATTAGTTTAGGCTTTTCATCGAAAAAATAAGTAAGATTATGATTTGGCATTTTAAGATACATTTTAATTGTTTTTGTAGGGTCAAGGTAAGGCGGTTCAGCACGCGAATCAGCGAACAATATTGTCAATGGTAGTGTGAACTCTCCCTCATCAAATGACATGGGCGACGATGCCGCGGACGGTGGTATTGCCGAAGATTTAGGTCTGTAGTAGTTTTAATTGTGTCTTTGTAGTGGACAAATTTGGATGATGATTTAGAGCTTTTGTAATTTGATATTTTGGAATTGACAAAGTTGGATGATGATTTTGACTTTTGTACTTCAATATTTTGGATGGGTGTTTTAGGTTTTTGGAATTGCGATGTTTGGAGTTTTTGGAATTGAGATATTTTAGATTTTTGTAATTGAGATATGTTGGATTATGTACTAAATTTTGTGAGGTGTTTTATTATTAATGTGATTGAAATTTTTGATTGTGTTTTCATCTGAATATGATGTAATTTTATCATCTTTTTATTTTTTTGTATGAATAAAAAATTTATATGAAATCTAATGTTTATGACATTCATTTTATAAATAACCCATGTGTGATATTCTATTTATTACACACGTGTCGTATGCGATAAGGTCGTCCATGATAATCTATTACACACGAGTCATGTATGATAAGGTCGTCCATGATAGTGTATCACACACAACCTGTCCAATATAAATACTTCCTTGAAAACAATAATCATGGACGGCTTTTTATGCTATTATAGACTGGTCGTGCTTGAAGGACTTTCATGGACGGATCGTCCATAAATAGTGATTATTATGAACGAGGTATTGTGGACGACTCATCATGAACGACCGGCCGTACATGATATCTATCATGAATGATTTCGGGATCAAAATGGAAATCTTTTCTCGTCCATAATGGAATAGTAGCGTCGGGGGGGAGGGGGGCCCTGGAATTTGTTTTACTCTCTATGGTGCCAAAACATTAAATTTCATTAAAATTTTGATGTGTGGAATACATCTTTTTGAAATTTACTTGATGTATCATATACATCATTTCGCATCTTTTGAAGGATCTGATACATCATATGCATCACTTTATGAAAAAGCTTACACACCCTTTCATGAATACATCATATGCATCCTTTCATTAAATTACACCGTTTCATAAAATTGCAACTTTCCATGAACATGATGCATCACATTTACCCTTTCATCAAGTCGCACCATTTCATAAAATTACAATTTTCCATGAATATAATGCATCACATGCACCTTTTCATCAAGTCGCACCCTTTCATGAATTCGAACCCTTTCATCAAAATTGATATGTCTCATGCATCTCTTCATGAAACTGATGCATCACATGCACCGTTTCGTATCGTACCCTTTCGTTAAGAACATTCAACACTTTAAAAAATAACGCCTTAACATCAAATCGAAATTGGTTTTTAACATCTTAACTTAATCGTAAATCACTTGGCTCTGATACCACTGTTGGGACTTCTTGAGTGTTCTTGACGCAGCGGAAGTGAAATCAAGATTCAAGACATTCATGAATTCAAGAATTCAAGAAATTCAAGAAAACCAAAAGAAACGGATCAGTGAAATACGATTAAATCAAAGAAAAACAACAACTTAAAGTTCATACCTATCGGATCGAGAATTGATCCGATCTCGAACTTGAAGCGGTAGAGCTTTTCTTCCCCTTTTGCAAAAATTGGTAACGATTACCGATTGCCATCACACACACCCGTTCGTTTAAAATCGCTTCTCCAACCAAAACGACTCACAACCAATCGATTCTCAATCAAATCGATTCTCCAAAACGACTTTCACAAATTTAACCGAATCAATAAGACGCCACGAATCGTTTCGTCCTCTATCGGTATCCACACGGAACAACCCCTTTAAACGGATGAAGAAATGATGTGCTAGTCTTCGTTCTTCACATTTGGAATCACAGGAAATTTCAAAGAGAAATTCTGAATTTTCTCTCTTTTCTCTTTCTCTCTCTTTTGTCTAACAAAATGGAATGAGAATTATGAATGACATAGACTCAAATCTGAGAGCCTTTTGAATATATATTGTCCACCTTTTCAAAGAGTAGCTTTTGCTCATTTAATCCTATGTACTTAGTTACTATGTAACCATATGTGTAACATATCTTATCATATAAGATGTAGGATTATATGTGGCAATAACTATATCAGTTTTTATATAACTCATCACATAAGTTATGATTTTCTGTGTACATTTCAACGGTTGTTCTTTGTGTGTGACCCTATAGGTTTACTTAATGTTGGCAATAATCGCAACTGATTATAAATTATGAGCGGACTCTAGCAAGCCATCATGACTACCCAATTTAAGTAAATATCGATGATTCGATCCAAACCTATGTGTTGTCCTTGTATTGTATCTCTTTGTTACACGATATCTACATCGACCATAAGGCATGGATTGTGTCGACCTTATGTAGTACGATAATGTTTCTTGAACCCGAATTTGATCGAACCATGAATGACATTAATAACTCCTTATTAATTCATTCGAGCACGGCCGTGCATTTTCTTCAATCAAACTAATCAAGAGGCCTTAAGATATCTCTCTCATTTCCGAGAGGAACAAATCCTATCTTGATCTATCTCATTCTTCCGCATATTTCATTATGTACCTAATCATAACCCTAAGGGTTACTCGGTTAAAGATAACGTTAGATTATGTTAATGTACATAATTTCATATATAGGAAACCAAGATAATCTCAAGTCTAAGCATAACAATACTATTGATGAGACATACAAATGGCACGAACTATGTGGTATTCTCCCGGTGGGTCAATCCAATATATATTCTCCAACATATATCTATGTTAATGTAGTAACACTTATTCATGATCAGTAAAACATGACCATCAATCAACTAACATACTGATGTACACTTATAGCTTGCATACTTAAATTACTATATTTGTCTCCACAAATAACCTATAAATATCAGGGATGGTTTAGAATACATTTTTCATACTACTCTGTAGTTTTACTATTAGAATCACATATTCTGATGATACAAAGCTGAATAGCATATTCAAGGTTTCTTTTAAATCAAAAGAATAAAATAACCAATACGCACTTTATTAAATATCTCTAAACAAATACAAAGTTTGATTCACACAACAGATACAAATAGGTCTCATATACAAAGGCCTAGGGCATAAAACCAACAATCCGTAATGGGATGATCATTAGAGTCATCATTAGGTATGCACTGAATCATGATGAGTAATGTGAGTGACCAAGATGAGATTTGTTCCTCTCGTTAAGAGAGAGATATCTCTGGGCCCCCTGATGAACTCGGACTGATGAAAATGGATGCCCATGCTCAAAATGAATTAACATGTGTTGTTAATATCATTTTGTATTTACTCAGTCTAATTCTCGATTAGGAAAGAGACTTTGATTAAACTCAAGGATGACATATTACCGTGCCTTGTAATCAAAACGTATATCGTAGAAAAAAAGGAATAAGTAAATCTCCATTCATTTATTATAATGATCGCTGATCATTTCATTTAACATGGGTGGTCATGACACCAGTCTAGAGATAACTCATGACTTACGATCTTTAGAAGATCGTTGCCAGCATTAAATGAAATCTACACGGTCACACATAGAACAACGTCTAGTCGGGAAGGAAATACCTTAAAAATAGTTATACATGTGATGTATGAGCTGATGGACAAATGAATCAAGCATTAGATGTTTGAGAAAAACAAAATCAGCAAACATCCGTTCGAACTGATGTCAGATCTATTTTTGAACTCAACTGCACTAATTAGGGTTTTCACCAAGTCAGCACGCATCCGTTCGAACGGATGTCTGATCCGTTTGAATGGATCTAGCGCTGATTAGGGTTATCAATTTAGGAAACTAAGCAATCGTTCACCTCGTTGTCTAATATAAATATATGGACAACCCCCTCTATTGTACACACGAAATAAGCCCTAGAGGCAGCCGTTTCTAAGAGAGAGAGAGAGAAAGAGAGAGAGATTTTGTGAGAGCTTCCTGAAAGTATTTCCGGACTCATCGTCTAGCCGAGTCTGGTTATTCCGACTATTCGAAGTTGGACGTAGATACGAGTAGAGGTTCTCTATCTTGAGAACTTTTGAGCAATAGTTCTTCAACCCTAGGAGAAGCAAGGAGGTTCACGGAGTCGAGCTTCAGAATGGAGAAGGTTGTAAGTCAGAATCATTCGGACCTACATCCATTCTCCGTCTCGCGGATCAGGAAGATTCGAGGTATAAATTTTAAATACATAATCTCGTACTTTTATTTCCTTAAGGGTTGAATCCATATGTTCCGTTGAGCACGTAACGTACATGGGTACGGATTCCCCAACAGTGGCATCAGAGCGTTCGTTAAGGAAATAATCGTCAATTATATTTAAAGTTTAGTAAACTAATGTAAAATATTTATTAGAGTTTTGAAAATTATTTTTAAAACATCATGGAAATAGTTTCTAGGAAATATAATATTGGATATTATGATTTTCTAGATTTTTGAAAAATGGTTTTTCGAAAACTGTTTGGAAACAGAACTAAAAGAACAGGAAAATTGGCAGGATCCATCCAAACGGAAGTAGTGCAGTTTTGAAACTGGCGGCTGGTCCGTTCGAATGGATTGTTGATCCGTTCGAATTGATGACTGCTGGAAATTACGAAAACCCTAATTTTATTTTACAAGAAATTTGAATATAAATATAGTATGAGCCTTAGATCTGTGATTGTGTGTGAATGATTGTAATTTTATTTAATATCTATGGCAACCAGTGAGTTATCCAAAGTTATAATTATGGCAAACTGTGAGTTGTCCAAAGTTGTAAATTACTTTTTCTAGCAATAGGATAGTTGTTAGGAATGATATTATATGAAAACTACAAGTCAAAGATCTTGGTGCAATCTTCAGATGGCATTGGATTTTCGCACACACAACAAAGGGTTCATTAAAGATGACAGCTCATTCTAGAGATAGATCTAGGACTAGAAATCTCGTGATCGCTCGTGAGGAATAGGCTCATACCATATTTAACTTTGTTTCCGTGATGTGTATATATATACTTTACTTGTATTAGAATATCCAACAAATATACCTTCGTTAGATTTCGAATCGATCTTATCAAGTCTACGGGATTAGTTGAGAATGAAACATTTACAATCAAATACCTTCATGAATGAAATAATGGGCCTGCGACTGTACCATAGCTCATAAGGAGTCTTTTTCAAAGTAGATATTAGACTGACTCAATTTACGTCATGTCAACCAGTGTTAACTGCCTCAGCCCAAAAGAATTTCAAAGATTAATGTTCATTTAGCATGGTACGTGCAAGCGCAATTAACGTGCGATATTTACGCTAAACTACTCCATTTTGTTGTGGAGTGCGCGAAGTGGAAAACTCATGTTTATAAGCTTTTTGTGATCAAAATTCGTCAAATTTTGTATTTTTAAACTCACCAGCATTATTAGTACGAACCATAATGATAGTGGTGCCTTGTTCATTTTCAATGAGAGAGCAAAATTTAATGAAAATCTCACATGTTTTATTCTTATGAATCATAAAATAGAGCCAAGTAAAGCGAGAGAAATCGTTAACAATAACAAAACAATACCTTTTACCGGTTAGGCTGGAGACGCTCATGGGGCCGCACAAGTCAAGATAAAGTAACTCCAAAGGGCACTTCGTAGAAACCACGGTCTTTGACTTAAATTCAGATTACTTGGAGTGCTTACCACGCTCACAAGCATCGCATAATCCATCTAGCTTAAGTTTATGTGATGGTAACCCTATTATTAGTTCTTTTCTGGATAATATTCAAATCATGTCCATGCATACTTGGCCTAGTTTCCTGTGCCATAAATGTAAACTCGATTCCGATGCAGTCAGGCAATTAGTGCCTGGCGCGAAAGAATGTAAATCAATGAAGAGATTACCCCACCTTTTATCCATACAAACTGTGATATTATCTGAATTTTGAATCACATGACAGTTCACGTTATCGAATTTCACATAATATCCTACATCTCATAATTGACTTATGCTAATTAGATTATGTTTAAGTCCAACCACAAAATAGACATTCTCCAATGTCTAATTACCTGTGCAGATCGAGCCCACGTCAACGATCTTTCCCTTCTGATTCCAGTCAAAAGTGACATCTCCTCCGTCAAAGGGCCTCAAGGTCTTGAACTTACTCTTATCCCTGGTCATATGCCAGGAACAACCACTATCCGAACACCACAGTGTAGGATTAGTGCCCTAGGCCAAATGTATTTGTGCTAAGAAATAGATTATGTATTGAGACATTATTATTTATTCAATAAAGATTGTTTCTAATATATCTGTGTGTATGGGTTGTGAATGTAAATCTAATATCAACCAAGAATGCCACTTCGGGTTCACGTCATCAGAATACGTGATTCTAATAGTAGAACTGTGAACCAACGAATGACATTCTAAATTATCCCTATTGATATGTAGGATGTTTATAGAGATAGACATACTTCAGGTAAGAAGCTACATATCCACACTAGTATATTTGCGGGCTGGATGATCATGTTCTGCTGATCATGGACATAGGGATGTCAAGTCTGGAATATAGGTACGTGTTAGAGAACACGTACTGGACTGACCACGCTATGAGAATATGCATGGTACATGTCATTAGTGATTCTCATATGAATAGTGTGCTTGTTCCTACGACCTGAGGTCACCATGGAATCCTGTATGAGGAACTGCATACTTTAATATGATCTTACGTCATCCGTAATGGGATGATCATTAAGGTCATCATTAGGTATGCACTGAATCATGACGAGGAATGTGAGTGACCAAGATGGGATTTGTTCCTCTCGTTAAGAGGGAGATATCTCTGGGCATGGTCATGCTCAAAATGGATTAACATATGTTGTTAATATCATTTTGTATTTACTCAGTCTAATTCTCGATCAGGAAAGAGACTTTGATCAAACTCAAGGATGACATATTACCATGCCTTGTGATCAAGACATATATCGTAGAACAAAAAGAATAATCAAATGTCTATCCAGATAAGTTTATGATCGCTGATCATTTCATTTAACATGGGTAGTCATGACACCAGTCTAGAGGTTATTCATGACTTACGATCTTTGGAAGATCGTTGCCAGCGTTAAATGGAACCTACATGGTCACACATAGAACAACGTCTAGTCGGAAAGGAAATGCTCTAAAGTGGTTATACATATGATGTATAAATAGGTGAAGGAAATAATCGATATGATTGATATCAATGATTGTGCAAAAATCAGCACAGTTTCGTTGGCAACAGAACAGTTCCATTGCAAACGGAAATTCCGTGGACAACGGAACAGTTCCGTTGCCAACAAAACTCAGCCAATTTGTCGGCAGCTAAGTTTTCAGATTAGGAAACCCTATTCCATTGGCAACGGAATAGCTCCGTTGGAAACGGATAAGCGCTGTAATTAGGGTTTTAGTTATGGTAACTAACCAATCCTTCGCCTCCCTCTCTAGTATAAATAGAGGGGCAGTCCCCCTCTATTAGACACAGATAACATAGCCTCCAGGCTGCCGTAATACAGAGAGAAAGAGAGAGCCTCCTGAAAGTGTTTCCGGAGTCGTCTACCCGAGTCCGGTTATTCCGACTATTCGAAGTTCGACGTGGATGCGAGTAGAGATCTCCTTACTTGGAGATTAGCGAGCGATCAAGTTCTTCGTCCCTAGGAAGAGCAAGAAGATTCTCAAAGTCGAGCTTCAGAAGCCAGGAAGGAGAAGGAAGCAAGATGGAAGTTCGTTCAAACCTACATCCGCTTCTCTCTCCCGGATCAGGAAGATCCAAGGTATAAATTTTAATAGCATAATCTCGTACCTTTATTTCCTTTACGATGATCCTAGGGAGGGTTAACCCGTAGGTTCCACTGCGCATGTAACGTACATGGCTACGGGTTTCCCAACAGCGGCATCAGAGCGTTCGTTAAGGAAATAATCGTCGATTATATATTTAAAATTTAATAAATTCTAGTATAATAAATTTTAGGGTTTTGAAAATATTATTTCAAAACATCACGGAAATAGTTTCTAGGAATGTAATATTGGATATTATGATTTTCTAGAGTTTCGAAAAATTAGTTTTCGAAATCCGTTTTGGAAACGGAACTAAAACTAAAGTAAATACGAATTTCCAGCACGTCTCCGTTGAGAACGGAATAGTTCCGTTGAGAACTGAATAGTCCGTTGCGAATGGAATAGTTCCGTTCCCAACGGAATAATGCTGATTTTGCGAGAAACCCTAATTTTTGTTATACATGGAATTTAAATATATAAATATGGTATGAGCTTTAGATCTGTGATTGTTCTGTGATGTAATCTTGTGTGTGAATGCTTGTAATTTTATTTAATATCTATGGCAACCAATGAGTTGTCCAAAGTTGTAATTATGGCAACCTGTGAGTTGTCCAAAATTGTAAATTACCTTTTTTAGTAATAGGATAGTTGTTAGGGTAGATATTATATCAAGACTATAAGGCAAGGATCTTGGCGCGATCTTCGGAAGATGGCATTGGATCTTCGCACACACACAACGAAGGGTTCGTTGAAGATTACTCCTGCAATCTAAAAGATAGATCTAGGATTAGGAACCTCATGATCGCTCGTGAGGAATAGACTCATACCATATTTAACTTTGTTTCTGTGATGTTTATATTTATAATTATAAAATAAAATCCATCAGAATGTTAAGTAAGGAAGTGCCCCCAATGTCACTGTAACCCTCAGTACTCAGACAGTTTTCCATATGGGTCATGCCGGAGCTGAGTGTGTGGAGGATTGTCTTTGGAAAGGGACACGCGGGAAGCAGTAACTAGCACATGTCATGCTTGAGCTGAGTGTACTAGAAACTACTTTGCCGATATTCATACATGGTTAAACTTAACTGGGCAAGCAAGTCGGACTTGGGCTCAGGGCACAAGATGGGATAATACACAGAGTATAAGATACTCATCCCATAAAAGGCAAGAGTTGCATATGATGCAATTGGAAAGTGTTCCTACCTAAATAGTTGAGCATTAAGGGTTACAATAAACTGTATGTCATAGAGAAGGATAAGCTCAATGGGTCTAACTTCCTTTACTGGTTTAGAAACCTGAGAATTGTTCTCAAGGCTGACAATAAACTGTATGTCCTAGAAGAGGCTTACCCAGAGGAACCAGAACAAGGAGCCGCAAGGGCTGCCCGAGATGCGTATGCTAAATACGTCAAGGACAACACAGAGATAGCTTGTCTCATGCTAGCGACCATGACCTCCGAGTTTCGGAAGCTACTTGAGGACATGGGTGCTTACGATATGATCGTAACTCTCAAGGAAATGTTCCAAGAGCAGGCTAGAGTTGAGCGCTACAAAGCGACCGTCTCTCTGACTGATACGAAGATGGTTGAAGGTTCATCTGTGAGTGCTCATGTACTTAAGATGAAAAGCTATCTTGATCAATAGGAGAGGCTTGGTTCAGCTACGCCTAGAGAATTGGTTGTTGACATAATTCTCGGGTCGATGCCTCCTAGTTTTAAGCAATTCATCATGAACTATAATATGCATCAGATGGAGAAATCCATCACCGAGTTGCATGGGATGCTTAAGAACGCACATGAGGACATGAAGACAAATGTTGTCAAAGACGTCTTAATGGTTCACAAGAAGAAGGGTAAGAAGACAGGGAACAAGAGCAAGGGTAAAGGAAGGTGTTGCCCAAACCTAAGATCAAGAAAGACAAGGAGGGAGTTTGCTTCCATTGCAACAAGGTTGGCCATTGGAAGAGAAACTGCAAACTCTATCAGGGCGAAATCAAGAAGAGTAGTATGACTACCGCTTCAGGTATTTTTGTTATTGAAACTAATTCACTTACTCCTAAATCTTGGGAATTAGATACCGGATGTGGTACTCACATTTGTAATGATGTGCAGGGACTACAAAGGAGTAGAAGATTAGCTAAGGGCGAAGTCGACCTGCATGTGGGAAATGGAGCAAGAGTTACTGCATTAGCCGTAGAAACTTATTTATTGACTTTACCTAGTGGGCTTGTATTAGTACTTAATAATTGTTATTTTGTACCTGCTATGAGCAGAAATATTATTTATATTTCTAGTCTAGCTTTGGATGGTTATAAATTTGTTTTTGAGAATAATAATTGTTCTATCTTAAAGGATAATCTTTTCTATGGAAATGTTCTATTAGAAATAGGTCTTTACGTGCTAGATCTTAAGAAAGAGAATTATAAGTCCATATATAACATTAACACTAAACGATTTAAACCGAATGACTCAATTACGACATACCTCTGGCACTGTCGCTTAGGCCATATAAATGAGAAACGCATTTCTAAACTCCACTCTCATGGACTTTTAGACTCATTTGATTTGGAATCATTTGAGACGTGTGAGTCTTGTTTACTTGGCAAGATAACTAAGAAACCCTTCAGAAAAGTTGGTGAAAGGGTCAATGACTTATTAGAACTCATACATACTGATGTATCTGGACCAATGAGTATGCTGGCTAGAGGTGGGTATCGGTACTTCATAACTTTCACGGACGACTTCAGTAGATATGGTTATGTCTACCTAATGAATCAGAAGTCTGAGTCCTTTGAAGTGTTCAAAGAATTTAAGAATGAAGTACAAAATCAACTTGGCAAGAAGATTAAAGCACTTCGATCTGATCGAGGAGGCGAATATCTGAGTCAGGAATTTGAGGTTCATCTCAAAGAATGTGGAATAGTTTCACAACTGACTCCTCCTGGAACTCCTCAGTGGAATGGAGTGTCCGAAAGGAGGAATCGAACCTTATTGGATATGGTTCGATCGATGATGAGTCAAACAAATCTTTCAACGTTTTTCTGGGGTTATGCTCTTGAGACAACTGCATTCATACTGAACAAAATTCCATCAAAGGCGGTTCAAAAGACACCATATGAAATATGGACGAGGAATAGCCCCAAGCTGTCTTTTCTTAAGATTTGGGGATGTGAGGCTTATGTCAAACGGCAAGCTTCCGATAAGCTCGGACCCAAATCTGATAAGTGTCTGTTCGTGGGATATCCTAAAGAGACAAGAGGATATTACTTTTACCTCCCATCGGAAAACAAAGTGTTTGTTGCCCGCAATGGTGCTTTCTTAGAAAGAGAATTTGTCTCTATGAGAAGCAGTGGGAGTAAAGTACAACTCGAAGAAATTCGAGACTCACCTACAGTTACAGAACCTATGACGGAAGACCAAACAAGCTCTCAAAGAGTTGACGAGCTTGAAACACAACAGACTCAACGTAGATCTAGTAGGATTCATCACGAGCCCGAGAGATACGGATTTCTCGTGTTTAATGATGATGATGTGACATTCATAGATGATGAACCCACGTCCTACCAAGATGCTATGAAGAGTCCTGACTCTCAGAAATAGTTAGAGGCCATGAGAGCCGAGATACAATCCATGCAAGACAATCAAGTTTGGAATTTGATTGACCCATCCGAAGGCTTGAAGACCATCGGATGTAAGTGGGTCTTCAAGAAGAAGACTGACGTGGATGGAAAGGTACAAACCTACAAAGCAAGGCTTGTGGCGAAAGGTTTCAAACAAGTTCATGGTATTGACTATGACGAAAGTTTCTCACCTGTAGCTATGCTTAATTCCATCAGAATTCTATTAGCCATAGCAGCATACTATGACTATGAAATATGGCAAATGGATGTCAAAACAACTTTCCTAAACGGAAATTTGACCGAGGACGTGCATATGATGCAACCCGAGGGTTTTGTCGATCCTAAGAATTCTGGTAAGGTTTGCAAGCTTCAGAAATCCATCTATGGATTGAAGCAAGCGTCTCGACGCTGGAACCTTCGTTTTGATGAAGTCATCAAAAGTTTTGGTTTTACCAAAAGTGAAGGTGAGCCTTGTGTTTACATGAAGTTCAGTGGGAGCACGGTAGTATTCCTAGTGCTTTACGTAGATGACATATTACTCATGGGAAATGACGTCCCAACATTATTGAACGTCAAGAAATGGTTGGGAGATAATTTCTCGATGAAAGACCTAGGAGAAGCCTCCTACGTGCTAGGAATCAGGATATATAGAGAGAGATCTAGAAGGCTCATAAGTCTGAGTCAAAGTACATACATAGACAAGGTCAAGAAACGGTTCAGAATGCAGGAATCCAAGAAAGGATTTTTGCCCTTGTCACATGGCGTCTCTCTCAGTAAGACACAGTGCCCTACAAGTGAGCAGGAACAAAGACGCATGAATAAGATCCCATATGCTTCGGTTATAGGATCTATCATGTATGCCATGATATGTACTAGACCAGATGTGTCATACTCATTGAGCGCAACAAGCAGGTTTCAGTCTAATCCAGGTGAAAGTCACTGGATAGCTGTTAAAAGAATCCTTAAGTACTTACGAAGAACTAAGGACCTATTCCTAGTCTATGGAGGTATGGAAGACGAGCTCGTTGTAAAGGGTTACACCGATGCAAGCTTCCAGACAGACTCAGATGACTTTAGATCGCAATCAGGTTATTTATTTTGCCTAAATGGAGGTGCAGTGACATGGAAGAGTTCCATGCAATGTACTGTAGCAGATTCTTCAACGGAAGCAGAGTATATAGCCGCTGCAGAAGCGGCTAAAGAAACTGTTTGGATAAAGAACTTTTTGGAGGAACTAAGAGTAGTTCCGAGCATCTCGGAACCAGTGGATCTATATTGTGACAACAATGGAGCGATCACACAAGCAAAGGAACTGAGATCTCACCAAAAGTCCAAGCACATACTGCGACGCTTCCATCTAATCAGAGAGATTATACAAAGGGGTGATGTTAAAATGTGTAGAGTGCCATCGGACGACAATGTCGCCGATCCATTAACTAAACCACTCACGCAAGCGAAGCACGAGGGTCATGTTAGGTCTATGGGCATAAGATGCTTAGAGTTGGCCTAATGCAAGTGGGAGACTGTAGGATTAGTGCCCTAGGCCAAATGTATTTGTGCTAAGAAATGGATTATGTATTGAGACATTATTATTTATTCAATAAAGATTGTTTCTAATATATCTGTGTGTATGGGTTGTGAATGTAAATCTAATATCAACCAAGAATGCCACTTCGGGTTCACGTCATTAGTGCCCTAGGCCAAATACTTGGTTCTTTGACTAAAATATAAATAAAACACTAAAATAAATAACGAAAGTGCAGAAAGTAAGATACAAGATAGGCGGTAAACATCTATATTAAATACCCCTATTAACATACAAGGTCTTATCAGTACATTTCATGAAGTGAATTATAGTGGTATGAAAATTCGGCTTTCCTTAGCTTCGGATCTGTCGACTTGGCACTAAAAACATTTATTTTTGAAGAGTTTTGAAAAGCTTTGTTTTTTATGTGTATTAGTGAAATGTTTGGGAGCTCGATCTTGCGATTAGATTGAATCTTCCTCGGACATGTGTATCTACTATTTCATAAAAATAACCCTTTTGACCTCTTTTATAAAGTCATTCAGTTGGGAAACTCTGGTTACATTCATGACATTGCCAAGAATCGTGAAAGTAGTGATACCTATTGTTGTTACTCAAACTTTTAAATGTTCGACTTTTAGGACTTTTATCCTTGGAATAGTCTCGGTACATAAATGCACCTCCTCGACTACTCTTAGGTTGATTGAGCTGCCTTTTTACTTTTTGATCTTTAGGTCTTGAAGGAACGGGTTTAGTACCGATTTCCTTCTTAAACCCTAGACCGGATTTTTCACTTGGTTTTTGTCCTATTAATATCTTGTCTAAATCAAATCTATTTGTGATATTTCTGGCACAAGCAGACTTGAGGGATTTATATTCTATTTTTAAACTTAGAAATTCAACTTTTAAATGATTTATTCCTATTTTTAAATTTTCACATTCACATTTATTGTTATTTAAATTTATGTTATTGAATTCTTTTAGTTGTGCCTTGTACGACCTTACTAAGGCTTCAGAAACTCCTGGAGCCTTTTCAATTCTCGCTAGTTCATCGCGATTTCTAGGTTCTACATTTTTATTTTAATGACTTGAACTTGGAACCTTTATTTTTTCTAAAAGATAATCAACAGTTGGTTCTAGAAATACGTCGTGACTCATGTCATAGGAAGAACAGGAAGATGTCATGTCGAGTGAAGAAGTCGTGGGAGGTTGATAAGAGGTATTTTTGCAGTCGTTTTACACTTACCAAAAGAAATTTATAACCCTAGACTTAACTACAATAAAGTAGACAGTGGAAGTAGGGGTCGAACCACAGAGAGCTATTTAGACTAAACTAGGTGAAAAGATTACTTCTCTAATGAAAATGGACTCAATAAAAATAGAAACTAAAATAAAGAGAAACCAAGACCATAAATAAAGCCAAACACAAGACCTAAAACAAGACACACAATTGGGGGGGTTGTTGATTGGTTGATTGCAACAAAATGAAAGTAACAAGTAAAGAGAAAACTTAAAGTAAAGATTAAGAGATGTGGTGGTTTTGTGGAATGAGGCATAGTTTCGTGTAGTGAATTTGTGTGTAACTTTATCCTTGATTATAATAATGAATTTGGAATTAATCTCTTAAGTGCAGTAAGATGAGCTCTAACCGATAAATAACTCAAACGAAAAGATAGGGTTTTAGTTTAGATGAGCTCGTAAATAAAAACACTAACCTATTTGAATATTATAACCAATTCAATAGAAATCATTGGTTATTTAAACAAATCAAAACCTCCTAAACAATGAGCTTGTTTAGAACTGTTCAGATCGTTGTGAGTTATTTGCACTTGGCTATTATTCAAATTCTAATGGATGCTATTGAGCAAAGCAACCAAAGGAATTTTGTGGCCCTTGTTAATTACTATTGAACATAGAATTTGACCGAAATAAACTTAAAATAATTCATTGAGCATGAAAGATAATAAGTAAATAAAAACAGAATATAACCGTTCAAATGAAATTCATTATTAATGGTCTCAAAAGTTACAACACAAAAACATAAACACTAACTATGCCTCGAAGGGCTTACTCGAAATACATGGAAAATAAAGAAAAGTAAATAATGATAGAACCC
The DNA here is from genome assembly GCA_027726005.1 of Juncus effusus. Lineage (NCBI taxonomy): Eukaryota > Viridiplantae > Streptophyta > Magnoliopsida > Poales > Juncaceae > Juncus > Juncus effusus. The sequence continues at coordinate 4,406,599 of CM050903.1, read as the reverse complement.
ATTAATGAAGCGTGGATGGAAGAGTGAAGCTTGCTTGACTTGCCCAACTCCAAGAGAGAGAATGATGAAGTTCAAAAGTGATTAGAATAGATGCCTTGCACCTGGTTATAACCCTCTCAAAAGGTGATCATGAGGGATGGATGAAGCCCCATGCAAAGAGTGTGAATGAGCATGGCAAAAACATGAAGAGTGAATGCAAAGTGCATGATAGATCTGTCCAGGAGATGGTCAATTTGGGACACGTATATCTCTGAATTGGGCTCTGGTGATATGGAATGAATTGTGGGCCTTGTTCTCTTCTTTCCAACAGTATATATCATGCATATAGAGAAGGCCCAGATTGTGAGTTATGGCCGAAATACTGAGGCTGTGTCGGCAGGCCCGAGTCTTGATTATTATTTCCATCTTGTGCTCCAACATATTTATTTTCAAGCTATGCTCCATCCAAATTGCACCTGAATTCACATAAATATGTCATTAGTAGTATCAACATTCAATTTGTGATTATTATTGATATAAATAGAATATTAATGTATATAATGGTGCAATATCACATATGTATAGGGTATAAAATGTGTATAATTAATGACTTATCAAATCACCCACACTTAAACATTTGATCGTCCTCGAGCAAAGATTATAACTTGCATTGGTAAGATGGGTCCCATGTTTTTGACTCGCTCTTCACTTATATACCAGCCAATAATGATCTTTGGTCCCTTGTGTAAGATTCCATGCACTTTGGTGAAACTCGCACTCACTCTCTTTTTGTATAGTGGAATATGAATATGGAATATGTGGAGTGTCTCTCATAATAACTCTCAATTCAATTGAATCATGATTTCCTACCTTAGTCGTGAGGGGAATTCTCAAGTTATGTTTGGTGGAATATGATGGAATTTGGTGGATAATACATATATATATACTACGTAATTGGTTTGCTTGTCTACTTCGCCACTTTCGGTCAAATTGTCACTTGGTTTTCTAAACTCATGCCTCTACTCTCCGAAAAGATATCGCCTATACCTCTATCTTCTTGAAATAATGAACCTCCTAATGTGCATACCTCCTAGCACCTTCAGTCATCTGGTCCAAAATGTGTCAACCTAACTGATGGCCTGAGATGTATGACTGGAATCCACTCTTTCTCACAAATCGGGTAAACTAAGGTTTAGGACATGTACAAGGGGAACAAGTTTGAGTCATGCAATCTTTTTATTTATTTATTTATTTATTTTTATTTATTTATTTATTTATTTATTTTTATTTATTTTTTGTTTTGTTTTGTTTTGTTTTTTTTTTTTTTTTTTTTTTTAAAGATTGTGACTCAAATCTATTAGGATTATAGGGGCCTAACTTGTCTTTGTCTCTAAGATGCATCTCCTCACGAATACACTCGGTGCACAAAGCTCATCTGCTACACATAAGCCCTCAACTTCTGACACTAACCTCTACTTCCTGTCCCCAATCTTCTTATATAATGCCTAACCCTCCTTCTCCAAAACCAAGCAACAAAGTGACTTTAGAAGCTAATAGACTTGGATAATATTTATATATATACGAGATGATATAGTGGGTTATTATGGATATTATACTATAAACAACTTGAGTTCCGGGTCACGGTCCAATGGTAAGTCCTCACATGATTTCTCGCGCAAATCTCTAAATTATTGGCACTCAAACAACAAATCGAGTTCACCAGTGACAAACGATCCCTAAACCAACGACCTCAATTCTTCTTGAACTGGTCTATATGATCCTTTTGAGTCTAAACAAGTTCCACCACATTATTCAATACAAGTTACAGTTCTCTCTCATTCCATTTGATTTTTAATTGGGCATTTTTTATTTGAGGCTTAAAAATGGGTTATTATTATTTTTTTATATTTTTATATTTATTTTATTATTATTATTATTATTTTTTTTTTTACTACCTAACATGCAATAAAGACTCCACCCCACACTTACTTTTACTCGTCCCCGAGTAAAGCTAAGGACAAAGTAGTGATGCAATGCAAGAAAAAGAAAATAAACAAAGAAAAACACAACCTTTATTCGCAGGGTTGCCTCCCAGTAGCGCCTCTCTTTAACGTCGTTGGCCCGACGTTTTCATCTCCTCAAGCAGTGGATGCTGGCTCTCCAAGCTCATGAATGTCAATCCAGCTCGCATCGAAACTCTCATGAAACCGCTTCAGCCGGTGCCCGTTGACCTTGAAGACTTTCCCTGAATCCAGACCCTGAATTTCTGCTGCACCATAATCGAACAATTTGGTCACAAGAAAGGGCCCTATCCACCTACTTTGTAGCTTGCCCGGGTGTAATTTGAGTCTTGAGTTAAACAACAATACTTTATCACCCACTTTGAAATCCTTGTGGGCAAGCTTCTTGTCGTGATACATCTTGGTCTTCTCCTTGAAGATTCGGGAGTTCTCATACGCGTCATTTCGGATCTCCTCTAACTCCTGGATTTGTAGCTTCCGGTTGAGTGCATCATTTGGGTAGTCTAGATGGCACTTCTTGATGGCCCAATAGGCTCTGTGCTCGAGTTTAACTGGGAGATGGCAAGCCTTTCCATAGACGAGCCGATAAGGGGACATGCCTACAGGGGACTTGAAAGCAGTCCTATAAGCCCAGAGTGCGTCATTCAGCCGAATACTCCAGTCTTTCCTGGTGGGGTTCACCACTTTCTCCAAAACGCCTTTGATCTCCCTATTCGAAAGCTCTGCTTGGCCATTGGTTTGAGGGTGGTAAGCTGTCGAGGTTTTATGTGTGACATGGTATTGCTTCATTAATGCCTCGAAACTCCGGTTGCAGAAATGGGTTCCTCTATCACTGATGATGACTCTCGGGACCCCAAACCTACTAAAGATCTGGTCCTTCACAAAATCCACAACCGTTTTTGCATCTGCCCGTTTTGTGGCCTTGGCCTCAACCCACTTGGAGACATAATCGACTGCCAGGAGGATATACTCAAAACCGTATGAGGGAGGAAAAGGTCCCATAAAGTCGATACCCCACACTTCAAAGACCTCACATGCAAGAATATACTTCATCGGCATCTCGTCTCTTTTGGTTATTCCTCCCGTTCTTTGGCATCGCTCACATGACTTCACGAAGAAGTAAGCATCCTTATGTAGAGTGGGCCAGAAGAAACCACACTCAAGGACCTTATGAGCTGTCCGCTTGGCGCCAAAGTGTCCTCCACACTCCAGAGAGTGACAAAACTCAAGCACGGATCTGACCTCATTATCGGGTATACATCTTCGAATAATTTGATCCGCGCAAATCCGAAAGAGGTAAGGCTCATCCCAAATATAAAATCGGGACTCATATCGGATTCGATCAGCCTGTGCACGTGTAAGATCCTCTGGTAGGTCTTTAGCCACCAGGTAATTCACTATATCAGCATACCATGGTGTATAGCTTTGCACGGCATAGAAATATTCCTCAGGGAAGAACTCCGATATTGGGGTACCCTCCTCAATTCTCGTAGGAAGGCGGCTAAGGTGATCGGCAACTAGATTCTCTGATCCTCGTTTATCTCTAATCTCCAAGTCGAACTCCTGGAGCAACAATATCCAACGAAGTAGTCTCGGCTTGGATTCTTTCTTCTTGAAAAGATGCCTCAATGCGGCATGGTCAGAGTATATAATCACCTTAACCCCTAAGAGGTAGGACCTAAATTTCTCCAGCGCAAAAACAATGGCTAGCAACTCCTTCTCCGTAGTGGTATAGTTGCACTGAGCATCGTCTAAGGTCCTAGAAGCATAGGAGATAACATGGGGTTCTCGCCCATCCCGCTGCCCAAGAACAGCTCCAACTGCCCTATCACTCGCATCGCACATGATCTCGAAAGGCAGATTCCAATCCGGAGCTTTAATGATGGGGGCAGAACATAATTTCTCCTTGAGAAGGTCGAATGCCGCTTTGCACTTCTCATTAAACTCAAAAGAAGCCTCTTTTTGGAGAAGAAGACAAAGAGGTTGAGCGATTTTTGAGAAATCTTTGATGAAGTGCCTATAAAAACCGGCATGACCAAGAAATGATCGAATGTCCTTCACACTGGTCGGGTACGGAAGGGATCTAATGACATCGATCTTTGCTTTATCTACTTCAAGACCCCGAGAGGAAACCACATGGCCTAAGACTATGCCCTGATCCACGATGAAATGGCATTTCTCGTAATTCAGCACCAGGTCGGTCTCTACACACCTTTGAAGAATCATCTTTAGGTTTCCCAGGCAGTCATCGAATGAATCACCATAGACGGTGAAATCATCCATGAAAACCTCAATAATTCGGGTAACATAATCAGAGAAGATGGACATCATACATCTCTGAAATGTACCGGGTGCGTTACACAACCCAAAAGGCATACGTCTGTAGGCAAAGGTGCCAAAAGGGCACGTGAAGGTGGTCTTTTCTTGATCCTCGGGGGCGATGGCTATTTGAAAGTAACCAGAGAAACCATCTAAGAAGCAATAATGGTGGCGCCCAGCAAGGCGCTCAAGCATCTGGTCAATGAAGGGAAGGGGGAAATGGTCTTTCCGGGTGGCGGTGTTCAATTTGCGGTAATCAATGCATACTCGCCATCCATTTTGTGCTCTCGTAGGAACTTTTTCACCATCCTGATTCTCAATTATAGTAATACCAGTTTTCTTGGGTACCACATGGATTGGAGATACCCATTGTGAATCAGAGATAGGGTATATGATTCCTGCATCAAGGAGTTTGATGATTTCTTTCTTGACCACTTCCATCATTGGAGGATTCAGCCTACGCTGAGGCTCACGGGATGGTTTAGATCCATCCTCCAATAATATACGATGCATACACGTAGAAGGACTGATTCCCTTAATATCAGCCAGAGTCCATCCAATAGCAGTCTTGTGGTCCCTCAAGACATTAACTAACTTCTCTTCCTGAGTAGCAGTGAGGCTACTAGAGATGATCACTGGAAGGGTGTCTCCTTTACCCAAGTATGCGTACTTGAGATGAGCTGGTAGAGGTTTTAGGTCAAGAGAGGGGGGATTCACAATGGAAGGTTTGGTGGGCTCAAGAGAGGGTTTCAAGTCTATCAAGGTAGGAGAAGGAGAAGAGGAAGAAGCCTCTCCAATGGCCAAGGCAGATAGACTTTGAAGAAGGTCCTGCTCATCTGGAGAGAGATCAAGAATGGTCTCGAGCAGATCTATGAACTCAAAAGAGGAGAAGTCGTCGACACACTCGTCAATTGAGTCGATGGTGCAAATAGCGGAGACATTCCCATCAGAAGGATGCTTGATAGCATCAAAGATGTTGAAAGAGATGGTCTCTCCGTCAAATTCCATAGAAAGAGTGCCATTGTGCACATCAATCTTGGTTCGGGCAGTTTTAAGGAAGGGTCTTCCCAGAAGAATGGGAGTCGAATTCGGTGAGCTATCAGACTCATCCATACGCAGAATATAGAAATCCGCGGGGAAGATAAGGCCATTGACCTTAACCAGGACATCCTCTATAACTCCCTCTGGCACAGCAGTAGAACGATCGGCTAGTTGAAGGATCACCCCGGTCTTTGTCAAAGGTCCTAAACCGAGGGAAGAATAGATAGAAAAGGGCATGACATTGATAGATGCCCCAAGATCGAGCATGCACCGAGCAAATTCATGGTGCCCAATGCTGCAAGGAATGGCAAACATGCCAGGGTCTTTTTGCTTCTCTGGAAGCTTCTTGCGAATAACCGCAGAGACATTCTCACTCATTGTTACTCTCTCATGACCATTTAGCTTTCTCTTATTCGTACACAAGTCCTTGAGAAATTTCGCATAGCGAGGGAATCTGCGAATGTAATCGAGTAGTGGAATGTTTACTTCCACTTTCTTGAAAACCTCTAGGATATCTCTCTCTACCTCATCCTTTTTGGTGTTAACCGCTAGACGGCTAGGAAAAGGGGCTCTAGGTTTATAAGGTGGTATTTCCTTGGGCTTTTCTTTCATCTTCTCGGATTCCGGCTTAATTACTTCAATCTCTCCTTTCCCACTTCTTAAGGTGATAGCACATGCATTCTCACGGGGGTTGAGAGTTTGAGAAGGAAGTTGTGAGGACCCCTGAGTTTTTAACTGGTTTAATTCAGAGGATATTTGAGCAATTTGGGTGCCCAGATGTGTTAGGGCACTTTTTGTGTCCTTCTGAAAAGAAGTAGTTGATGTGGCCAAGGAGGTCACAATGTCAGAAAGACTTTTCAAAGAAGGGTCAATTGGAGGTGAAGAAGAAGAAGAATTTTGATTATGGATTTGAGGAGGTTGTTGTTGGTTTCCTGGGTCACGCCATCTGAAGTTTGGGTGATCACGCCATCCAGGGTTGTACGTTTTGGAATAGGGATCATAATTACGGTTTTGACCCCCATTTGAATTTCCGTGTTGATTTAGTTTAAAGATGCCACAAGCAGTGGTCGTGATCTTCTCCTCATCATGGAGTGTTGGGCATGCATCAGTCGTGTGTCCCGTCTGAGTGCAGACACCACATGCCTTCACTTCCATCTTGGTTCCCATGAATGACGCCATCATATTAGCCAGGCTATCTAATTTGGCGTCCATACCATTCACTCGCTTCTCCAAATCACAGTCTCTAATCTCATTAACTCCCCTAATTCTAGATCTGGTTCTACTAGATTGGGCATTTTTGGCCATGGTTTCTATCAAGGTACGTGCTTGCCTAACGGTTTTATCTATGAAAGCACCCCCACTAGCAGAATCTACATTATCCCTAGTCTCTTGAAGCATCCCATCATACAAGTGTTGAATCAGGAGATTCTCTGGGACTTGATGGTTGGGACATTTTGCACACAACTTCTGGAAGCGATCATAGTATTCGTAGAGGGTTTCCCCTACTTCCTGTTGAATACTACAAATCTGCTTCCTAATAGAAGCGGTAAGAGAGACAGGAAAATACTTGTCTAGAAACAACTTTTGAAGTTCTACCCAAGTTGTTGGAAAAGGTGCCAAATGGTAGTACCAGTCCTTTGCTGGTCCTTGAAGACTGTATGAGAACAGTCGCAGCTTGTAAGGACCTTCATCTTCAATCTCCGCCGGCATCATTGTTGCGGTGATATGGTTGAACTCACGCATGTGAGAGTGCGGATCCTCTCCGGCACTCCCATTGAAGGTTGGTAACAATTGGAGAAGACCCGTATGGATCTTGAAATTCGGGACCGGTGGTAGTACAATACCATACTGGTTGGTAGCAAAGTCAAAGGTAGACAGGTCCCTAAGTGTCCTATCCTCAAAATTAGCCATGGTTGTAGTGTTACCTGTTGTAGCGTGAGGAGAAGCTCGTGGAGTGGGAGGATCGCTTCCGCTGTCCGAGTTCTCTTTCTTTTCAGTTTCTTCGGCTGCTTTCGGTGTGACTGGAATTGCTCTTCTTCGCTCCAGGTGTGTTCTCTCAATCTCCGGATCTAGTGGTGCAAGTGGAAGATTAGAACTACGAGTAGCTTTCATGAACTGGAATCAAGTGTAAGAGAGAGAATTAGTGAATGCAAGTAATGCAGACTCAAAGTGAAAATAAATAGTATGACTGACTCTGACAAAAAGTGAAAAAGATAACAAAGGTAACGAAAGTGTGACTCTGACAAAAAGTAAAAAATATGTGACCGACAAAAAGTAAAACGAATTTGGTTTACTCTGACACAAATGCAGACTACCGTACTACACAAGAGAAGTGTGAATATTGACCTAGACTAGTCGCGTTGCTAGCTCCCCGGCAATGGCGCCATTTTGATAAGAGGTATTTTTGCAGTCGTTTTACACTTACCAAAAGAAATTTATAACCCTAGACTTAACTACAATAAAGTAGACAGTGGAAGTAGGGGTCGAACTACAGAGAGCTATTTAGACTAAACTAGGTGAAAAGATTACTTCTCTAATGAAAATGGACTCAATAAAAATAGAAACTAAAATAAAGAGAAACCAAGACCATAAATAAAGCCAAACACAAGACCTAAAACAAGACACACAATTGGGGGGGTTGTTGATTGGTTGATTGCAACAAAATAAAAGTAACAAGTAAAGAGAAAACTTAAAGTAAAGATTAAGAGATGTGGTGGTTTTGTGGAATGAGGCATAGTTTCGTGTAGTGAATTTGTGTGTAACTTTATCCTTGATTATAATAATGAATTTGGAATTAATCTCTTAAGTGCAGTAAGATGAGCTCTAACCGATAAATAACTCAAACGAAAAGATAGGGTTTTAGTTTAGATGAGCTCGTAAATAAAAACACTAACCTATTTGAATATCATAACCAATTCAATAGAAATCATTGGTTATTTAAACAAATCAAAACCTCCTAAACAATGAGCTTGTTTAGAACTGTTCAGATCGTTGTGAGTTATTTGCACTTGGCTATTATTCAAATTCTAATGGATGCTATTGAGCAAAGCAACCAAAGGAATTTTGTGGCCCTTGTTAATTACTATTGAACATAGAATTTGACCGAAATAAACTTAAAATAATTCATTGAGCATGAAAGATAATAAGTAAATAAAAACAGAATATAACCGTTCAAATGAAATTCATTATTAATGGTCTCAAAAGTTACAACACAAAAACATAAACACTAACTATGCCTCGAAGGGCTTACTCGAAATACATGGAAAATAAAGAAAAGAAAATAATGATAGAACCCATTAATGAAGCGTGGATGGAAGAGTGAAGCTTGCTTGACTTGCCCAACTCCAAGAGAGAGAATGATGAAGTTCAAAAGTGATTAGAATAGATGCCTTGCACCTGGTTATAACCCTCTCAAAAGGTGATCATGAGGGATGGATGAAGCCCCATGCAAAGAGTGTGAATGAGCATGGCAAAAACATGAAGAGTGAATGCAAAGTGCATGATAGATCTGTCCAGAAGATGGTCAATTTGGGACACGTATATCTCTGAATTGGGCTCTGGTGATATGGAATGAATTGTGGGCCTTGTTCTCTTCTTTCCAACAGTATATATCATGCATATAGAGAAGGCCCAGATTGTGAGTTATGGCCGAAATACTGAGGCTGTGTCGGCAGGCCCGAGTCTTGATTATTATTTCCGTCTTGTGCTCCAACATATTTATTTTCAAGCTATGCTCCATCCAAATTGCACCTGAATTCACATAAATATGTCATTAGTAGTATCAACATTCAATTTGTGATTATTATCGATATAAATAGAATATTAATGTATATAATGGTGCAATATCACATATGTATAGGGTATAAAATGTGTATAATTAATGACTTATCAGAGGTGGAGGAAGTGGAAGCCGTTCTTGTTTGTGGAGTACGTCTTGAATAGCCTGTTCACACACTTCATCCGCCATGTCCGAGTCGGAGTCAGAATCCGAACCGGAGGAGTCGGTCGATTCATTTCCCCAAACGGCCACCTTAGCGGAATGATTCTTTGGCTACTTCTTCTTGTCCTTTGTCATCATGCCTCTTATCTCATCTTTTCTCGCATTGTTCTTCGGATCGTCCTTCGTCACTCGCATCGATCATCGGACCTTCCTTCACATTTCTCGCCCTCTTTCTTGTTCCAAGGGGTAAGCTTGGGGGTGAAGCGTGTAATAGTTATCGATTGCGTGTCCCTTCTTGTTACACTCGAAGCAATAGGTCTTTTGGTTTCTGCGTCGATGGTCATCGTTAAACCATTTCTCACGTGCTTGAAAGTCGCCAAACTGCCTCACCAAAAATGTCATCTCATTCGAGTTTGCCGCTTGCATGGCCACAATTTTAGTTTGAGATTCGACGCCCATTTAATCGAGTCGAGCTTCAAAATTTCGGAACTAGGCTATGAGGCCTTCTGGTCCGATATCTTGCGTCGTCAACATCGTCTCCAACGGACCAAATCCACCGTTCGAACGGAGACTATAAATGGAAGGGGAATAAATGCAAGATCTTGACATAACGGCTAATGGGTTGATCCTCCATTCGAACAGAAAGGAGGCAGGGAGTTCTGTCAATTTTTCTGTTAAAACATAATAAAAGTTGCGTTCCAACGGAATTTCAGCCAAAAAAGAAAGTTAGGAAACTTTCTTTAGTGAAAAACTAAATACTAAAAAACACGCCTTTTAGCATTCCTTGTGTGAGACCAATTTGCTCATTTTGCATCCAACTTGATTTGATCTTCATAAACACGTCTTCTTGAGGTTGTGATTCTTTTGAACCGATTCAAATAACTCAAGTAAATGATTAGTAATATTGAAATTATTTTAAACATCATCAAACTGAGAACAACATTGCTAATCATAATTTTGGAAAAAAGGATAAGTCCAACTCGTAACTCATTATCCTAACTTAAAATAAAAATTATTCATTTCATATAAAATATAATTAAAAAGTATATCATAAATTTCATTTCATTTCATATAAAATTTACACAATTCAATGATAGAATTCTATTCCTCAATCCATACACAGCACTTGTAAGACCTTTTCCAATTCCGTATAATTTAGTATATCAACACGTGTATAGCCTATATTTCCACTCCAGCTGAGTTCATACCAGCATCGATACAGCCTTTTTCCAATGGATAACAGCCCCAAATCACAATCGGTGTTGCAAAGAACAAAAGCAATGAAAAGGTGCAACACTGATTGCCGTTTGAGATTCAATACATTCCAAGATCATGTGGCTTCAGTTTAAATGGGTACGAAATGTAATGGATCGATTGGAGATTCAATACACTGAAATAGGACAGAAGCTTCTGTACTATATTTACTTGCAGTTATTATTAAGCCAGTCTATATTAAATAATAATGTGAAAAGGAAACAAATGATACTTTAACGTTTCTTAAAAATGCAGTAGGAAAAAGAAAAAATTAAACAGCACATGTTTGGCTCAATTAGTTTGCAAAATTAGGAGAAATTTAAGGCAAAATTAGGAGAATTGAGAGCATTTAGCCTCACCATTTAGTAAAACAGATTGTAATTGCAAGCACCAAGCACGGAAGCAAGACTGCTATTTGCAAAAAGTGAAATCTGTAAATAAAATCAAATGAACCAATCTTTGAACTCATAGATCAAATTATATGGTCTACTTGAAGTCTATCTGAAATATGGATCAAATATCTGAAATGCGTACTCAGACCAGTGGGATGACCTAATATCCAAAAATTAAATTCCAAAATATTACAAAAATACGGTATTTTCTTTAATCTAAAATCATCAACATACCGTTTCTTGTCACTTTTTATTTTACTTTCAACAAAATTAATATATTTCTGTATCGAGTCTCGAAAACATTCATACTTGTATTTTAAATATTAATAATAAAAATAAAAAATAGTTGCTGACTATGGTTAGTTCACAGCAAATGGAAACCTACACAATCCAGCAAAGTATTAACACAGCCTACACTCAGCTTCTAACTCATAAAATCTGATCTTTAAACAACTTTGAAGTAAGTAAAATTAACAAACAGGTAATTTCTGTTTCTTGAAAGTTTCTTTTCTATCCTCTAAATAAGCACAATACCATATATCTATAGAAGAAAAATGATCCCATTATTCATTAAGAAGAAAGAATCTTTTGCATAAACCAAAAATCTCAATGAATCCTTTTCATTATTCACATAACAAACCAATGAATCCTTGTTACCCCAAGGAACACCTAAATAATTCAGTAACAAGTGCAAAATCTTCTTGGCCTGACCAATCGTATGCAACCCCTCAAAAATATTCCCCAAACTATCCTTAAAAATTCCTCATTTGGCCTTATTTGGCAGAGTCTAAAACAGAGCTAGGAACCCCATATCCATATTTCGGCGACGGATGACCGGCATGACCGAACGGAATAACCCTGGTGAGAGGTTCACTTGTTCCAAAGTCTTGCTCTGCAGATCCAACGGATATTCTCTGACGCATCCGATACGGGCCCCATGAATTATCGACCACTTGCGTGATCATGGCGAAACTGGTATCAGTTCTTGTCCGGTTTTGGTGCAATTGCGGATTCTTGTACTGGTGGTGCATGTTCAGCCAGATCGGGTTTGGATTTGGATTTCTTAAAGGATGGATACTCACCGTCATCCATTTAACATCTCTGTAAGAATATAAGAAAAAAAATATAAATTATTATATAAGTAATAATAAGAATGGTGATAATGATAAAGTATTCATGTTTAGTATCTCACTCAGAGAAAAAATTAATCACATTAAATTGTCCTTGAGCGTACCTGTTAAGTTTCTGTTAATTCAGATTTGTATGAATTTGATAGTGAAAAATGTTGAAATACTCAAACATGTACTAATTCTCCTATGGTTTGCAAACTGAATCTGTACCAGCACCAAACTTGAGAAATCTATACAAGATTTACACTGTACCATTTTCTTTTTCTTTTGAAAAATGTACCAAATCTATTTTTGTTTAATCACAATTTTGCCCCAATGAAGCATCAAAATACAAAGAAAAAGAGGAATTCATAAATACAAACTGGTATAATTAAGGGTTAACTAAGCCTCAATCAGCCATAAACAATGCCAAATCTGTATTATTTATGCTAAATCAGCCCTAATTACCGAAAACCAGCCCCTATTTACTTGCAATCAGCCCCAAATCATTTCAAAACAGCACAAATTTGCCACTTTTCATAGCAAGAAGAAAATAATTAATTTAAACCAGATTTTTCCTTCACATAATTGAGAAAAAATCTACAAAATGATAAAAATAGGAATGGTGAAAGTTAGTACTTACAATCAATGGCTGATTAAGAAAATGAAGAAGAATAGAAAGTAAAAAGAATGGCGGACTGATTTGACGCACCGATTCGTTAATTTGATGCAGACAAGGGTAAACAGTGCACCTGTCTTGCTTCTATGGCCGACTTTCTCGCGGATGAGATTCAAGAATAAGATGTTGATCAGAAGGGCGAGAAAGATGATGCATTGTCACATATTTAGGATTTTCTCAACTCAATTTGGAGCATTAGGTTTTGTCGAAGAAGAAAACAAAAATCCACAAAAATAAAAAACACAAAAATCAAAAACACAAAAAATGCCCAAAATCCAATTCAAAAAACAAATGAAGAAAAGTGAAGCAATAAATTTATCCATCATAGCCATGGGTATGTCAGAAAAAGGGAGGTCTTTCAGGTTTCGGAGTATCATCAATGGGTAGTACTATGAGTTTCCTTGATGAAAATGTTGCAAAAATTCTAAAACTGCCAATTCTTAAAACCCTGCCAATTGACATTACTGTAGCTAATGGCCAAAAGATGCTTTGTGAGTTGAAATGCAGAATAATCAGTTCACCACTGATTTCCGAATCATGAAATTGGAACTGTATGATGCCATAAATGGGTATGACTGGCTGGAGAAGATGAGTGGGCATATTGATCTTAAAAGCAAAATTCTTAGGTTGCAGCCGGGGTTAAATGAAGTGGTGATTAAGGGTGATGGATTGTCTACAAATTAGGCCCAGCTGGAAATGATTGAGGTATGTTTTTTTTATTAATCCTCATATGATTGACAATATGTTTAAAGTGTTGGTGCCAGATAATCTCAATGAGCTGCTGAAGAAGTATGAAGAGCTTTTCAAGGAACCTATCACTCTACCCCCAAAAAGAGGGTATGATCACCGAATTCCACTCAAACATGACACTGAACCAGTCAACCTGAGGCCCTGTAGGTATCCTTACCCTCAAAAGGCAGCTATAGAAGAAATGGTAGCTGAAATGGTGAAGAACGGGATAATAATTCCGAGTCACGACCCTTTTGCTGCACCAGCCCTGCTGGTGAGAAAGAAGGACAATAAATTGAGGATGTGTATTGATTACAGAAAGTTAAACATTGTCACCGTAAAAAACAAGTACCCAATTCCAGTAATTGAGGACTTGTTGGATGAATTAAAGGGGACTAAAGTGTTTTCTAAAATTTATTTGAGGTCAGGCTACCATCAGATCAAAATGGCTGAGGGTGAAGAGTACAAAATAGCTTTCAGAACCCATCATGGCCACATTGAATTTAAGGTGATGCCATTTGGGATGACAAATGCACCTTTCAATTTCCAAAATTTGATGAATGATGTGTTTAGTCCATTATTGAGAAAAAGAGTTTTGGTGTTCTTTGATGATATCTTAATATATAGGACACACATGAATATTCATTTGGAATTACATAGAAGAGTGTTTGAGATTTTGAAGAAGAACCAATTATATGCAAAGATGAGCAGATGTGCTTTTGGAGTATCACAGATAGAGTATTTAGGCCATAGTATCAGTCAGAATGGAGTATCAACAGACCCTGACAAGATTACGGCAATGCTGAATTGGCCACAACCCAAAACCCTAAAAGAATTGAGAGGTTTTTTAGGCTTAACTGGATTATAGGAGATTTGTGAAGAATTATGGGATAATTAGTTGACCTCTCACAAATCTGCTAAAGAAAGGAGGATTTAATTAGAATGAGGATTCTCAGATGGCATTTGAAGGTCTAAAAAAAGCAATGGTTTCAGTTCCTGTACTAAACATGCCCGTCTTTAGTAAACCATTCATCATCGAATCAAACGCATCGGATTTGGGAATAGGAGCATTGTTGTCTAAAGGAGGGAGACCGATAGTATATTTAAGTAACGCTCTAGGAATAAGGACGAAGGGGCTCTGAACCTATGAGAAAAAATTATTAGCTATAGTTGTGGCTATTCAGAAATGGAGACACTATGTTCAGAGTTCTAGTGTGATTATTAAAATGGATCATGAGAGTTTAAAACACTTGCTTGAACAGAAGTTGAACTATCCAATGCAACACAAGGCTCTCACAAGGTTCATTGGTATTGAATATAAGATAAAATATAGGAAAGGAAGGCAGAATAAAGTCGCTGATGCACTCAGTAGAAGGAATTTTACAGAAGGAGTAGAATTGTTGGCAGTAATTACTGAGTTAATTCCAGAGTGGCTTAGTAGGGTGACATTGAGCTACATGGAAGATCCAAAAGCTCAAGAGATTGAACAGACACTATGTGCGAATGAGACTTTAGGTCAGAATTGGAGTAAAGATGGTGATATAATTAAAAGGAAAGGAAAAATTTATGTAGGAAATGGAGGTAGAATAAGGGAAGAATTGGTCAGATCACTGTACGGGGGACCTGAAGGGGGGCCATTCGGGTATACAGAATACATATCAGAGGTTGAAAAGATATATATATATATATATATATATATATATATATATATATATATATATATATATATATATATATATATATATATATATATATATATATATAGGCCTAAAATGCATGAAATTGTGACTCAGATTGTGAATGAGTGTGATGTGCGTAAAATGGGGAAGCATGAGAATGTAGCCCAGGACTTCTACAGCCACTACCCAATCCACGTAAACTCTGGTCATAGATTTCCATGGATTTGTGGAAGGTCTGCCCAAATCAGAGGGGAAAGATGTCATTTTTGTAATTGTTGACAGGCTTTCTAAGTATAGCCATTTCATAGCACTGTCACACCCCTTTACTGCTACCCAAATTGCTGTCATTTTCTTGAATAATATTTATAAACTCTATGGTATGCCAGAGAAAATTGTAAGTGATAGAGATAAGATTTTCATAAGTGCCTTATGGAGAGAATTATTTAAATTGGTTGGTACTACATTACAATTCTCCACCTCTTACCATCCACAAATTGATGGTCAAACTGAGAGAGTAAATCAGTGTTTGGAAATCTATTTGAGATGCATGTGCTTAAATAATCCAAAAAAATGGGCTGTTTGGTTGCCCTTGGCGGAATTTTGGTACAATACCAATTACTATCTCTCTATTAAGTGTACATCCTTTGAATTCCTTTATGGCTATACTCCACCCCAGTTAGGGCTAGGATCAGCCCCAAAATGCAACATTGATGAAGTGAATGTATACCTATCTGAGAGGCAGAAGGAAATTGAATCCCTAAGAGTAAATCTGCAACAATCTTAGTCCATAATGAAAAGTTTGGATGACAGGGGGAGGAGTGAGAGGAAATTCGAAGAAGGAGATTGGATTTTTCTGAATTTACAGCTATACAGACAGACCTCCATAGCAGAAAGAAGAAATAAGAAAATCAGTCTCAAATATTATGGGCCATTCAAAATCGAGAAAAAGGTAGGAGAAGTTGCATATAAATTAGTATTAGCTGAGGGTAGCACTGTTCAGCCGGTGTTTCATGTATCTCAGTTGAAGAAGAAGCTGGGTGATGGCACTGTACCAAGCCGAAGCTACCTCTAGTAGGTCCTGATGGAGTGTTTAAGGTGTTGCCAGAGAAGATATTGAGGAGGAGGATGGTACCGAGAGGTAATGAATACGATGTTGAGCTCCAAATTAAATGGTTAGCGCAGTCGGAAAAAGAGGCTACTTGGTAGGAGTATGACCAAATTCAGTCCAGATACCCGGGGTTTTTGGAGGAACAATAAGTTTGAGGACAAGATTTATTTCAAGAAAGGGGTATTGTCACATAATTAGGGTTTTCTCAGCTCAATTTGGAGTATTAGGTTTTGTCGAGTGGAGCTGTCGAGTTGGGAGGAGGAAGAGTTCTGTCGAGAAGACAGGATAAGCGTTGAGCTGGAGGCTGAGTTATGCTTTATATGTTTTATTTTACTTATTTGTTTGTTGAGTCATAGGCCATGTGTTTGCTGAGTGTTCACGCACGTAGTTATTTTATTTAATGGAGAGGTCCAGTTCTGTTATAATGGAGAGAAGTCCAATTAGGGTTAAGTATAAAAAGATGAATGTAAGAATGATTAAGCCATCAGACGAAATATATGAAAACTCTTTTAATGAGCTTTCTTTTAATTTTTCCTCATTTACCAATTTTATTCCTTAGTTAATCTCAACTACTAATCCACAATTCTGTTCTTGTTCGTTTAAGATTAAAATATGACCTAACCCGAAAAACCCGCCCCTCCAATCCGAACCCAAACTCGACCCAACCCGACCCGACCCGAAAATGTTGACCAGTCAATGAACCAAAACCTGACCCAAACCGAACCCAGATGACCCGAACCCGAATAACCCAAGACCCGAATGATCCGAACCTGAACGACACATAACCTGAAACCGAAGGACCCGCCCGATTACTTGAACCTGAATGGCCTGTGATTTTGAAAGTACTAAATGAATAAACAGACACACTCACGACCGTAAGTACTGAGGTCCCATATATAAACCTCCTGTCGGGACTTCAAATGAGGAGGGTTAGTACGCCCGTGAGAGAGACGGACCGTTCCGGAGGATTTCCCGCGTGTCCTTTGGAGAATTTGCTAAAGGCCTAGCCTCTGGAGAACCTTAGTCTACCTTGCGAGTGTGACCCTCAGTCCCCTACTAGAGAACCAACCCTCGTAACCCATATATCCTCCTATACGTGATATCACTTATACCACACCCATCCAACTCTCCAAACCACCAAAGGTGGAGTGAAACACACGGTTGATCCGATTGCAGGAGAGTAAGGAGGGGAGAGACCAAATTGCGGAAGTAGAAGTTGACGAATTAGGGACAAGAAAAGAGACGGCGGCACATCTAGCTGCACTCGCAACACAGCAAAAAAAATATAAAATATATATAAAAAAAGAAAAATAATAATAAAGCTGTGTCGCGTTCGCACAAGAAGAAGAAATCTCAACAGAGCGTTCAAAACGTCCCAAGAGAGAGCCGTCAGATGAAGAAGAGCGAGTCGCTCAACGCAGCCACAAAGTAAGAGTAAAATTTGGCTAGCGACTAGCCCCGCAGTAGGAGGTAGCAGACCAAGTGATGAAAAACAAGTTGCTCAATTCAGCCAATTAGAAAGAGGAAAATTAGGCTAGAACCTTGTCCCGCAAAGGAGGATTGCAGAAGAAGTACGAGTCGCTCAATTCTGCCAGGGAGAAAGGGAAAAATTAGGCTAGCGACTCGACTCGTGATTGGAGGCACGACGAAGAAAGAGAAGTTCGAGTTGCTCGATTCAGCCTAGCAGAATAGAGAAAAATCAGACTAGCAGCTCGACCCGCGATAGGAGGATGCGATACTCAGAGGATTTCCACCAAGCAGAAGAATGACCGCGACCGATAAAAAATATGACCTGAAGGATTTAGACCGAATCGCGACTAGGATGAGGAAAGATCGTGAGTCGCACATTGGGCCAAGAAGAAGGGAAAATTTAAGGCCGCGACTTACAGACCCAACCAATCAAGAGGGCGAGCTGCCAAAAAGGAGAGAGCCTGGGAGAAAGAGAAAAATAATATAGCTTGCAGTTCGCTACTCCAAGGGGGATGCTTCTCTTGGCTCGCACCACACCTCTCCTGGTCGTGACTTGCTCGGGACTAGCAAGTTTAAGCTTGGGGGAATGAGCGGTGCCTCGCCGGACCAAATACGGGTGACCAAATAAGGCTAAGTAAAAAAAAAAATCAAAATTAATAAGGAAAAAAAACACAAAATGCCGGTTACTCGTTTGTATAGGTAACCCTTTTAGAGACCCTTAGTTGGAGGTGGGTATCGGATTAACACCCGAACAGAAGTAGGAAGGGCCACACTGGCCACAAAGAGAACATATCACGATTCGAAGAGCCGATGACCTAAATACGACAGAGATTCAAGGATTCGGGTCATTAACAGAAAAAGAGAAGAAAAATCTATCATGATCGCACAGAAGAATACCGCACCCCGCAGTCAAGAAGGATTTCTATGCCGAGACCGAAGCTTGTGGGAAATCCCAATCTAGCAGTTTTCCCGGGTTCTAGAAAGAAAATCAGGGCGCATTCAAACCCTTAACCCCTACAACCAGTTAGAGCACGAAAGGAGAAAATCATGCGTGGATCAAACCCTGGGTGGAAAGAAGAGTTATATACATATACATAATATATGTAATATCCACCTATAAAAATACAAGTCATAAAGAGGGCGTTCAATTGAGATTTAGGGGGTGATCCGGTATGGTATGGTGTAAGTTAACCTAGACCGAGCAATCGGTCATTTTTCTGAGTCTCGCGATGGGATTCCGAAGGGTGGTTCCGTCAAAGGAATGGGTCCTTTCACTCCGATGGACAAACGGGTGTTTTATGCAGGGGACTGAAGAGCGATCGGGGTGAGCATGCGAGTAAGAGTACTCGTGAGGTAAATCGCACAGGTAAGGTAAGCCGGAAGTTTGGTCCGGGTTCTGACTTGCTCGGGACGAGCAAGAGTAAGCTGGGGGAATATTATAGGGGTATTTTATATAGATAATTACCGTCTATCTTTTATCTTACTTTCTGTACTTTTATTAGCTATTTTAGTATTTTACTTATGTTTTAGTCGAGAATCAAGATATTACAAGAGTTCCCTTTTGTTTTAGAAAAATAGCACAAAACGATGGAAAACGACATATTTGAAGCACATTCGGAGCAAGAAGCGACTTGGCAAGTGCCGGCAATTCACAGGATGAAGAACGGTAGTTCCAGCACCTATCGTCGTACCCTAGAGTCCTCGGACTCGCACGCTGGAAGCCTCAGACTCGCACCCTGGAAGCCTCGCCCGCACTCTGCGAAACTGTTGATAACTGTTCAGTATTTTGGGCGTAAATCTCCCTCTGGACTTTGGGCCGAGACATGTGAATATGCGTTGGAAAGCTAAGAGAAGGGCCTACAAGTTCTTCAAGGCCTATAGAGCTAACCTGGACGGAAAGGCATAGTACTTCACGGATCTTCACAGCAGGTCAGTTATGGCAGATTTGGCAAGAGCAAGTACATCAATGGCCGGGCCGAGACGTGTGATCTTTTCTTTGCCCCCAAGATTGGTTGTTTCTTGGTCGTGAAGTCTTTCCATCTTTACCAAGGGTCCCTTGGCCCATATAAGGAGTTCTCCATTAGAGCAGAAAAGGAATCGGAGCCAGCCGCACTATACAATCTCCATCGATAGTTTAAGGCCGACTCCCGCGATCGAGGCTCTGCCTCGTCGCGATGCGATTAGAGTAGAAGGGGCGGCGCGACTCAAGCTTGAGGGATTCGATTTCTCACAAAAACTTTGGTGTATTCTTCCCCTATTTTTATGATGTATTTTTGTCTCTTATTATCTTGTATCATGTTAGTCATGTTTTGTAACTAAACCTTCTCTAGGGTTGGATTGGCAGTAGTCTAAATAAAGTTCATTCAAATCTGTCTTGCTATGTGTTTGTTTCATCTTGTGTTAGATATTTTACATGTGATCTTTATCTTTATATGTTTGCGCGACAGGATCTAGTACCCAAATCAGTAGGTGTTGGGCCGAGTGGTGAAACCCACGATGCAATCAACAGGTGTTGAACCGAGAGGTGAAACCTGCGATAAGGCAAGGCGCGAGAGGTGTTGGACCGAGAGGTGCAAACCTATGACGCGATCACACAGGTGAAGCAAGGTGCGAGAGGTGTTGGACCGAGAGGTGAAACCTACAATTCGTGTGCGCGGCGCCTTGGTGATTGTGCCGAGCTTACGGACTGATGAACCACCCACTTCAGGAGGGCCAGTGACAGACCCTCCACGCGAGGCCGAGTGACATCCTTGCGTTAGAAGAAATAAGTACGACGACCACAGAAAGGAGGTGCAAAACAACATCCCATCAAGACAAGAGAAACCACACAAGACAAAGGAGGATAGACGGACCTGCGACGAGCCCAATTGGCGCCCTGGATCTCTCATATCGACTCCAAACAAACCTTAATCGTGGGCGCGACCAGTGACAATCACGACCACGATTTCCTTTTCTTTATTTTATTTTACATTATTTTTATTTAGTATAGAACCAACCAATAATCTCATTCTTTCTAGACTACAAAAATTGTTTCCAAAGTCAATATAGGCCTCTCTGTGGATCGACCCCTGCTCCCGCTATCTGCAGTTCATAAGCAGGGTATTCCAAGTTTTGTTTGATTTGTCCCTATACGACAAGGGCCTATCAGAAATCCACTTAGAGAAGAGAGAGAGAGAGAGAGAGAGAGAGAGAGAGAGAGAGAGAGAGAGAGAGAGATAGTCTGTTAGTTGCGTGTGGTAACGGCCCGTGACTACGGAGTTAGCTTTAGAGAGAGAGAGAGAGAGAGAGAGAGAGAGTTTCATTATGATCCTCTATGTATCTTAGTTTTAGTTATTTTACTATGTACTATAACTAACTCCGCCCCCTAGGGCGCGGTGTTAGTAGTTTAATCAATCTAGTTTTCCATTAAGTTATTTTTTCCTTATTCATTATTTTATTTCCTGTGATGTTGTACGTGTTTTATTAACTCTTATCTTGACGTGTGTAGCGCGCCACATCTCTTGATACTTAAGCAAGTAGGTGAAGTACCGACTGTAGAAGTGAAAAGCCAGATCCGCATTCAACACTTGGACCGACGAGCCACGATGGTAGCCGAGAAGTCCGAGGGGAGCAAGGAACCCCACAGATCTCAAAGGGCTTGCAAGATGGTCGGGCATCCCGAGGGTGCGAGCACATCTACTCTCTATGACGGTTAGCTTCGCGATAATAGGGTGGATCCTCCTCATCAGCATTAACAAGAAGGTTAAGGAGAAACAACCTAGAGGAATAACTCAAGTGATAAACGAAACCACCAAGCCCAAGATTGCTCTCTACCAAACAGAGAACAGATCATCCCCCCCCCCCCCCCCCGCGCAAGTACTGACAATGTGAGTGCAACCCTTTTAATATTTTCTTTTGTTTTATTTAGTTTCTCTCGACCAACTAACCAAATAATAGATTCGGCTCGGATTACATACCAAACCCCTAGTACGGTACTCCACCTTATCCTCCCTGCGGATTGAAACCCTAGCTTGCTATGGTGCAAGATCGTGAGGTCGACCAACCAAGCAAATTGAGGTCTGTAAATATTGAATTGGTATATATATATATATATATATATATATATATATATATATATATATATATACCCATCAACACTATGACGACGGTACTACCGCGAACACCACACGGAATTTGCATGTGGAATATAATTAGGAAATCATCCACGTGGTTATCATTTGATCTTCCATTCATTAGTTCATTAGCGTAGGAAACTTTTCATATTTTCATCATAAATGTCATATTTAATGTCATATATCTAACTCCGCAACCGATCATTTAATTCGATGCATTAAATATTTAGATCGATCTATATCATTGGGAGTGTCAAAAACCTTAGAGCTAGGTTTGAAGCTCGAATAGAGTGGTGTTGTCCAAAACCCTAGAGGAGTTCGCTCATTTCCATTCTGTGCTATCAAGCTCTCAGCTCGAGATATGTTTTTTTTCAAGTATAGGAAAGTTTGATTCAATTCTCTCTCCACCCCTTTTCTAACCCCATCATAAAAAATAGATGATGTCGACTATGAAGAAGGCACAGACAAAAGTATCCAGGGCGCGCATGTAGCCATCAGCACAGCATCGTACAGTCAGCCGGAAGACTGCGAAGTTCAGCTTGTAGAACAAGTGCATGCTGATGAAATTTGATCGGCTTTATCGTTAGTTTGCCCGAATTATGACGGATTCGTACATGAATGCTCTACATGGCCATTTAGGAATTTCTTAATGTTGAAGTACAAGCACGTTGCAACGGTCCTTCCTTGTGGAGAATATGTCTATGTGAGACTCTGACAGGTCTGGTATCATTGTTCATAGCAAACTAATCATCCATACTATATGTGAAATTGCCTTAGTTCTAAGGCCTCAGTCCAAAGGTGCACATGTGTGAGTTATCGGGGCCGGAGGCCATTAAGTACTCAAGGATTCACGACAAATACTTTCAGGATCGTTCCAAGGTTTTGTTGGAGACGGCTGAGAACACCCTAAAGAACCAATGCGTGAGACGCGTCATTCGGAAGGATTGGTTTGGTATTCTAACCATGCATCTCTTCACCACTATTCTATTTCCCATTAGCAACACATGTGTGCCCAATCAGTACTGGTACTATGTAGACGGCGTGAATAAGCTTGACGGATATACATGGGGTTTAGCTCTTGGGACTTACCTCATCAAATAGTTACACACACTAGTTGAAGCAGCGAAGTCTCATAGCGGGTGTAATCCCACCAAAGTTGGCTGCTCATTTGCATTCCTTGTAAGTTAACACCTAATTTTAAAAACACAATTTGCATCCAAATATTAAGAAAACACAATTTTGAACTGGAAAACATCATACTCAAATGTTCTTTCATGTATGGTTTTGTGAACGGACTCAAGTCATTGATGCCCTTAAGTTGGACAGGTTTTACCCACATTATAGGTGCTGGGACCTTGGGTACGATGGGAAACGCGCTGTATTTGTAAGTCTCCTTGAGATCTGCCATGAGCAGAATGTTTTAACTTATGATCCGTCAAAGCGAGATGACGAGAGATGGATATTCGAAGACCCAGTTATCAAAATCGACACCCCCGATGGCAAGCGCCACTGACAGTGATCACATGAGGATGATCGGCCAAATTCATATCTATATTTTGGATTTATACTACCACCCTTTGTATCTTACTTTAAGTACTTATTATTTTATGTTTATTTTGTCAGAATTTAGTTACTACTGATGTTTGTCAACATTTATAAAATAGAAGCGATTCGGAGCCAAATGAAGCCAAAAAGTTAGCTTGTTGGAGCTCAAAAGGGAGCCCGAAGCTGAATCTTGGACCATACCCATCGGGTCTTGTCTTACTTACGGCAACCTCAGAAGCACTCACTGCTACCGAGGGTTTTCCTCACCGCGATCGAGGTGAAGAGCCACCGTGATCGAGGA
Source organism: Juncus effusus (assembly GCA_027726005.1). Taxonomy (NCBI): domain Eukaryota; kingdom Viridiplantae; phylum Streptophyta; class Magnoliopsida; order Poales; family Juncaceae; genus Juncus; species Juncus effusus. Next base: position 4,382,921 of record CM050903.1, on the reverse strand, counting down.
AAGTAGTCGACGGTGGATTCTTCTAGAAGATGGCACATGTTTAGATGTCTAACTCAATTGTGCCGAAAGAATGGACTTCATTTGACTGGGGGAATAAATTAGGGGATTAGATTTGATCTCTGAATGGGATTAGATTTAGGTATTTATTAGGTTAGATTTAGAAAAGTTTTATTTCCTCCCATTGGTAGACCGGCACTTCAATCATTCGTAGCCGTTCGTACATTGTATGAGAGAGAAGAGAAACAAGGTTGAATTGTTCTATGTACCACTTTTATTTTATTTTTTTTGTGTTTAGTATTGAATTCTTATAACTAAATCCTTTCTAGGGTAGAGTTTGAGTAGTAGGATCGATGTCTCTTTGATTTCATCTTTGATTGTGTGTTGTTTAATTTTTGTATTTAGTATGACTTGTCTTGTGCTTTTTATCATAATTTGAGATGAAACTCGAGTACACAAGTAAGCAGGTAATCACTAGGAGAAACCGGTCACTAGGTGTTGGACCTCAAGAGGGGAAACCTAGCACCTAGGTGTTAGACCCTATGATGAAACTTCGCGGGTAGGTGCCGAACTTACCCCATCAATCGTAGATTTTGAAGGTGAGACTCTGCCGATCAAACCGGTATATACAAGACTTGATGGTGCAAGTACGGGACTGCCCATCATATCAGGGACTGAATCGAGGATTTAGGAGGACCAAGCAACATGTTTTAGGAGGGTGATTAACAGTCCCTCGACGCAAGGGTGAGTGACAAGCCCTTTGCGTTGGGAGAATGGAGTTTGGCGATCATGGAGAATTGGCACACAAGGATTTCCATAGATCTCAAAGGGTTCTCACTTCTGGATGATGCAGGGATAAGTGTCAGACCATCCCCCCCCCCCCCCCCCCTTGCGGTGGAAATGAGAGCACGACAGATCACCAAATGTTTACTAGAGGGAAGAACGCCCCGCTAATGCAAGACGAAGACAACACCGGCAAGACGAAGGAGATTAGCTGGAGACTACGAAAGAGCTTGACCCCTAGAACTCCCTCTATTACCATCTTATATCTACGACCTACCGCGGACAAGGACTATGACAACCATGTCTACGGCCTAATAAACAACCACTTTTATTTTATTTCAATTAAAAACAAAACTCAACAAAATATTTCGTCTAAACTACGTATAAGAAACTTAAATTAACAACACCTCCCTATACATTCGACACCCAAAATACTATGCGGAGATCGTGCACTTGCGTTCGAAACTAAGTAAAAAAAGGGTAATTTGAAAAACATATCATACCCATGCACCAAGTGTTGTTCTCTGTTTGATGATATTTAAAACTATTATGAGCTACTAATGTAATTTTAAGAATGATTTTTAAGCTCTGATGAATTCACATTCAAGAAATCAGAAATGAAGATTTGATCGTTGTGGATATTTTTCTCCAATCTCGGAAGGACAAGAAGACGTCACGCATCCTCTCAAGTTATCAAGTTTTGGAGCTCTTCTGTATTCAATACTAAAAAGAGAGAAATCATGCAAATCTTTGCATTCCGTTCTAAACTGAATGGTCATTCTGTTCTGAACGGAATCAATATTCATTGCCCTATTCATAACGGATATAATCTGTGTTTTTGACTGAAAAATTGGTGCATTTCATTCTGAAATGCACAGATTTCTTGAATGAAATGCACATATTTGCTAGTCTTTTGAGCATTAAATCCTTTCATTCCCTTCTATTTGGTATTCCGTTCTGAATGGAACAAATCCCGTTAATAATGGAATAGAATGTTTTACTTATTTGTCGGCTACTCCTTCCATCTTTATAAAGGCTGCTCCAATCCGAATTTCCTCACTAGTTTTTGACAAAAAAAGCAAGAATTCTCTCTCTCTCTCTAGTATTGAATAATATTCACTCAATAATCTTTGTGAGATTAGGGAGAAATTAGTGAGCGATTTGTGTTGTTGTTATTATAAGATTGAAATAAATCATTGTAAGTTTTATTTCATCACTTCGCTCTGAGTTGTTGTAAAAAAAAATACTATTCGGATTAGTGCAATTAAGGAGCCGAAAGGCATACCTAGAGAGTACGTGCTCACGAATGCGGTAAGGACGACTAGTGAGAACGGGTGGTTATAGCAAAAGCAACCAACTAGCCTAACTTTGTCAATAGATCTGGTATTCAGTATTCTTGTTACTTTTCTTCTCTTTATTTATTATTTCTTTAATTATTTAATTATTACGACCATCCACCTAAAAGTCCCATAACCTAAAAGTCGTCGTTAAAATCTAAATGACAAATTCACGCTTCCGTACGAAATTAGGCATTTAACCCCCTCCCTCCCCCCCCCCCCTAGGCCACAATCGATCAACAATTGGCATCAGAGCAGGAATACAGACCGTTTCGAATTCCAATTTGAAACAACGTGTATTTTCGATCTATGGCGATGCTTCAGACGAATTGACTACACATCTTCTATCCGGAGAAACTCGACGGTAAAAGTTGGAATCTTTGGAAGAGCTGCATGGTGAACGTCTTCGAGCTGCATGGTCTTCGTTAGATAGTTGAAAATGGTTTTAGCATAGAATTTGTATACGATACCAAAACTCATAATGAACAAACAAAAACAAATATAACTCTTGACATAATGGCACAAAACCTAATACCTACAAACATGATAAACACCTTGTCAGTTATAACGGATGGTTGTATTAATTCCCATCAAATGTGGAGAGCTCTCCTAAACCAACATTTTTTATTTTCACAAAACCACAAAAATTGAAATCTAATACATAGAAAAAAAATAATTTTGTATTGTTTCTCACAAAACTACAAAACTTAAAATCTTATAAATAGAAAAAACTCCATTGTTATTGATATACACATAACCAAAAAAATCGAATTCAGGTGTAATACATAGAAAAAAGTCTATCTTTTGATTTTCACATAACCATCAAAATCAAATTGAGGTGTAATACATGGAAAAAATCAATCAAGGCCATGAGGAAATTGATGAGGAAATATTCATAGAAGTTGTGAAAGAAGAAAACCCTAATTTGAGTTTGAAGAGAAGTTGTTTGATGGGGAATGTGGGTCAAACGGGGAATCAGGGAGTGAATATTGTGATGGTTTGAGTGATGAGGAATGCGTTCTAAGCGAGGATTCAAAAGTTGAATCAGGCAAAATTCCGAGTGCTACAAACCCTAGTTTCGGCTTCGAGGACTTTTGGAATAGTGTGGAATGCGAGTCAAATCATGACTCAAAGAGTGAATCTTCTGACGAATCGAGCGACACTAACCCGAGTTTCAAATTTGAGGAATCGTATCTTAAGGATGAGAACAAGTCAAACCATGACTAAATAGTGGAAACATATGACGAGTCGAGCACCCTAAACCACGAGCCAACTCCACCAAATTGCCCACATCCTATCTCTTGCCAAACTATACACTACACCGAACACAAAATAAGCGGTGTAATTTTCATCGACCTTCCACTTCAAAGGGTAAATTTGGGCATTGAATTGCCCCTCTCAACCAAATTTGAACCCAAACCCCGTCCAAAAGCAATCAGATCACACTTTCTACTTCTTGACGAAACCAAAAAAATGCAAATAAGGGATCAAAGAAGCTTCTTACCACCATGTGATCATTTACAAGGATTTGCTCACATCTACGATCCGTTCGAGTGAGGCTGACACAAAGGCGTCGGGCTCGAGACGTAAAATGGGAGCGCTTGGCGAGAGGCAACTCGTCGTGTCAGGTCGTATTTTTTCTTTCTTTATTTTTATTTTCTTATTTTTACAAAACTTCTCTTTCACACTTAAACATTAGCTACGCAAAAGTTTAAGTGTGGTGGGGGAAGTGTTGCATAAAACCCGAATAATTTTTCTAATTTCCACAAATTTGCTCTTTTTTACACTTTTTATTTGAGGACAAACAAAGGTTTAAGTGTGGTGGGGTGGTTTTGTGAAAAAACAAGTTTTGTTTTCCTGTAAAAATGTGAAAATTCATAAAAATTGAAATTGTTTTTTCAAAAACAAAAATAATAAAAATAATAAGAAAAAAAAACTCATAAATACCATAAAAATTTAAACTCTTTTGCACTTTCATTTTTTTTGTTTGTTTTTCTAAATAAAAGTTTGTGTGTTTTAAAGAAAAGCAAGAGAATTTTCAATGAAAAAAAAAAGTAAAAGATTTTGAACAAGGAAAAGATTTTTGAAACTGAACCCCTTCAAGCAAATTTTTGAAAAGTCTAGGGTTTTGGAAAATGATGAATAATATTTGAAAATTCAAAAAGAGATTAATTGTTGTCATGAATGCCATATTTTCCACCTCATTCCTTTTATAATAGCTAGTTAAAATCCATTAAGCATTTCAAAAATTCATAAATATTTCACATGCCCTTTTAATGAAATTACAAATCATTTTCTTTAATGTAATGCGGTGATTAAAACTTTTGAGAAATCAAACCTTACTTTTAATACTACTAGTTTCGCAAAATTTTTCTGACTCAACCTATCTTTCATGACATAGCTATTGACTCGTATGTCCATCTCTAATTTTCGCACTAAAAGCAAGTGACCGAAATCGTAACCTGTTATGCCTTCACAAAAAGAATTCAAAAATGTGAAAATTATTTTTAAACCCTTGAAAAAGAAAAAAATTTACATATCCCCAATAGAAAATGACGGATTTTTTTTTGTACGTGCAAAGCACAGCTTGTCTTTTGATAACATGAGTTGATAGCATACCAACTTTTATGTGTATATAAAAGAGAAAATTGAGTTAGTTGGAACTTTTGGGGTAATTTGTATAAATTCACTTTTTTAAATTTAGGGAGAGAAAGTATCAAAAATAAAACTAGGGCATTGCTTTTTGGAAAAAGAGTTCGTATTTCAAGAATTGGGAAATTTTAAATAAATTTGAATTTGAAATTATTAATGGATATTCATCGACCCTCGTGTATTATTATAATAATCGAATATTAGTATATGCCATTCATGGCAATAACTAAATCTCTTTTCAAAACGCTTTAAACTGATTCTAAAAACCCTAAGAGTTGATTTTAATTTACGCTTGAGGGTAAGCTTGGTTTAAGTGTGATGGGATTTGTAATGTGTATTTTTATACACATTTTTAGGATTTTTATCATCTCAAATTTAATCATAATTCACATAAATTGTAAGAAAAATGTTCATAATTCATAAAATCTAACTTGAAACTTCTTAATACATTTTTATATGATTTTGCAGGCAAAAAGGACATAAAAAGAAGAATTGGAGGACTTATTCGAAAGTCAACTCCAAAAGAAGCACCATAACGCAAATAATGGGCCAAGGATGGTCAAACTCTCCCTAAAATCCTTAAATACCCCATACACATACTTCTCCAACCCTAAACGATGGAAAATATCGGTAGAAAAGAGCAAACATTGGAACGATTAGGAAACGACCACAAAACGTTAAGAAAACGTCCACTGTCTCATGACTTTCTTCAGCCAAACCGATACGTGAACCGACCATGTTCGGTCCCAAAACAGAGAAGAAACGTCCACGTTTCTTATGACGTTTCGTATCGGAATATGACGGTCCGATCAAATGGATCCTAACCAACGTGTTACACCTCACAATAAACCAAGAAGCACAAGAAGAGAGAAAATGCGACGCGCAAAAATTCTGGTCAAAACTGAAAAGTCAACCGTCGCAGTCAAGTCAACCCTTTCTCTCTCAAAAATGTGATTTTTTTTGAAATGCTTGGAATTGAACAAACTCGATACCATTCGACTCGTCTCGACAAGACAAGCACAACCGTATGATTAGCCATCGCTGGAACGGCCAGAGTTGGCCGCAAAACGTGAAAAACCTCCTGTCAGCCCAAAAATAACCAATTTCGAGCTGCAGTTTTCTCGAGCTCACCATTTCCTACACAGACCTCGGTTTGTCGTAATTCCAACGCCATTCTCTTCTACTCATTCTTCTCTTTCGAACCATATAGATAACTCAAAAAGTGATGAAGAATTGAGTGAGATAATCGAGTTTGAATTCAGTGATTAATGAAATTGAATTCTGTTTTTTGCTGAAATAACTCAATTCGAGCTGAAACTTCTCAAGTCCATAACTCATTCTACAGACCTCCACTTCATGCGAAACCAACTCCATTCTCTTCTTCTCTCTTCTCTCTTTCCAATGATATAAAGAACACAAAAAATGATCAAACAATGAGTGAGAATTTCGGATTTCAAATAAGTGCTAGATAAGAATTGGTTATTTCGGATCTGAAGCATTCCGCCCAAAACAGGGCAAAAATTGAACCGCCAAATACTCGGCCAAATCTCAAGCATTTTTAAGGAAATTTCGTCCATACCCCCAGTACAACCTCCTGATCTCCCTGAACCAATCACAAGTCTCGGTTTGTCCCCTACTCTCCTCTCCATTCAAAACAGGCCATTGGACTCTCAAGTCCATTTCAACCTATAAAACAACCCTCAAGCCTCACCAAAAGAACTCATTCTCCCACTCTTCTTAACTTATACACCACTCTCCATTCTTCTTCTCTAACTTCTAGAACTTCTATTAATGAGTTTCAAGCTTTCTTGACCTCTAATTTTCATTTTTGAGTGAAAACGCGCAATTTGGGGCTGATTTGGGGAAAAGTCGAATCGGTCGATTCTAGCTTGAATCGAAGTGCAATTGAAGCTTCAAATCGACTCGAGGGAGCTACCGGCTGGTCTTCCAACTCTCGGTTTAGTCCAATTCTCTTTAAACAATTTGATTTGAATTTTGGATCACAAGAACTCAATTTTGTAATAATCATGATGAAATCTTGTCAAATTCTTTGTTCTTGTGATTATGTGTGAGTAGATCTAGATAGGGAGGGGAATTTGTGATTTGTATACATGAAATCTTGCTTTATAATCTTGTAATTTTGCTGAATTTTGATGAATAGTCATAAACAGACACATTTTTGAATAAATTGGGAAAAATTGCTTAGCTTAGTGTTTTTCATCAATTGATCTATTAAATCTAGAGCTTATTGGCTTGTTAATCATTTGAAACACTTAGCTTAGTATTTTGTGTGATAAATTTGGAGTTGTGATTGATTTAAATCAAGTTTTGTTTTGAAATGACTGTTTTGGAATAAACTAGTTCTTGAGTCAATTTCTTGAGTAAATCTTAGCTTAGATTGCTCAAATCCATCATCTAAATCTGAGAAATTATACACTTAGTGATTAATGATTGTTACACATCATAAATTTCCTATAAATCCCTATTTTTGAACCGAAAATCAAACCCTAATCCAGTTTCTGTCTTGCTGCTGTTCTTTCTCTGTTTTTCAGTATTTTTCCCTTAATTTTGTGTCAAATTCGGATCTGAAAAATTAAATAAATATTTTTAAAATCTAGTTCTCATTTAGTAGATAACTTTCAAATTAAAGTTTGCCCAATTCTGATTTGTAATCTGTGAGATATTAATTTTCCAAAATTGTAATTTTTCTGTTTTAAAACTTTCTGTCCAGATCTACTGTTTCCTTTCTTCTGAATATTTAAAAATATAAAAAAAATACTAAAAATTTAAAAATAGCCCTACTTGAAGTATTTTGAAGTGTAGAATCTAAATATGAATTTTAAAAGAGTAGTTGTTAAAACAGATTAGGAGATATAACAATTTTTGTGAGTGCTAGTCTGTCAGAACCAGTTTCTGATCCAGATCTGAAATTTTATTATAAATCTCAAACTACAAAACACAATTGTACAAAACTTTAACAGCTAATCAAAAACTTGATAATTGAATTTCTATACAAATTTTGGGATTTTTCAAGCTTTAGTGAAGTTTCTATAATTTTCTGAACTTGTTGCTGAACCGATTTTAAATCTGAAATAAGTTCTGGACTGAACTGCAAATATCTCGAAATTCTTGAATAAATTAATAATAATAGTAAAGAACCATATCATAGATCTCTCTTTCTAGTTTCCAACGGTATTTTGTTTGTTGGATTCGGAGTTTATTTTGTCTAGTTACGAATTAAATTACTCAAGTGTGACGTGCTGAATTTTTTGAAACAAAACTGATATTTGAATTTGAATGTGGAAATTTACGTAATAAACCTTGAATTAAAAGATTTGCACTAGAGATAAATCATTGAGACTAGTTAATTCTTGAGGCCATAACTCCTTGTGTTCGACCCCTAAACTCATTTACCGCTCATACTCGTAAATTGATTAATAGGGAAATATAAATTGTTTTGCTAAATTGTGTGAAATATAAACGACGGTTTCACCCGATTTACAAATGGCGCCGTTGCCGGGGAGGCGGCTTGCATCGAGTTTTTAACTAACCAATCTCAAATTTTCTCTAGTGTTTTGTCTCTCTTATCTTTGAAGGTTTTAGGTCACAAGATATGTCGATGGATTGGCAAGGCGAGAAATAAAGGAAAGTTTAATGACGGGACGACAAACGTGGACGGGATGGCCAAACGAGGGCTATCCATGGCAAAATGGTGAAGGATATTTCGAGCAGACAGAACCTGTCAACGGGCAATCTTATGGACAGGGAGCGTTGTTCAACCACTCGTCTATTCCGGAGTCGAGGGATGAAATGTTGATCCAACCTTGGGGTTCTCAACCTCAAATGAACCACCAAAATCCTTACACACCCGTCATGCCAACATAATTCTTCAAACCTTACTCTTACCCAAACAAGCATAACCCTCCAAATCATGGATATCAACAACCACAAACCTCTTCATATGACCAATTATTCCAAATGATGAGCGCCATGCTGGAAGACCTTAACAAAATGTCCAATACGCTCGGTGGATTTGTCGACAATATCAGACAAGCCTACACCACTTCCCAAGTACAAACTGAGGAGCCCCTGACAGAAGAACCCTCTCTCCAACCTTGTTACAATGAAGCTAGCCATTGTGACGAGTGTTCTTGGGTTCAACACGAGAATCAAGAATTGGGGATGGAAGAATGTTCAAATGTCGTGAAAATGTCCGAAGGCGGAGAAGTCGTGGAAGTAGAGAATCCTAGTTTTGAATTTGAAGAGTATGGGTATGACGGAGAAAGTGAGTTAGACAAAGAAGAGGGGATCCTAGTTTCAAATTTGAAGAATCAAGATTTGAGAAATCTCAAAGAAATGAGGAAATTGATGAGGAAATATTCGTAGAAGTTGTGAAAGAAGAAAACCCTAATTTTGAGTTTGAAGAGAAGTTGTTTGATGGGGAATGTGGGTCAAACGGGGAATCAGGGAGTGAATGTTGTGAACGTTTGAGTGATGAGGAATGCGTGCTAAGCGAGGATTCAAAAGTTGAATCAGGCAAAATTCCGAGTGCTACAAACCCTAGTTTCGACTTCGAGGACTTTTGGAATAATGTGGTATCCGAGTCAAATCATGACTCAAAGAGTGAATCTTGCGACGAATCGAGCGACACTAACCCGAGTTTCAAATTTGAGGAATCTTATCTTAAGGATGAGAACGAGTCAAACCATGACTCAATGGTGGAAACATATGACGAGTCGAGCACCCCAAACCACGAGCCAACTCCACCAAATTGTCCACATCCTATCTCTTGCCAAACTATACACTACACCGAACTCAAAATAAGCGGTGTAATTTTCATCGACCTTCCACTTCAAAGGGTAAATTTGGTCATTGAATTGCCCCTCTCAACCAAATTTGAACCCAAAACCCGTCCAAAAGCAATCAGATCACACTTTCTACTTCTTGACGAAACCAAAAAATTGCAAATAAGGGATCAAAGAAGCTTCTTACCACCATGTGATCTTTTACAAGGTTTTGCTCACATCTACGATCCGTTCGAGCGAGGCTGACACAAAGGCGTCGGGCTCGAGACGTAAAACGGGAGCGCTTGGCGAGAGGCAACTCGTCGTGTCAGGTCGTATTTTTTCTTTCTTTATTTTTATTTTCTTATTTTTACAAAACTTCTCTTTCACACTTAAACTTCTCTTGTATTAAACCCAATTCGATTTTTTTGGTTATGTGAGAATCAATAACAATGGAGTTTTTTCTATGTATTAGATTTTAATTTTTGTGGTTTTGTAAAAAACAATACAAAATTGTGTTTTTCCATGTATTAGACTTCAATTTTTGTGATTTTGTGAAAACAACAAAACATTGCTTCTTTCCATGTATTACACCTCAATTCGATTTTTTTTTGCTTATGTGAAAAGCAATGACAATGGATTTTTTTCTAAGTATTAGAATTTAATTTTTGTTGTTTTGCGAAAAACAATACAAAATTATGTTTTTTCCATGTATGACTTCAGATTGTTTTGGTTTTGTGAAAATAACAAAACATTATTTTTTTACCTTGTATTACACCTCAATTCGATTTCTTTGGTTATGTGAAAATCAATAACAATGGAGTTTGTTCTATGTAATAGAGTTTAATTTTCATGGTTTTGTGAAAAATAATACAAAATTGTATTTTTCCATGTATTAGACTTCTATTTTTGTGGTTTTGTGAAAACAACAAAAGATTGCTATTTTCCATGTATCACACCTCAATTCGATTTTTTTTTGTTATGTGCAAAGCAATAAAAACGAAGTTTTTTTCTATGTATTAGATTTTAATTTTTGTGGTTTTGTGAAAAGCAATACAAAATTGTGTTTTTCCATGTATTAGACTTCAATTTTTGTGGTTTTGTGAAAACAACAAAATATTGCTTTTTTCCATGTATTACACCTGAATTCGATTTTTTTTGGCTATGTGAAAAGCAATAACAATGTAGTTTTTTCTATGTATTAGATTTTAATTTTTGTGGTTTTGTGAAAAACTATACAAAATTGTATTTTTCTATGTATTGGACTTCAATTTTTGTGGTATTGTGAAAACAACAAAACATTACTTCTTTCCATGTATTACACCTCAATTCGATTTTTTTTGGTTATGTGAAAAGTAATAACAATGGAGTTTTTTCTATTTATTAGTTTTTATTTTTTGTGGTTTTGTGAAAAACAATACAAAGTTGTGTGTTTCTCTTTATTGGACTTCAATTTTTCTGGTTTTGAGAAAACAACAAAAGATTATTTTTTTTTCCTAGTATTACAACTCAATTCGATTTCATTGGTTATGTGAAAATCAATAACATTTGATTTCTTCTATGTATTAGACTTCAATTTTTGTGGTTTTGTTAAAAAAAATACAAACTTGTGTTTTTCCATGTATTAGACTTCAATTTTTGTGATTTTGTGAAAACAACAAAATTTTACTTTTTTCAATGTATTACACCTCAATTCCATTTTTTTTGGTTATATGAAATGCAATAACAATGGAGTTTTTTCTATGTATTAGATTTTAATTTTTGTGGTTTTGTGAAAAACAATACAAAATTGTGTTTTTTCCATGTATTAGAATTCAAATTTTTTTGGTTTTGTGAAACTAACAAAAGATTATTTTTTTTTCCAAGTATTACACCTCAATTCGATTTTTTTAGTTTTCGGAAAATCAATAACAACAAATATTTTTCCATGTATTAGATTTTAATTTTTGTGGTTTTGTGGGAAACAATAAATAATTGTGTTTTTTCCAATGTATTAGACTTCAATTTTTGTGGTTGTCCGAAAATAATAAAAGTTTATTTTTTTCTATGCAATTCACCTCAATTTCATTTCTTTGGTTATCTGAATATCAATTACAATCGAGTTTTTTCTATATATTAGATTTTAATTTTCGTGGTTTTGTGAAAAACGGTACGAACTTATGTTTTTCCATGTCTTAGACTTCAATTTTTATGGTTTTGTGAAAACAACAAAACATTGCTTTTTTCCATGTATTATACCTCAATTCGATTTTTATTGATTATGTGAAAAGCAATAACAATGGAGTTTTTTATATTTATTAGATTTTAATTTTTGTGGTTTTGTGAAAAACAATACAAAGTTGTGTTTTTTCTATGTATTTTTTTTCGTTTTGTGAAAATAACAAAAGATCATTATTTTTCCAAGTATTACACCTCAATTCGATTTTCTTGATTTTCGGAAAATCAATAACAACATAGTTTTTTCGATACATTAGATTTTAATATTTGAGGATTTGTGAAAATCAATAAAAAATTAAGTTTTTTCCATGTATTCGATTTTTTTGGTTTTCGAAAAATCAATAACAACAGAGTCTTTTCCATGTACTAGATTTTAATTTGTGTGGTTTTGTTGGAAACAATAAAAAATTGTGATTTTTCCCTAGTATTAGACATTAATTTTAGTGGTTTTGTGAAAAGAATAAAAGTTTGCTTTTTTCCATGTGTTACAACTCAATTCGATTTTTTTGGTTATGTGGAAATGAATAACAATGGAGTTTTTTTTATGTGATTTTATTTTTTCTGGTTTTGTGAAAAACAATACAAAATTGTGTTTTTTCTATTTATTAGACTTCAATTTTTTTGGTTTTGTGAAAGAAACCAAGGATTATTTTTTTCCTTGTATTACACCTCAATTCAATTTTTTTCGTTATGTGAATATCAATAACAACAGAGTTTTTTTCATGCACTAGATTTTATTTCTGCGGTTTTGTGGAAAACAATACAAAATTGTGTTTTTTTCATGTATTAGACTTCAATTTTTGTGGTTTTGCAAAAATAACAAAAGATTGCTTTTTCCATGTATTACCCCTCAATTCGATTTTTTTGGTTATGTGAAAATAAATAACGATGGAGTTTTTTTCTATGTATTAGATTTTATCTTTTCTTGTTATGTGAAAAACAATATATAATTTTGTTTGTTCCATGTATTCGGCGTCAATTTTTGTGGTTTTGTGCAAATAACAAAAGATTATTTTTTTTCGATGTATTACAACTGAATTCGATTTTTTTGGTTTTCGGAAAATCAATAACAATGGAGTTTTTTCCATGTTTTAGATTTTAATTTTTGTGCTTTTGTGAAAAACAATACAAAGTTGTATTTTTTCTATTTATTAGACTTCAATTTTTTTGGTTTTGTGAAAGAAAGAAAAGATTATTTTTTTCCTAGTATTACACCTCAATTCGATTTTTTTGGTTATGTGAAAATCAATAACAACGAAGTTTTTTCGATGTATTAGATTTTAATTTTCGTGGTTTTGTGAAAAATAATACAAACATGTGTTTTTCCATGTATTAAACTTCAATTTTTGTGGTTTTGTGAAAACATCAAAATATTACATTTTTACATGTATTAAACCTCAATTCGATTTTTTTTGGTTATATGAAAAGCAATAACAATGGAGTTTTTCCTATGTATTACATTTTAATTTTTGTGGTTTTTTGAAAAATAATACAAAATAGTGTTTTTTCCTTGTATTAGAATTCAAATTTTTTTGGTTTTGTGATGCTAATAAAAGAATATTTTTTATCCAAGTATTACACCTCAAGTCGATTTTTTTGGTTTTCCAAAAATCAATAACAACAAATATTTTTCAATTTATTAGATTTTAGTTTTTGTGGTTTTGTGGGAAACAATAAAAAATTGTGTTTTATCCCATGTATTAGATTTCAATTTTTGTGGTTGTGTGAAAATAATAAAAGTTTGTTTTTTTCCATGTATTACACCTCAATTCGATTTCTTTGGTTATCTGAAAATCAATTACAATGTAGTTTTTTCTATGTATTAGATTTTAATTTTCGTGGTTTTGTGAAAAATAATACAAACTTATGTTTTTTCATGTATTAGACATCAATTTTTGTCGTTTTGTGAAAACAACAAAACATTTATTTTTTCCATGTATTACACCTCAATTCGATTTTTTTTTGGTTATGTGAAATGCAATAACATTGGAGTATTTTCTATTTATTAGATTTTAATTTTTGTGGTCTTGAAAAATAATACAAAATTCTGTTTTTCCATGTATTAGACTTCAATTTTTGTGGCTTTGTGAAAATAACAAAATATTACTTTTTTTCATGTATTATACCTCAATTCGATTTTTTTTGGTTATGTGAAAAGCAATAACAATGGAGTTTTTTCTATGTATTATATTTTAATTTTTGTGGTTTTGTGAAAGACAATACAAAATTGTGTTTTCTCCATGTATTAGACTTAAAAAAAATTTCGTTTCGTGAAAACAACAAAAGATTATTTTTTTCGAAGTATTACATCTCAATTCGATTTTTTTGGTTTTCCGAAAGTCAATAACTACAGAGTTTTTTCCATGCATTAGATTTTAATTTTTATGATTTCGTGGGAAAAACTAAATAATTGTGCGTTTTCCAATGTATTAGACTTTAATTTTTGTGATTTCTGAAAATAATAAAAGTTTGCTTTTTTCGATGTATTTCACCTCAATTTGATTTTTTTGATTTTCAGAAAATCAATAAGAACGGAGTTTTTTCTATGTATTAGATTTTATTTTTTTTGGTTTTGTGAAAAAGAATACAAAATTGTGTTTTTTCCAAGTATTAGACTTCAAATTTTTTCTTTTTGTGAAAATAACGAAGGATATTTTTTTTCCTAGTATTACACCTCAATTCGATTCTTGTGGTTTTCAGAAAATCAATAATAGCATAGTTTTTTTCCATGTATTAGATTTTAATTTTTTAGGATTTGTGAAAATCAATAAAAAATTAAGTTTTTTTCGTATATTAGACGTCAATTTTTGAAGTTTTCTGAAAACTACAAAAGATTGCTTTTTTCCATGTATTTCACCACAATTCGATTATTTTGGTTATGTGAAAAGCAATAATAATGGACTTTTTCCTATGTATTTGATTTTAATTTTTGTGGTTTTGTCAAAAACAATACAAAATTATGTTTTTTCCATGTACTAGACTTCAAATTTTTTTTGGTTTTGTGAAAATAGCAAAAGTTTGCTTTTTTCCATATGTTACAACTCAATTCGATTTTTTTGGTTATGTGAAAATCAATAACAATGGAGTTTTTTCTATGTATAACAACTTAATTCGATTTTTTTGATTTTCGGAAAATCAATAACAATGGAGTTTTTTATATGTATTAGATTTTAATTTTTGTGGTTTTGTGAAAAACAATACAAAGTTGTGTTTTTTCTATTTATTAGACTTCAATTTTTTTGGTTTTGTGAAAGAAACAAAAGATTATTTTTTCCCTTGTATTACACTTCAATTCAATTTTTTTGTTATGTGAAAATCAATAACAATGAAGTTTTTTCTATGTACTAGGTTTTATTTTTTCTGATTTTGTGTAAAATAAGACAAAGTTGTGTTTTTTCTATTTATTAGACTTCAATTTTTTTGGTTTTGTGAAAGAAACAAAAGATTATTTTTTTCCTTGAATTACTGCTCAATTCAATTTTTTTGGTTATGTGAAAATCAATAATAACAGAGTTTTTTTGCATGTATTAGATTTTATTTTTGCGGTTTTGTGAAAAAGAATACAAAATTGTGTTTTTTCCATGTATTAGACTTAAATTTTTGTGGTTTTGTAAAAATATCAAAAGATTGCTTTTTCCATGTATTACACCTCAATTCGATATTTTTGGTTATATGAAAATAAACAACAATGGAGTTTTTTCTCTGTTTTAGATTTTTTTTTTTCTAGTTTTGTGAAAAACAATACATAATTTTGTTTGTTCGATGTGCTCGACTTTAATTTTTGTGGTTCTGTGAAAATAACAAAAAATATTTTTTTTCCATGTATTACAACTCAATTCGATTTTTTTAGTTTTCGGAAAATTAGTAACAATGGAGTTTATTCTATGGTTTTGATTTTAATTTTTGTGGTTTTGTGAAAAACAATATAAAGTTGTGTTTTTTCTATTTATTAGACATCCATTTTTTTGGTTTTGTGAAAGAAAGAAAAGATTATTTTTTTCCTTGCACTACACCTCAATTCAATTTTTTTGATTATGTGAAAATCAATAAGAATGCAGTCATTTCTATGTATTAGACTTTAATTTTTGTGGTTTTGTGAACAAAATTGTTTTTTTCCGTGTACTCAAATTCAATTTTTGTGGTTTTGTGAAAATAATAAAAGTTTGGTTTTTTCCATGTATTACAACTCAATTCGATTTTTTTTGTTATGTGAAAATAAATAAAAGTGGAGTTTTTTCTATGTCTTAGATTTTATTTTTTCTGGTTTTGTGAAAAACAATACAAAATTGTGTGTTTTGTATGTATTAGACTTCAATTTTTGTCGTTTTGTGAAACTAACAAAAGTTTTCTTTTTTCCATGTATTAGTACTCCATTCGATTTTTCTGGTTTTCGGAAAATCATTAACAATGGAGTTTTTTTATGTTTTAGATTTTAATTTTTGCGGTTTTGTGAAAAACAATACAAATTTGTGTTTTATCCGTGTATTAGACTTTAATTTTGGTGGTTTTGTAAAAATAACAAAAGATTGCTTTTTCCCTGCATATGAAAATAAATAACAATGAAATTTTTTCTATGTATTAGATTTTATTTTTTCTGGTTTTGAGAAAAACAATACAAAATTTTGTTTTTTGTATTCGACTTCAATTTTTACGGTTTTGTGAAAATAACAAAAGATTATTTTTTTCCATGTATTAGAACTGAATTCGATTTTTTTGGTTTTCTATTAAATCATTAACAATGGAGTTTTTTTATGTTTTAGATTTTAATTTTTGTGGTTTTGTGAAAAACAATACAAATTTGTGTTTTTTTTATTTATTAGACTTCAATTTTTTTGGTTTTGTGAAAGAAACAAAAGATGATTTTTTTCCTCGTATTACACCTAAATTCAGTTTTTTTGGTTATGTGAAAATCAATAACAATGGAGTTATTTCTATGTATAAGACTTTAATTTTTATGATTTTGTGAAAAAAAGTTACAAAATTGTGTTTTTTCTATGTATTAAAATTCAATTTTTGTGGTTTTGTGAAAATAGTAAAACTTTGCTTTTTTCCAGGTATTACAACTCAATTCGATTTTTTTGGTTATGTGAAAATCATCAACAATGAAGTTTTTTCAATGTATTAGATTATATTTTTTTATTATTTCTTTCCGTGTATAACAACTGAATTCGATTTTTTTGATTTTCGGAAAATCAATAACAATGGAGTTTTTTCTATGTTTTAGATTTCAATTTTTGTGGTTTTGTGAAAAACAATACAAAGTTGTGTTTTTTCTATTTATTGGACTTCAATTTTTTTTGTTTTGTGAAAGAAACAAAAGATTATTTTTTTTGCTTGTATTACACCTCAATTCAATTTTTTCTATGTATTAGATTTTATATTTTCTGGTTTTGTGTAAAATAATAAAAAGTTGTGGTTTTTCTATTTATTAGACTTCAATTTTTTTGGTTTTGTGAAAGAAACAAAAGATTATTTTTTTCGTTGTATTACAGCTCAATTCAATTTTTTTGGTTATGTGAAAATCAATAACAACAGAGTTTTTTGATTGTATTAGATTTTATTTTGGTGGTTTTGTGAAAAACAATACAAAATTGTGTGTTTTCCATGTATTAGACTCCAATTTTTGTGGTTTCGTAAAAATAACAAAAGATTGCTTTTTGCATGTATTACACCTCAATTCGATATTTTTGGTTATATGAAAATAAATAACAATGGAGTGTTTTCAATGTATTAGATTTTATTTTTTCTTGTTTTGTGAAAAACAATACAAAATTTTGTATTTTCGATGTATTAGACTTCAATTTTTGTCGTTTTGGGAAGCTAACAAAAGTTTTCTTTTTTTCATATATTAGTACTCAATTCAATTTTTTTGGTTTTCAGAAAATCACTAACAACAAAGTTTTTTCCATGTATTAGATTGAATTTTTGTGGTTTTATGAAAAACAATACAAAATTGTGTTTTTTCCGTGCATTAGACTTCAGTTTTTGTGGTTTTGTAAAAATAACAAAAGATTACTTTTTCCCTGTATACGAAAATAAATAACAATGGAGTTTTTTCTATAAATTAGTTTCTATTTTTTCTGATTTTGTGAAAAACAATACAAAATTTTGTTTGTTCCATGTATTCGACTTCAATTTTAATGGTTTTGTGAAAATAACAAAATATTATTTTTTTCCATGTATTACAACTGAATTCGATTTTTTTGGTTTTCAGAAAATCCAAAACAATGGAGTTTTTATGTTTTAGATTTTAATTTTTGTGGTTTTGTGAAAACCAATACAAATTTGTGTTTTTTCTGTTTATTAGACTTCAATTTTTTTGGTTTTGTGAAAGAAACGAAAGATTATTTTTTTCCTTGTATTACACCTCAATTCAGTTTTTTTGGTTATGTGAAAATCAATAATAATGGAGTCATTTCTATGTGTGTGACTTTAATTTCTGTGGTTTTGTGAAAAAAAGTTACAAAATTCTGTTTTTTCCATGTATTAAAATTCAATTTTTGTGGTTTTATGAAAATAATAAAAGTTTGTTTTTTTCCATGTATTACAACTCAATTCGATTTTTTTGGTTATGTGAAAATCAATAACAGTGAAGTTTTTTCTATGTATTAGATTTTATTTTTTATTATTTCATTTCCATGTATTAGAACCGAATTCGAATTTTTTGATTTTTGGAAAATCAATAACAATGGAGTTTTTTCTATGTTTTAATTTTTGTGGTTTTGTGAAAAACAATACAAAGTTGTGTTTTTTCTATTTATTAGACTTCAATTTTTTTGGTTTTGTGAAAGAAACAAAAGATTATTTTTTTTCCTTGTATTACACCTCAATTCAATTTTTTTTGTTATGTGAAAATCAATAACAATGGAGGTTTTTCTATGTATTAGATTTTATTTTTTCTGGTTTTCTGTAAAACAATACAAAGTTCTGTTTTTTCTATTTATTAGACTTCAATTTTTTTGGTTTTGTGAAAGAAACAAAAGATAATTTTTTTCCATGTATTACAACTGAATTCGATTTTTTTGGTTTTTAGAAAATCAATAACAATGGAATTTTTATGTTTTAGATTTTAATTTTTGTTGTTTTGTGAAAAACAATACAGATTTGTGTTTTTTCTATTTATTAGACTTCAATTTTTTTGGTTTTGTGAAAGAAACGAAAGATTATTTTTTTCCTTGTATTACACCTCAATTTAGTTTCTTTGGTTATGTGAAAATCAATAACAATGGAGTTATTTCTATGTATGTGACTTTAATTTCTGTGGTTTTGTGAAAAAAAGTTACAAAATTCTTTTTTTTCCATGTATTAAAATTCAATTTTTGTGGTTTTATGAAAATAATAAAAGTTTGTTTTCTTCCATGTATTACAACTCAATTCGATTTTTTTGGTTATGTGAAAATCAATAAATTGTGTTTTTTCCTTGTATTACACTACAATTTTTGTAGTTTTGTGAAAACAACAAAAGATTGCTTTAATTTTTGTGATTTTGTGAAAATAAAAAAAGTTTTCTTTTTTCCAGGTATTACAGTTCAATTTGAGTTTTTTTTATGTATTAGGTTTTTATTTTTGTGATTTTGTGAAAAAAAATACAAATTTTATTTTTTCCATGTATTAGCCTTCAATTTTTGTGGTTTTGTGACAATAATGAAAGATTATTTTTTTTCATGTGTTACAACACAATTCAATTTTTTTTTTCGGCAAATCAATAACAACTAAAGCAGTAATATTAAAATCTAATACAAAGAAAAAACTCCATTGTTATTGATTTTCACATAACCAAAAAAATCGAATTGAGATGTAATACATGGAAAAAACACAATTTTGTAATTTTTTTCTCAAAACCACAAAAATTAAATGCTAATACATAGAAATAGTTCCATTGTTTTTTATTTTCACATAACCAAAAAAATCGAATTGAGATGTAATACAAGGAAAAAACTATCTTTTGTTGCTTTCAAAAAACCAAAACAAATTGAAGTACTACTTTGTATTGTTTTCACAAAACCACAAAAATTAAGATATATAATATATAAAATACTCCGTTGTTATTGATTTTCCGGAAGCAAAAAAAATCGATTCAGTTCTAATACATGAAAAAAATATATTTTTTTGTTATTTTCACAAAACCATAAAAATTGAAGTCTAATACATTGAAGAAACACAATTTTGTATTTTTTTCACAAAACCTAAAAAAATAAAATCTATAAGATAGAAAAAAAGCCATTGTTATTGATTTTCATATATCGAAAAAAATCGAATGGAGCTGTAATGCGTGGAAAAAGCAATGTTTTGTTATTTTTACAAAACCACAAAAATTGATGTCTAATACATGGAAAAAACACAATTTTATATTGTTTTCACAAAACTGCAAAAATAAAATCTAATAAAAGGAAAAAACTCTGTTGTTATTTATTTTCTGAAAGCCAAAAAAAATCGAATTGAGTAGTAATATATGGAAAAAAGAAAGCTTTTTTTAGTTTCACAAAACCACAAAAATTGAAGTCTTATACATGGAAAAAACACAATTTTGTATTGTTTTTCACAAAACGAAAAAAATAAAATCTAATACACTGAAAAAACTCTGTTGTTATTCATTTTGTCATAACCAAAAAAATCGAATTGAGGTGTAATACATGGAAAAAAGCTAACTTTTGTTATTTTCTCAAAAGCACAAAAATTGAAGTTTAATACATGCAAAAAACATAATTTTGTAATTTTTTCTCAAAATCACAAAAATTAAAGTCTAATATATAGAAATCACTCCATTGTTCATGATTTTCACAAAACCAAAATAAACGAATTGAGATATAATACATGGAAAAAGGCAAACTTTTCTTATTTTTATAAAACCACAAAAATTCAAGTTTAATAGATGGAAAAAACAAAATTTTGTTATATTTTTTCCCAAAACAAGAAAAATTAAAGTCATACAAATAACTCCATTGTTATTGATTTTCACATAACCAAAAAAAATCGAATTGATATGTAATACAAGGAAAAAACAATATTTTCTTGCATTCACAAAACCAAAAAAATTGAAGTTTAATACATGGAAAAAAAAAATTTTGTATTATTTTTCACAAAACCCAAAAAAATAAATTCTAAAACATAGAAAAAACTCCATCGTTATTGATTTTCATATATCGAAAAAATCGAATTGAGGTGTAATACATCGAAAAAGCAATGTTTTGTTATTTTTACGAGACCACAAAAATTGAAGTGAAATATAACATCACGGAAATAGTTTCTAGGAATATAATATTGGATATTATGATAAACAAAATTTTATATTATTTTTCACAAAAGTGCGAAATAAAATCTAATAAATGGAACAAAGTCTTTTCCTATTGATTTTCGAAAACCAAAAAAATCGAATTGAGTAGTAATAAATGGAGAAAAGCAAACTTTTGTTAGTTTCACAAAACAACAAAAATTGAACTCTAATACATGTAAAAAACACAATTTTGTATTGTTTTTCACAAAAGAAAAAAAAGTAAAATCTATTACATAGAAAAAAAACTCCATTGTTATTGATTTTCACATAACCAAAAAAATAGAATTGAGGTGTAATACAAGGAATAAAAGCAAACTTTTATTATTTTCAGAAACAACATAAATTAAATTCTAATACATTGGAAAAAACACAATTATTTATTGTTTCCCAAAATATCATAAAAATTAAAATCTAATACATGGAAAAAACACTGTTGTTATTGATTTTCGGAAAACCAAAAAAATCGAATTGGGATGTAATACTTCGAAAAACATATCTCACAAAACCTCAAAAATTAAAATATAATACATAGAAAAAACATAATTTTATATTCTTTTTCACAAAACCAAAGAAACGAAATAATAATACATTGAAAAAACTCCATTGTTTTTGATTTTCACGTAACCAAAAATATTGAATTGAGTTGTAATGCATGCAAAAAAATAATCTTTTGTTATTTTTACAAAACCACAAAAATTTAAAGCTAATACAAGGAGAAAACTTGATTTTATATTGTTTTTCACAAAAGCACTAATATTAAAATCTAATACAAAGAAAAAACTCCATTGCAAAACCAAAAAAATCGAATTGAGGTCTAATACATAGGAAAAGGCAATCTATTATTATATTCACAAAATCAAAAAAATTGGTGTTTAATGCATGGAAAAAACACAATTTTGTAATTTTTTTCTCATAACCACAAAAATTAAATGCTAATACATAGAAATAACTCCATTGTTTTTCATTTTCACATAACCAAAAAAATCGAATTGAGATGTAATATATGGAAAAAAGCAAACTTTTTTTAGTTTCACAAAACCAAAAATGTATTGTTTTTCAGAAAACTAGAAAAATAAAATCTAATACATAGAAAAAACTCTATTGTTATTCATTTTCTCATAACCAAAAAAAATCGAATTGAGGTGTAATACATGGAAAAAAGCTAACTTTTGTTATATCTCAAAAGCACAAAAAATAATGTTTAATACATGGAAAAAACATATTTTGTAATTTTTTTCTCAAAACCACAAAAATTAAAGTCTAATATATAGAAATAACTCGATTGTTATTGATTTTAACAAAACCAAAAAATTGAATTGAGATGTAATATATGGAAAAAGGCAAACTTTTGTTATTTTCACAAAACAACAAAAATTGAAGTTTAATACATGGAAAAAACATAATTTTGTTATGTTTTTTCTCAAAACCACAAAAATTAAAGTCATAGAGGTAACTCCATTGTTATTGGTTTTCACATAACCAAAAAACTCGAATTGAGATGTAATTCAAGGAAAAAAACAATATTTTCTTGCTTTCACAAAACCAAAAAAAATTAAGTCTAATACATGAAAAAAATAAAATTTTGTATTATTTCTCACAAAACCCAAAAAAATAAAATCTAAAACATAGAAAAAACTCCATTGTTATGGATTTTCACATATCGAAAAAAATCGAATTGAGGTGTTATTCATCGAAAAAGCAATGTTTTGTTCTTTTTACGAAACCACAAAAATTGAAGTCAAATACATGGACAAAACACAATTTTCTACTGTTTTTCACAAAAGTGCAAAAATAAAATCTAATAAATGGAAAAAACTCTGTTGCTATTGATTTTCGAAAACCGAAAAAATCAAATTGAGTAGTAATACATGGAAAAAGCAAATTTTTTTAGTTTCACAAAACCACAAAAATTGAAATCTAATACATGGAAAAAACACAATTTTATATTGTTTTTCACAAAAAAAAAAAAAATCTAATATATAGAAAAAAACTCCATTGTTATTGATTTTCACATAACCAAAAAAATCGAATTGAGATGTAATACAAGGAAAAAAGCAAACATTTATTATTTTCAGAAACCACAAAAATTAAAGTCTAATACATTGGAAAAAAAATAATTTTTTCTTGTTTCCAAGAAAAATCATAAAAATTAAAATCTAATACATGGAAAAAATACTGTTGTTATTGATTTTCGGAAAACCAAAAAAATCGAATTGAGATGTAATACTTCGAAAAAAATAATCGTTTCTTATTTTCACAAAACAAAAAAAATTGGAAGTGTAATACATGCGAAAAAACACAACTTTGTATTATTTTTCACAATACCACAAAAATTAAATACAAATACCTAGGAAAAAGTCCATTGTTAAAAAATCGAATTAAGGTGTAATACATGGAAAAAGCAATCCTTTGTTGTTTTCACAGAACCACAAAAATTTAAGTTTAATACATGGAAGAAAATAATTTTTTATTGATTTTCACAAATCCTCAAAAATTAAAATCTAATACATGGAAAAAACTCTGTTGTTATTGATTTTCCAAAAACCAAAAAAATCGAATTAAGGTGTAATACTTGGAAAAAAATAATATTTTGTTATTTGCACAAAACCAAAAAAATTTGAAGTCTAATACATCGAAAAAACAGAATTTTGTATTCTTTTTCACAAAACCACAAAAATTAAAATCAAATAAATAGGAAAAAGTCCATTGTTATTGCTTTTCACATAACCAAAAAAATCGATTGAGGTGTAATACATGGAAAAAAGCAATCTTTTGTGGTTTGCAGAAAACCACAAAAATTGAATTCTAATACATGGAAAAAACTTAATTTTTTATTGATTTTAACAAATCCGCAAAAATTAAAATCTAATACATGGAAAAAACTCTGTTGTTATTGATTTTCCGAAAACCTAAAGAATTGAGTGGAGATGTAATACTTGGAAAAATATAATCTTTTGTTATTTTCATAACACCACAAAAATTGAAGTCTCATGGGAAAAACATAATTTTTTTTTATTCTCACAAAACCTCAAAATTAAAATCTAATACATGGAAAGAAATCTGTTGTTATTAATTTTCCGAAAACCAAATAATTGAATTGAGGTGTAATACATGGAAAAAAATAGTCTTTTATTATTTTCACAAAACCACAAAAATTCAAGTCATATATGGAAAAAACACAATTTTGTATTTTTTTTGACAAAACAACAAAAATAAAATCTAATAAATAGAAAAAACTCCATTGTTATTGATTTTCACATAACACAAGAATTGATGTCTAATAACCACAACAATTGATGTCTAATAAATGGAAAAAATATTATTTTGTGTTATTTTTCACAAAACAATAAAAATTAAAATCTAATACATGGAAAAAACTCCGGTGTTATTGATTTATCGAAAACCAAAAAAATCGATATGAGGTGTAATACTTGTGAAAAAATAATCTTTCATTGTTTTCACAAAACATGAACAATATAAATATAATACATAGAAAAAAAATAATTTCATATGCTTTTTACAAAACCATAAAAATTAAATAATAATACATAGAAAAAACTCCATTGTTATTGATTTTCACGTAACCAAAAATATCGAATTCAGTTGTAATGCATCCAAAAAAATAATCTTTTGTTATTTTTACAAAACCACAAAAATTGAAATCTAATACAAAGAGAAAAAATGATTTTATATTGTTTTTCACAAAAGCATTAATATTAAAGCTAATACAAAGAAAAAACTCCGTTGTTATTGATTTTCACATAACCAAAAAAATCGAATTGAGGTGTAATACATGGAGAAAGGCAAACTATTATTATATTCACAAAATCAAAAAAATTGAAGTTTAATACATGGAAAAAAGACAATTTTGTAAATTTTTTCACAAAAACATAAAAATTAAATACTAATACATAGAAATGACTGCATTGTTTTTGATTTTCACATAACCAAAAAAATCGAATTGAGATGTACAAGGAAAAAACTATCTTTTGTTGCTTTCAAAAACCCAAGAAAAATTGAAGTACTACTTTGTATTATTTTTCACAATACCACAAAAATTAAAATCTATAATATGTAAAAAACTCCGTTTTTATTGATTTTCCGAAAGCCAAAAAAATCGAATTCAGTTCTAATACAGGAAAAAATTTAATTTTTTGTCATTTCACAAAACCACAAAAATTGAAATCTAATACATTGAAGAAACACAATTTTGTATTGTTTTTCACAAAACCTAAAAAAATAAAATCTATAACATAGAAAAAATCCATTGTTATTGCTTTTCATATATCAAAAAAAATCGAATTGAGCTGTAATACATGGAAAAAGCAATGTTTTGTTATTTTTACAAAACCACAAAAATTGATGTCTAATACATGGAAAAAACACAATTTTGTATTGTTTTTCACAAAACTACAAAAATAAAATCTAATAAATGGAAAAAACTCTGTTGTTATTTATTTTCGAAATCAAAAAAAATTGAAATGAGTAGTAATATATGGAAAGAAACAAATTTTGTCAGTTTCACAAAACCACAAAAATTGTAGTCTAATACATGGGAAAAACACAATTTTTTATTGTTTTTCAAAAAAAAAAAAAAAATCTAATACATAGTAAAAAATCCATTGTTAATGATTTTCACATAAACAAAAAAATCGAATTGAGGTGTAATACAAGGAAAAAAGTAAACTTTCATTATTTTCAGAAAGCACAAAAATTAAAGTCTAATACATTGGAAAGAACACAATTTTTTATTGTTTCCCACAAAATCATAAAAATTAAAATCTAATACATTGAAAAAACACTGTTGTTATTGATTTTCGGAAAACCGAAAATATTGAATTGAGATGTAATACTTCAAAAAAAATAATCTTTTGGTATTTTCACGAAACCAAAAAAATTTGAAATCTAATATATGGAAAAAACACAATTTGTATTGTTTTTCACAAAACCACAAAAATTAAATTTAAATACATAGGAAAAAGTCCACTGTTATGGGTTTGCACATAACCAGAAAAATCGAATTGTGGTGTAATACAAGGAAAAAAGCAATCTTTTATTATTTTCATAGAACCACAAAAATTGAAGTTTGATACATGAAAAAAACTTAATTTTTTATTCATTTTCACAAATCCTCAAAAATTAAAATCTAATACATGGAAAAACTCTGTTCTTATTGATTTTCAGAAAACCAAAAAAATCGAATTGAGATGTACTACTTCGCAAAAAATAATCTTTTATTATTTTCACAAAACCATAAAAATTCTATGTCTAATTAATGGAAAAAACAAAATTTTGTATTGTTCTTCACAAAACCACGAAAATGAAAATCAAATACATAGGAAAAAGTCCATTGTTATGGCTTTTCACATAACCAAAAAAGTCGAATTGAGATGTAATACATGGAAAAAAGCAATCTTTTGTCGTTTTCATAGAACCACAAAAATTGAAGTTTAATACATGGAAAAAAATTCATTTTTTATTGATTTTCACAAATCCTCAAAAATTAAAATCTAATACATGGAAAACACTCTGTTGTTATTGATTTTTCGAAAACCGAAAAAATTGAATTGCGGTGTAATACTTGGAATAAAATAATCTTTTGTTATTTTGACAAAACCAAAAAAATTTGAAGTCTAATACATGGAAAAAACATAATTTTATATTCTTTTTTACAAAACCATAAAATTAAATAATAATACATAGAAAAAACTCCATTGTTATTTATTTTCAGGTAACCAAAAATATCGAATTGAGTTGTCATGCATGCAAAAAAATAATCTTTTGTTATTTTCAAAAAACAAACAAAAATTGAAGTCCAATACAACGAGAAAACATGATTTTATATTGTTTTTCACAAAAGCACTAAAATTAAAATCTAATTCAAAGAAAAAACTCCACTGTTATTGATTTTCACATAACCAAAAAAATCGAATTGAGGTGTAATACATAGAAAAAGGCAAACTATTGTTATTTTCACAAAACCAAAAAAAATTGAAGTTTAATACAAGGAAAAAACACAATTTTGTAGTTTTTTTCCCAAAACCACAAAAACTAAATGCTAATACATAGAAATAACTCCATTGTTTTTGATTTTCACAGAACCAAATAAATCGAACTGAGATGTGATAAAAAGAAAAAAACTATGTTTTGTTGCATTCAAAAAACCAAAAAAATTGAAGTACTACTTTGTATTATTTTTCACAAAACCAAAAAAAATAAAATCTAATACATAGAAAAAACTCCGTTGAAAACGAAAAAAATCAAATTGAGTTGTAATACATGGAAAAAAATAATCTTTTGTTATTTCCACAAAACCACAAAAATTGAAGTCTAATACATGGAACAAACATAATTTTTTTTTATTCTCACAAAACCACAAAACTTAAAACCTAATACATGGAAAGAAGTCTGTTGTTATTAATTTTCCGAAAACCAAATAATTGAATTGAGGTGTAGTACATGAAAAAAATTGTGTTTTGTTATGTTTACAAAACCACAAAAGTTCAAGTTATATATGGAAAAATCAGAATTTTGTATTTTTTTTTGACAAAAGCACAAAAATGAAATCTAATAAATTGAAAAAACACCATTGTTAGTGATTTTCACATAACCCAAAAAATAGAATAGAGTTGTAATACATGAAAAAAACCACAAAAATTGATGTCTAATAAATGGAAAGAACATAATTTTGTGTTATTTTTCACAAAACTATAAAAATTAAAACCTAATACATGGAAAAAAAACTCCTGTAAAAAAATAATCTTTCGTTGTTTTCACAAGACCTCAAAAATTCAAATCTAATACATAGAAAAAACATAATTTTATATTCTTTTTCACAAAACCACAAAAATTAAATAATAAAACATAGAAAAAACTCCATTGTTATTGATTTTCACATAACCAAAAATATCGAATTCAATTGTAATGCATGCAAAAAAATAATCTTTTGTTATTTTCACAAAACCACAAAAATTGAAGTCTAATACAAGGAGAAAACATGATTTTATATAATTTTTCACAAAAGCGCTAAAGTTAAAAACTAATTCAAAGAAAAAACTCCATTGTTATTGATTTTCACATAACCAAAAAAATCGAATTGAGTTGTAATACATCGAAAATGGCAAATATATTCATTTTCACAAAACCAAAAAACTTGAAGTTTAATACAAGGAAAAAACTTTATTTTGTAATTTTTTTCTCAAAACCAGAAAAACTAAATGCTAATACATAGAACTAACTCCATTGTTTTTGATTTCCACATAACCAAAAAAATCGAATTTTAGATGTAATACAAGGAAAAAACCTGTCTTTTGTTGCATTCAGAAAACCAAAAAAATTGAACTACTACTTTGTATTATTTTTCATAAAACCACAAAATTCAAGTCTATATTATATAAAAAACTCCGTTGTTATTGATTTTCCGAAAGCCAAAAAAATCGAATTCAGTTGTAATACATGAAAATTTTTTTTTTTTGGTTTTTTCACAAAACCACAAAAATTGAAGTCTAATACATTGAAGAAACATAAATTTGTATCGTTTTTCAAAAAACCTAAAAAAATAAAATCTATAACATAGAAAAAAGTCCATTGTTATTAATTTTCATATATTGAAAAAAATCGAATTGAGGTGTAATACATGGTAAAAGCTCTATTGTTATTTTCACAAAATCATAAAAAATTAAAATCTAATACACGGAAAAAACTCTGTTGTTATTCATTTTCAGAAAACCAAAAAACTTGAAATGAGATGTAATGCTTCGAAAAAAAGAATCTTTTGTTATTTTCACAAAACCAAAAAAATTTGAAGTCTAATACATGGAAAAAGCCACAATTTTGTATTCTTTTTCGCAAAACCAAAAAAAAATAAAATCTAATACAAAGAAAAATCTCCGTTGAAAACGAAAAAAATCAAATTGAGTTGTAATACAGGGAAAAAATTAATCTTTTGGTATTTCCACAAAACAACAAAAATTGAAGTCTAATACATGGAAAAAAATAATCTTTTGTTATTTCCGCAAAACCACAAAAATTGAAGTCTAATACATGGAAAAAACATAATTTTTTTTATTCTCAAAAAACCTCAAAAATTAAAATCTAATACATGGACAGAAGTCTGTTGTTATTAATTTTCCGAAAACCAAATAATTGAATTGAGGTATAGTACATGGAAAAAAATAGTGTCTTGTTATTTTTACAAAACCACAAAAATTCAAGTTATATATGGAAAAATCACAATTTTGTATTTTTTTTTTTGACAAAACCACAAAAATGAAATCTAATAAATAGAAAAAACTCCATTGTTATTGATTTTCACATAACCCAAAAAATAGAATAGAGTTGTAATACATGAAAAAAAACCACAAAAATTGAAGTCTAATACAAGGAGAAAACATGATTTTATATAATTTTTCACAAAAGAGCTAAAATTAAAATCTAATTCAAAGAAAAAACTCCATTGTTATTGATTTTCACATAACCAAAAAAATCGAATTGAGTTGTAATACATCGAAAATGGCAAACTATTGTCATTTTCACAAAACCAAAAAAATTGAAGTTTAATACAAGGAAAAAACTTTATTTTGTAATATTTTTCTCAAAACCAGAAAAACTAAATGCTAATACATAGAAATAACTCCATTGTTTTTGATTTTCACATAACCAAAAAAATCGAATTTAGATGTAATACAAGGAAAAAACCTGTCTTTTGTTGCATTCAAAAAACAAAAAAAATTGAAGTACTACTTTGTATTATTTTTCATAAAACCACAAAATTCAAGTCCATATTATATAAAAAACTCCGTCGTTATTGATTTTACGAAAGCCAAAAAAATCGAATTCAGTTGTAATACATGAAAAAAAAATTTGGTTTTTTCACAAAACCACAAAAATTGAAGTCTAATACATTGAAGAAACATAAATTTGTATCGTTTTTCAAAAAACCTAAAAAAATAAAATCTAAACATAGAAAAAAGTCCATTGTTATTAATTTTCAAATATCCAAAAAAATCGAATTGAGGTGTAATACATGGTAAAAGCTCTATTGTTATTTTCACAAAATCATAAAAACTTAAAATCTAATACACGGAAAACACCCTGTTGTTATTCATTTTCAGAAAACCAAAAAACTTCAAATGAGATGTAATGCTTCGAAAAAAATAATCTTTTGTTATTTTCACAAAACCAAAAATATTTGAAGTCTAATACATGGAAAAAAACACAATTTTGTATTCTTTTTTGCAAAACCAAAAACAAATAAAATCTAATACATAGAAAAAACTCCGTTGAAAACGAAAAAAATCAAATTGAGTTGTAATACATGGAAAAATTTAATCTTTTGGTATTTCCACAAAACAACAAAAATTGAAGTCTAATACATGGAAAAAAATAATCTTTTGTTATTTCCGCAAAACCACAAAAATTGAAGTCTAATACATGGAAAAAACATAATTTTTTTTTATTCTCACAAAACCTCAAAAATTAAAATCTAATATATGGACAGAAGTCTGTTGTTATTAATTTTCCGAAAACCAAATAATTGAATTGAGGTGTAGTACATGGAAAAAAATAGTGTTTTGTTATTTTTACAAAACCACAAAAATTCAAGTTATATATGGAAAAATCACAATTTTGTATTTTTTTTTTGACAAAACCACAAAAATGAAATCTAATAAATAGAAAAAACTCCATTGTTATTGATTTTCACATAACCCAAAAAATAGAATAGAGTTGTAATACATGAAAAAAAACCACAAAAATTGAAGTCTAATTCAAGGAGAAAACATGATTTTATATAATTTTTCACAAAAGCGCTAAAATAAAATCTAATTCAAAGAAAAAACTCCATTTTTATTCATTTTCACATAACCAAAAAAATCGAATTGAGTTGTAATACATCGAAAATGGCAAACTATTGTCATTTTGACAAAACCAAAAAAATTGAAGTTTAATACAAGGAAAAAACATAATTTTGTAATTTTTTTCTCAAAACCAGAAAAACTAAATGCTAATACATAGAAATAACTCGATTGTTTTTGATTTTCACATAACCAAAAAAAATGAATTGAGATGTAATACAAGGATAAAAACTATCTTTGGTGCATTCAAAAAACCAAAAAAATTGAACTACTAATTTGTATTATTTTTCATAAAACCACAAAATTCAAGTCTATATTATATAAAAAACTCCGTTGTTATTGATTTTCCGAAAGCCAAAATAATCGAATTCAGTTGTAATACATGAAAAAAAAATAATTTTTGGTTTTTTCACAAAACCACAAAAATTGAAGTTTAATACATTGAAGAAAAAAAAATTTGTATCGTTTTTCAAAAAACCTAAAAAAATAAAATCTATAACATAGAAAAAAGTCCATTGTTATTAATTTTCATATATCGAAAAAAATCGAATTGAGGTTTAATACATGGTAAAAGCTCTATTGTTATTTTCACAAAATCATAAAAATTAAAATCTAATACACGGAAAAAACTCTGTTGTTATTCATTTTCAGAAAACCAAAAAACTCGAATTGAGATGTAATACTTCGAAAAAAATAATCTTTTGTTATTTTCAGAAAACCAAAAAAATTTGAAGTCTAATACATGGAAAAAAACACAATTTTGTATCCTTTTCTGCAAAACCAAAAAAAAAAAAAATTTAATACATAGAAAAAACTCCGTTGAAAACGAAAAAAATCAGATTGAGTTGTAATACATGGAAAAAACTAATCTTTTGTTATTTCCAGAAAACCACAAAAATTGAAGTCTAATACATGGAAAAAAATAATCTTTTGTTATTTCCGCAAAACAACAAAAATTGAAGTCTAATACTTGGAAAAAACATAATTTTTTTTTATTCTCACAAAACCTCAAAAATTAAAATCTATTACATGGACAGAAGTCTGTTGTTATTAATTTTCCGAAAACCAAATAATTGAATTGAGATGTAGTACATGGAAAAAAAATAGTGTTTTGTTATTTTTACAAGACCACAAAAATTCAAGTTATATATGGAAAAATCACAATTTTGTATTTTTTTTATTGACAGAACCACAAAAATGAAATCTAATAAATAGAAAAACCTCCATTGTTATTGATTTTCACATAACCCAAAAAATAGAATAGAGTTGTAATACATAAAAAAAACCACAAAAATTGATGTGTAATAAATGGAAAAAAAATAATTTTGTGTTTTTTTTCACAAAACTTTAAAAATTAAAACCTAATATATGGACAAAAACTCCGGAGTTATTGATTTTTCAGAAACCAAAAAAATCGATTTGAGGTGTAAAACCTGTAAAAAATTAATCTTTCGTTGTTTTCACAAAACCTCAAAAATTTAAATCTAATACATAGAAAAAATATAATTTTATATTATTTTTCACAAACCCCCAAAAATTAAAGAATAATACGTAGAAAAAACTCCATTGTTATGGATTTTCACATAAGAAAAAATATCGAATTGAGTTGTAATGCATGCAAAAAAATATTCTTTTGTTACTTTCACAAAACCACAAAAATTGAAGTCTAATACAAGGAGAAAATATGTATTTATATTGTTTTTCGCAAAACCACTAAAATTGGAATCTAATAGAAAGAAAAAACTCCATTGTTATTGATTTTCACATAACCAAAAAAATCGAATTGAGGTGTAATACATGGAAAAAGGCAAACTATTGTCATTTTCACGAAACCAAAAAAATTGAAGTTTAATACAAGGAAAGAACACAATTTTGTAATTTTTTTCTCAGAAACACAAAAACTAAATGCTAATACATAGAAATAACTCCATTGTTTTTGATTTCCACATAACCAAAAAAATTGAATTGAGATGTTATACAAGGAAAAAAACTATCTTTTGTTGCATTCAAAAAACAAAAAAAATTGAAGTACTACTTTGTATTATTTTTCACAAAACCACAAAAATTAAAATCTAGAGGATATAAAAAACTCCGTTGTTATTGATTTTTCGAAAGCCAAAAAAATCGAATTCAGTTGTAATACATGAAAAAAAATAATTTTTTGTGTTTTCACAAAACCACAAAAATTGAAGTCTAATACATTGAAGAAACATAAATTTGTATCGTTTTTCAAAAAACCTAAAAAAATAAAATCTATAACATAGAAAAAAGTCCATTGTTATTAATTTTCATATATTGAAAAAAATCGAATTGAGGTGTAATACATGGTAAAAGCTCTATTGTTATTTTCACAAAATCATAAAAAATTAAAATCTAATACACGGAAAAAACTCTGTTGTTATTCATTTTCAGAAAACCAAAAAACTTGAAATGAGATGTAATGCTTCGAAAAAAAGAATCTTTTGTTATTTTCACAAAACCAAAAAAATTTGAAGTCTAATACATGGAAAAAGCCACAATTTTGTATTCTTTTTCGCAAAACCAAAAAAAAATAAAATCTAATACAAAGAAAAATCTCCGTTGAAAACGAAAAAAATCAAATTGAGTTGTAATACAGGGAAAAAATTAATCTTTTGGTATTTCCACAAAACAACAAAAATTGAAGTCTAATACATGGAAAAAAATAATCTTTTGTTATTTCCGCAAAACCACAAAAATTGAAGTCTAATACATGGAAAAAACATAATTTTTTTTTATTCTCAAAAAACCTCAAAAATTAAAATCTAATACATGGACAGAAGTCTGTTGTTATTAATTTTCCGAAAACCAAATAATTGAATTGAGGTATAGTACATGGAAAAAAATAGTGTCTTGTTATTTTTACAAAACCACAAAAATTCAAGTTATATATGGAAAAATCACAATTTTGTATTTTTTTTTTTGACAAAACCACAAAAATGAAATCTAATAAATAGAAAAAACTCCATTGTTATTGATTTTCACATAACCCAAAAAATAGAATAGAGTTGTAATACATGAAAAAAAACCACAAAAATTGAAGTCTAATACAAGGAGAAAACATGATTTTATATAATTTTTCACAAAAGAGCTAAAATTAAAATCTAATTCAAAGAAAAAACTCCATTGTTATTGATTTTCACATAACCAAAAAAATCGAATTGAGTTGTAATACATCGAAAATGGCAAACTATTGTCATTTTCACAAAACCAAAAAAATTGAAGTTTAATACAAGGAAAAAACTTTATTTTGTAATATTTTTCTCAAAACCAGAAAAACTAAATGCTAATACATAGAAATAACTCCATTGTTTTTGATTTTCACATAACCAAAAAAATCGAATTTAGATGTAATACAAGGAAAAAACCTGTCTTTTGTTGCATTCAAAAAACAAAAAAAATTGAAGTACTACTTTGTATTATTTTTCATAAAACCACAAAATTCATGTCCATATTATATAAAAAACTCCGTCGTTATTGATTTTCCGAAAGCCAAAAAAATCGAATTCAGTTGTAATACATGAAAAAAAAATTTGGTTTTTTCACAAAACCACAAAAATTGAAGTCTAATACATTGAAGAAACATAAATTTGTATCGTTTTTCAAAAAACCTAAAAAAATAAAATCTAAACATAGAAAAAAGTCCAATGTTATTAATTTTCAAATATCCAAAAAAATCGAATTGAGGTGTAATACATGGTAAAAGCTCTATTGTTATTTTCACAAAATCATAAAAACTTAAAATCTAATACACGGAAAACACCCTGTTGTTATTCATTTTCAGAAAACCAAAAAACTTCAAATGAGATGTAATGCTTCGAAAAAAATAATCTTTTGTTATTTTCACAAAACCAAAAATATTTGAAGTCTAATACATGGAAAAAAACACAATTTTGTATTCTTTTTCGCAAAACCAAAAACAAATACAATCTAATACATAGAAAAAACTCCGTTGAAAACGAAAAAAATCAAATTGAGTTGTAATACATGGAAAAATTTAATCTTTTGGTATTTCCACAAAACAACAAAAATTGAAGTCTAACACATGGAAAAAAATAATCTTTTGTTATTTCCGCAAAACCACAAAAATTGAAGTCTAATACATGGAAAAAACATAATTTTTTTTTATTCTCACAAAACCTCAAAAATTAAAATCTAATATATGGACAGAAGTCTGTTGTTATTAATTTTCCGAAAACCAAATAATTGAATTGAGGTGTAGTACATGGAAAAAAATAGTGTTTTGTTATTTTTACAAAACCACAAAAATTCAAGTTATATATGGAAAAATCACAATTTTGTATTTTTTTTTTTGACAAAACCACAAAAATGAAATCTAATAAATAGAAAAAACTCCATTGTTATTGATTTTCGCATAACCCAAAAAATAGAATAGAGTTGTAATACATGAAAAAAAACCACAAAAATTGAAGTCTAATTCAAGGAGAAAACATGATTTTATATAATTTTTCACAAAAGCGCTAAAATAAAATCTAATTCAAAGAAAAAACTCCATTTTTATTCATTTTCACATAACCAAAAAAATCGAATTGAGTTGTAATACATCGAAAATGGCAAACTATTGTCATTTTGACAAAACCAAAAAAATTGAAGTTTAATACAAGGAAAAAACATAATTTTGTAATTTTTTTTGTCAAAACCAGAAAAACTAAGTGCTAATACATAGAAATAACTCGATTGTTTTTGACTTTCACATAACCAAAAAAATCGAATTGAGATGTAACACAAGGATAAAAACTATCTTTGTTGCATTCAAAAAACCAAAAAAATTGATCTACTAATTTGTATTATTTTTCATAAAACCACAAAATTCAAGTCTATATTATATAAAAAACTCCGTTGTTATTGATTTTTCGAAAGCCAAAATAATCGAATTCAGTTGTAATACATGAAAAAAAAATAATTTTTGGTTTTTTCACAAAACCACAAAAATTGAAGTTGAATACATTGCAGAAAAAAAAATTTGTATCGTTTTTCAAAAAACCTAAAAAAATAAAATCTATAACATAGAAAAAAGTCCATTGTTATTAATTTTCATCTATCGAAAAAAATCGAATTGAGGTTTAATACATGGTAAAAGCTCTATTGTTATTTTCACAAAATCATAAAAATTAAAATCTAATACACGGAAAAAACTCTGTTGTTATTCATTTCCAGAAAACCAAAAAACTCGAATTGAGATGTAATACTTCGAAAAAAATAATCTTTTGTTATTTTCAGAAAACCAAAAAAATTTGAAGTCTAATACATGGAAAAAAACACAATTTTGTATCCTTTTTTGCAAAACCAAAAAAAAATAAAATTTAATACATAGAAAAAACTCTGTTGAAAACGAAAAAAATCAGATTGAGTTGTAATACATGGAAAAAACTAATCTTTTGTTATTTCCTGAAAACCACAAAAATTGAAGTCTAATACATGGAAAAAAATAATCTTTTGTTATTTCCGCAAAACAGCAAAAATTGAAGTCTAATACTTGGAAAAAACATAATTTTTTTTTATTCTCACAAAACCTCAAAAATTAAAATCTATTACATGGACAGAAGTCTGTTGTTATTAATTTTCCGAAAACCAAATAATTGAATTGAGATGTAGTACATGGAAAAAAATAGTGTTTTGTTATTTTTACAAAACCACAAAAATTCAAGTTATATATGGAAAAATCACAATTTTGTATTTTTCTTATTGACAGAACCACAAAAATGAAATCTAATAAATAGAAAAACCTCCATTGTTATTGATTTTCACATAACCCAAAAAATAGAATAGAGTTGTAATACATAAAAAAAAACCACAAAAATTGATGTGTAATAAATGGAAAAAAAATAATTTTGTGTTTTTTTTCACAAAACTTTAAAAATTAAAACCTAATATATGGACAAAAACTCCGGAGTTATTGATTTTTCAGAAACCAAAAAAATCGATTTGAGGTGTAAAACCTGTAAAAAATTAATCTTTCGTTGTTTTCACAAAACCTCAAAAATTTAAATCTAATACATAGAAAAAATATAATTTTATATTATTTTTCACAAACCCCCAAAAATTAAAGAATAATACGTAGAAAAAACTCCATTGTTATGGATTTTCACATAAGAAAAAATATCGAATTGAGTTGTAATGCATGCAAAAAAATATTCTTTTGTTACTTTCACAAAACCACAAAAATTGAAGTCTAATACAAGGAGAAAATATGTATTTATATTGTTTTTCGCAAAACCACTAAAATTGGAATCTAATAGAAAGAAAAAACTCCATTGTTATTGATTTTCACATAACCAAAAAAATCGAATTGAGGTGTAATACATGGAAAAAGGCAAACTATTGTCATTTTCACGAAACCAAAAAAATTTAAGTTTAATACAAGGAAAGAACACAATTTTGTAATTTTTTTCTCAGAAACACAAAAACTAAATGCTAATACATAGAAATAACTCCATTGTTTTTGATTTCCACATAACCAAAAAAATTTAATTGAGATGTTATACAAGGAAAAAAACTATCTTTTGTTGCATTCAAAAAACAAAAAAAATTGAAGTACTACTTTGTATTATTTTTCACAAAACCACAAAAATTAAAATCTAGAGGATATAAAAAACTCCGTTGTTATTGATTTTTCGAAAGCCAAAAAAATCGAATTCAGTTGTATACATGAAAAAAAATAATTTTTTGTGTTTTCACAAAACCACAAAAATTGAAGTCTAATACATTGAAGAAACACAATTTTGTATTGTTTTTCAAAAAACCTAAAAAAATAAAATCTATAACATAGAAAAAAGTCCATTGTTATTAATTTTCATATATCGAAAAAAATCGAATTGAGGTATACATGGAAAAAGCTCTATTGTTATTTTGACAAAATCATGAAAATTAAAATCTAATACACGGAAAAACTCTGTTGTTATTGATTTTCATAAAACCAAAAAACTCGAATTGAGATGTAATACTTCGAAAAAATAATCTTTTGTTATTTTCACAAAACCAAAAAAATTTGAAGTCTAATACATGGAAAAAACACAATTTTGTATTCTTTTTTACAAAACCAAAAAAAAAAAATCTAATACATAGAAAAAACTTCGTTGTTATTGATTTTCCGAAAACGAAAAAAATCAAATTGAGTTGTAATACATGGAAAAAAATAATCTTTGGTTATTTCCACAAAACCACAAAAATTGAAATCTAATTCACGGAAAAAACATAATTTTTTTTTATTCTCACAAAACCTCTAAAATTAAAATCT
The DNA here is from genome assembly GCA_027726005.1 of Juncus effusus. NCBI lineage: Eukaryota > Viridiplantae > Streptophyta > Magnoliopsida > Poales > Juncaceae > Juncus > Juncus effusus. The sequence goes on along the minus strand of CM050903.1, from coordinate 4,344,747 downwards.
AATACATGGAAAGAAGTCTGTTGTTTTCCGAAAACCAAATAATTGAATTGAGGTGTAGTACATGGAAAAAAATAGTCTTTTGTTATTTTCACGAAACCACAAAAATTCAAGTTATATATGGAAAAATCATAATTTGTATTTTTTTTTGGACAAAACCATAAAAATGAAATCTAATAAATAGAAAAAACTCCATTGTTATTGATTTTCACATAACCCAAAAAATAGAATAGAGTTGTAATACATGAAAAAAAACCACAAAAATTGATGTCTAATAAATGGAAAAAACATAAATTTGTGTTATTTTTCACAAAACTATAAAAATTAAAACCTAATATATCGAAAAAAACTCCGGTGTTATTCATTTTTCGAAAAGCAGAAAAATTGATTTGAGGTGTAATACCTGTAAAAAAATAATCTTTCGTTATTTTCACAAAACCTCAAAAATTTAAGTCTAATACATAGAAAAAACATAATTTTATATTGTTTTTCACAAAACCACAAAAATTAAATAATAATACATAGAAAAAACTCCATTTTTATTGATTTTCACATAACCAAAAATATCGAATTGAGTTGTAATGCATGCAAAAAAATAATCTTTCTTTATTTTCCCAAAACCACAAAAATTGAAGTCTAATACAAGGAGAAAATATGTATTTATATTGTTTTTCACAAAACCACTAAAATTGAAATCTAATACATGGAAAAAACTTTGTTGTTATTGATTTTCGGAACACCGAAAAAATCGAATTGAGGTGTGATACTTTGAAAAAAATAATCTTTTGTTTTTTTCACAAAACCAAAAAAATTTGAAGTCTAATACATGGAAACAACACAATTTTGTATTGTTTTTCACAAAACCACAAAAATTAAAATCAAATATATAGGAAAAAGTCCATTGTTATTGCTTTTCACATAACCAAAAAAATCGAATTGAGGTGTAATACATAGAAAAAAGCAATCTTATGTTGTTCTCACAGAACGATAAAAATTGAAGTTTAATACATGGAAAACACTCAATTTTTTTATTGATTTTCGCAAATCCTCAAAAATTAAAATCTAAATCTAATCGCCTCCTTTTAGCTAGGGGTGAAATCGCCGGAGATTTCGATCTTTGGGCCTTCGACTTTCTCAGAAGGGTGGCCCACTGCTTCTCTTCACTCTTTCCCCCAGCTTTCTTTGAAGCTATTATTTTTTCTCCCATCTTTATTTCTCAAAGGAATTTTAAGGTGTGTTTTGAAGCTTTTGAGGTTCTAGTTCGAGTTTATTTATAGTTAAGGTAACATTCGTTGGAGGTGAAGGGTTGTGTGTTTTAATGTTATTGGTGGGCTGCACTGTCTTAAATGATATTAATCCAGGGACACGTTACAGATGCGTGACCGTTGGATCCTTCGTCTCGGGTCAGATCCCTTCCTACAATTGGATGCGAAACAAAAGGTTAAAAAGGAAAATAAACTAAAAGGGAAAAAAACTAAAAATCCTTGGGTTGCCTCCCAAGTAGCGCTTGTTTTAGGTCGTGAGCCTGACCACCTAATTTTTATTTTGCGAAGAGTGCATACGCCACTCCTTTCTTCATTGGTTCGCCTGAAAGGTAGTGTTTCAGTCTCTGTCCATTGACCTTGAATTCTTCTTCTCGCTTGACCATATCATGACCGCTCCAGATTGATGCACTTGGACCATGGTGAACGGTCCCGACCACCTCAATCTCAGTTTTTCGGGAAAGATCTTCAGTCGCGAGTTGAATTGTAGCACTCTCTCGCCTTCTCGAAACTCCTAGGGCTTTATTCTTTTATCGTGTCATCGCTTGGCTCGTTCCTTGTATATCTTGGCACTGTCATAGGCGTTTAGCCTGGGTTCCTCTAGTTCGTTCAACTCTAGTATCCTCTTCTCCCCTACTGCCTATCCGTCGAAGTTAAGGCACCTTGACGCCCAGTATGCCTTGTGTTCTATCTCAATAGGGAGGTGGCACTTCTTTCCGTAGACTATTTGAAAGGGGTCATCCAATGGGTGTTTTGAACGTGTTCGATATGCCCAGAGTACGTCGTCTAGTTTTTCGGCCCAATCTGTTGAAGGTGTATATATTGATATAAACCAGGTCCCAATTCGATATTTATAGACCTCAGTTCGCTTGCTTGGTCGCCCTCACGACCTCACGTTGTAGCTAGCTGGTGTGTCGATCCACAGGGAGGCCAAAGGTGGAGTACCGGACGAGGTTTTGGAGCGTAATCGAAACCGAATCTATTAAGCTTGGTTTGTTGGTTGTACAAGGAAAATAAATAAAAGAAAGGAAATGAAAGTAAAGAATTGTCCTGATCCGCACACGCGCCGTCACCGTGTGCGCGGGATGAAATATGATGGAGAGGTCTAGCGCGAAGAGTTATGGGGCTCAATTGTTTCTCCTGAACGGTTTGTTGTCTCCTCACAAACCGCTGTATTTCCTTGTCGTGATGTAGAAGGCTCTCCCCTCATCTTCTACGCGGAGACCGCTCTCACCTGTCCTCTGGAGTCGGAAGCCCATCGTATCAGTAGAGCTACATCCCCCTTGGACTAGCGAGCTGCAAGACATATTATTTTTCTCTTTTTCCTTGGCTCACATTTTTTGTAGCTCGCCATGTCGATTGGTAAGGTTTGTAAGTCGCGGCCATAAAATTTTCCTTCTTCTTTGCCGAATGTGCGACTCACGATCTTTCATCATCCTAGTCGCTGGAACCTTCGTTTTGACGAAGTAATCAAAAGTTTTGGTTTTACCAAAAGTGAAGGTGAGCCTTGTGTTTACATGAAGTTCAATGGGAGCGTAGTAGTATTCTTGGTGCTTTATGTAGATGACATATTACTCATCGGAAATGACGTCCCAAAATTATTGAATGTGAAGAAATGGTTGGGAGATAATTTCTTCTCGATGAAAGACCTAGGACAAGCCTCCTATGGGCTAGGAATTAGAATCTATAGAGATAGATCTAGAAGATGAGGGGAGTCCGAGTCAAAGTACATAGATAGACAAGGTCATGAAACGGTTCAGAGTGCAAGAATCCAAGAAAGGATTTTTGCCCCTGTCACTTGACATTTCTCTCAGTAAGACACAGTGTCCTACAAGTGATAAGGAGCGAAAGCACATGGAAAGGATCCCGTACAATACAAACTTGTGTTTTTTCATGTATTAGACTTCAATTTTTGTGATTTTGTGAAAACAACAAAAGATTATTTTTTTCCATGTATTACAGGTCAATTAAATTTTTTTTGGTTATGTGAAAAGCAATAACAATGGAGTTTTTTCTAAGTATTAGAATTTAATTTTTGTGGTTTTGCGAAAAACAATACAAAATTGTGTTTTTTTCAATTATTACACTTCAAATTTTTTTGCAAGTATCACAACTCAATTCGATTTTTTTGGTGTTTAGAAAATCAATAACAACAGATTTTTTTTTCCATGTATTAGAATTTTTGTGGTTTTGTGGGAAACAATAAAAAATTGTGTTTTTTCCCATGTATTAGACTTCAATTTTTGTGGTTGTGTGAAAATAATAAAAGTTTGCTTTTTTCCATGTATTACACCTCAATTCAATTTTTTGGTTATGTGAAAAGCAATATCAATAGAGTTTTTTATTTGTATTAGATTTTATTTTTTTCCATGTATTAGACTTTAATTTTTGTGTCCAGTAAAATAACAAAAGTTATTTTTTTTTCATGTATTACTCCTCAATTCGATTTTTTTGATTTTCGGAAAATCAATAACAACAGAGTTTTTTCCATGTATTAGATTTTAATTTTTGTGATTTTGTAAAAAACAATACAAAATTATGTTTTTTCCATGTATTAGACTTCAATATTTGTGATTTTGTGAAAATAACAAAAGATTGCTTTTCTCCATATATTACACCTCAATTCGATTTTTTTGGTTTTGTGAAAATCAATAACACGATAGTTTTCTCGATGTAATAGATTTTATTTTTTTTGGTTTCGTGAAAAACAATACAAAATTCTGTTTTATCAATGTATTAGACTTCAATTTTTGTGGTTTGGTGAAAATAACACAAGTTTGCTTTTTTCCATGTATTACACCTCAATTCGATTTTTTTGTTTTCGGAAAAATCCAGAAATTTTTTTTTTCCATGTATTAGATTTTAATTTTTGTGGTTTTTTGAGAATCAACATAAATTTGTGTTTTTTCCATGTATTAGACTTCAATTTTTGTGGTTTTGTTAAAATAACAAAAGATTGTTTTTTTCCCTGGATTACACCTCAATTTGATTGTTTTGGTAATGTGAAAAACAAAATTGTGTTTTTTCTATGTATTAGATTTTAATTTTCCTTGTTATGTCAAAAACAAAATTGTGTTTTTTCATGTATTAGACTTCAATTTGTGTGGTTTTGTCAAAAACAACAAAAGATAATGTTTTTCCATGTATTACACCTCAATTCGATTTTTTTGGTTATGTGAAAATCAATAACAATGGAGTTTTTCTATGTATTAGATTTAAATTTTCGTGGTTTTGTGAAAAACAATATAAACTTGTGTTTTTCCATGTATTAAACTTCAATTTTTGTGGTTTTGTGAAAAGAACAAAACATTTTTTTGTCGACTAACAGATGTTCTTAGCGAATTTTTCATATTGGACCCATATTAAGATAGAAAATGATTTTTGTTCTGCTGTCCAGATTCGGCCAACGGAAATGAGAACATATTTATCAACTTTTTCTTCAAATCTCATCACACATGAGGGGTAGGAAAAGATTGGTTATTATTATTTTACATGTCTTTGGGAGATAGAAAAAAGAATGTGCCAAGAATAGCTCCCGTAGTTGAAGAACTCCTTAAATTACAACGGGTTGGTCGGAAACAACTTATGTTTTTTTCTCTGACTCCAACTTACAACGCTTGGATCTCTCTAAGTTTTTATCCAATTGCCAGATCTCTTTTTGTAAAAGATTCTCTTTATTGTCGACTAAAAGATGTTCTTAGCGAATTTTGCATATTGGACCCACACTCAGATAGAAAATGATTTTTTGTATAGCTGTTCAGATTTAGCCAAGGGAGAGAGAACATATTTATCAGCTTTTTCTTCAAAACTCAACACACGTGAGGGATAGGAAAAGATAGGTTATTATTATTTTGCATGTCTTGTGGAGATGGAAAAAATAATGAGCCAAGAATAGCGCCCTTAGTTGAAGAAATCCTTAAATTACCATGGGTTTGTCAGAAATAGCTTATGTTTTTTTCTTTGACTCCAACTTTGGACGCATGGATCTCTCTAAGTTCTTATCGAATTGCAAAATTTCTTTCTATAAAATATTCTCCTTGTTGTCGACTAACAGATGTTCTTAGCGAATATTGCATATTGGACCCTTTTTCAGATCGAAAATGATTTTTTGTTCTGCTGTCCTGATTCGGCCAAGGAGAGAGAAAACATATTTATCAACTTTTTCTTCAAATCTCATCACACATGAGACGTAAGAAAAGATTGGTTATTGTTATTTTGCATGTCTTGAGGAGATAGAAAAAAGAATGTGCCAAGAATAGCCCCCGTTGTTGATGAACTCCTTAAATAACCACGGATTGGTCAGAAATAACTTATTTTTTTTTCTCTGACTCCAACTTTGAACGCTTGGATCTCTCTAAGTTTTTATCGAATTGCCAGATTTCTTTTTGGAAAATATTCCCCTTGTTGTCGACTAACAGATATTCTTAGCGATTCTTGCATATTGGACACTTACTCATATAGAAAACGATTGTTTTTTCTACTGTCCTGATTCGGCGAAGGGGAGAGAGAACATATTTATCGACATTTCCTTCAAATCTCATCACACGTGAGGGGTAGAAAAAGATAGTTTATTGTTATTTTGCATGTCTTGAGGAGATAGAAAAAAGAATGTGCCAAGAATAGCGCCCGTAGTTGAAAAAATTCTTAAATTACCATCGGTTGGTCAGAAACAGCTTATGTTTTTTTCTCCGACTCCAACTTTGAACGCTTGGATCTCTCTATGTTTTTATCCAATTGGCAGATTTCTTTTTGTAAAATGTTCTCCTTGTTGTCGACTAACAAATGTTATGAGCGAATTTTGCATATTGAAACCTTATTCAAAAAGAAAATGATTTTTTGTTCTGATGTCCTGATTCGGCCAAGGAGAGAGAGAACACATTTATCAACATTTTCTTCAAATCTCATCACACGTGAGTGGTAGAAAAATATAGTTTATTGTTATTTTGCATGTCTTGAGGAGATAGAAACAACAATGTGCCAAGAATAGCGCCCGTAGTTGAAGAAATCCTGAAATTACCATGGGTTGGTCAGAAACAGCTTATGTTTTTTTCTCTGACTCGAACTTTGAACACTGGGATCTCTCTAAGTTTTTATCAAATTGTGAGATTTATTTTTGAAGAATATTTGCCTTCTTGTCGACTAACAGATGTTCTTAGTGAATTTTTCATATTGGACCCTTATTCAGATAGAAAATGATTTTTTTGTTCTGCTGTCCTGATTCGGCCAAGGGGAGAGAGAACATACTTATCAACTTTTTCTTCAAATCACATCACACGTGAGAGGTAGGAAAAGATAGGTCATTATTACGTTGCATGACTTGAGGAGATAGAAAAAAGAATGTGCCAAAAAAAGCTCCCGTCGTTGAAGAAATCCTTAAATTACCACGGGTTGGTCAGAAACAGCTTATGTTTTTTTTCTCTGACTCCGACATTGAACGCTTCGATCACTCTAAGTTTTTATCCAATTGCCAGATTTCTTGTTGTAAAAGATTATCTTTATCGTCGACTAATATATGTTCTTAGCGAATTTTGCATATTGACCCATATTCAGGCAGAAAATAATTTTTTGTGCTGCTGTCTAGATTCGGCAAATGGGAGAGAGAACGTAGTTATCAACTTTTTCTTCAAATCTCATCACACGTGAGGGGTAGGAAAAGATTGGTTATTGTTATTTTGCATGTCTTGAGGAGATGGAAAAAAATTTGTGCCAAGAATAGTTCCCGTAGTTGAAGAACTCCTTAAATTACCACCGGTCGGTCAGAAACAACTTATGTTTTTTTCTCTGACTCCAACTTTCAACGCATGGATCTCTCTATGTTTTTATCGAGTTTCCAGATTTCTTTTTGTAAAATATTCTCCTTGTTATCGACTAACAAATATTCTTAGTGAATTTTGCAAATTGGACCCTTATTCAGTTAGAAAATGATTTTTTGTTCTGCTGTCCTGATTCGGCCAAGGGGAGAGAGAACATATTTATAAACTTTTTCTTCAAATCACATCACATGTGAATGGTAGGAAAAGATAGGTTATTGTGATTTTGCATGTCTTGAGGAGTTATAAAAAAGAATGTACAAAGAACAGTTCCCGTAGTTGAAGAAATCCTTAAATTACCACGGGTTGGTCAGAAATAACCTATTTTTTTTCTCTGACTCCAACATTGAACGCTTGGATCTCTATAAGTTTTTATCCAATTGCTAGATTTCTTATTGTAGAATATTCGCTTGTTGTCGACTAACAGATGTTCTTTGCAAATTTTGCATATTAGACCCCAATGAATAGAACATTATTTTTTGTTCTACTGTCCTGATTCGGCCAAAGGGAGAGATAACGTATTTATCAACTTTTTCTTCAAAATCTCATCACACGGGAGGGGTAGGAAAAGATAGTTTATTCTTATTTTACATGTCGTGAGGAGTTAGAAAAAAGAATGAGCCAAGAAAAGCTCCCGCAGTTGAAGAAATCCTTAAATTATCATGGGTTGGTCAGAGACAACTTATGTTTTTTTCTCTGACTCCAAAATTGAACGCTTGGATCAATTTAAGTTTTCATCCAATTGTCAGATTTCTTTTTGTAGAATATTCTCCTCGTTGTCGATTAACAGATGTTCTTAGCGAATTGTGCATATTGGACCCTTATTCAAATAGAAAATGATTTTTTGTTCTGCTGTCCTGATTCGGCCAAGGGGAGAGAGAACATATTTATCAACTTTTTCTTCAAATATCATCACACGTGAGGGGTAGGAAAAGATAACTTATTACTATTTTGCATGTCTTGAGGAGATAGAAAAAATTTGTGCCAAGAATAGCTCCCGTAGTTGAAGAACTCCTTAAATTACCGCGGGTCGGTCAGAAACAACTTATGTTTTTTTCTCTCTGACTCCAACTTTGAACGCTTCGATCTCTCTAAGTTTTTATCCAATTGCTAGAATTCTTTTTGTAAAATATTCTCCTTGTTTTCGACTAACAGATGTTCTTATCGAATTTTGCATATTGGACATATAGTTGGATAGAAAATGATTTTTTATTCTGTTGTCCAGATTTAGCCAAGGGGAGAGAGAACAAATTTATCAACTTTTTCTTCAAATCTCATCACACGGGAGGGGTAGAAAAAGATAGTTTATTGTTATTTTGCATGTTTTGAGGAGTTAGAAAAAAGAATAATCCAAGAATAGCTTCCGTAGTTGATGAACTCCTTAAATTACCACGAGTTGGTCACAAACTACTTATGTTTTTTTTCCCTGACTCCTACATTGAATGCTTGGATCTCTCTAAGATTTTATCCAATTGCCAGATTTCTTTTTGTAAAATATTCTCCTCGTTGTCGACTAACAAATGTTCTTAGCGAATTTATCATATTGGACCTATATTCAGATAGAAAATGATTTTATGATCTACTGTCCAGATTCAGCCAAGGGGAGAGAGAACATATATATCAACTTTTTGGTCAAATCAAAACACACATAAGAGGTAGAAAAAGATAGGTTATTGTTATTTTGCATGTCTTGAGGAGATTGAAAAAAGAATGTGCCAAGAAAAGCACCCGTAGTTGAAACAACTTATGTTTTTTTCTCTGACTCCCACTTTGAACACTTGGATCTCTCTAAATTTTTATCCAATTGCCGGATTTCTTTTTGTTGAATATTGGCATTGTTGTCGACTAACCTATCTTGTATATTAGAGCCTTATTCAGATAGAAAATGATATTTTGTTCTGCTGTCCTGATTCGGCCAAGGAGAGAGAGAACATATTTATCAAATTTTTCTTCAAATCTCATCGCACGTGAGGGATAGGAAAGGTTAGTTTATTGTTATTTTGCATGTCTTGAGGAGTTAGAAAAAAGAATGAGTCAAGAATAGCTCCCGTAGTTGAAGAACTCCTTAAATTACCACGGGTTGGTCAGAAACAGCTTATGTGTTTTCTCTGACTCCAACATTGAACGCTTGGATCTCTCTAAGTTTTTATCCAATTGTCAGATTTCTTATTGTAGAATATTTGCTTGTAGTCGACTAACAGATCTTCTTAGCGAATTTTGCATATCGGACCTATATTCAGATAGAAAATGTTTTTTTGCTCTTTTGTCCAGATTCAGCCAAGGGGAGAGAGAACATATTTATCAACTTCCTCTTCAAATCTCATCACACGGGAGGGATAGGAAAAGATAGTTTATTGTTATTTTACATGTCTTGAGGAAAAAGAATGAGCCAAGAATAGCTCCCGTAGTTGATGAAATCCTTAAATTACCACAGGTTGGTCAAAAACAGCGTATGTTTTTTTTCTCTGACTCCAACATTGAACGCTTGGATCACTCTAAGTTTTTATCCAATTACCAGATTTTTTTTTGTAGAATATTCTTCTTGTTGTCGACTAACAAATGTTCTTAGCGAATTTTGGCTATTGGACCTATTTTCAGATAGAAAATGATTTTTTGTTCTGCTGTCCTGATTCGGCCAAGGGGAGAGAAAACATATTTATCAAATTTTTCTACAAATCTCATCACACTTGAGGGGTAGGTGGTTGTTATTTTGCATGTCTTGAGGAGATGTAAAAAAGAATGTGCCAAGAATAGCTCCCGTAGTTGAAGAACTACTTAAATTACCAAGGCTTGGTCAGAAACAAGTTATGTTTTTTTTTTCTCTTAACCCAACTTTGAACGCCTGGATCTATCTATTTTTTTATCATATTGCCAGATTTCTTTTTGTAAAATATTCTCCTTGTTGTCGACTAACAGATGTTCATAGTGAATTTTACATATTGGACCCTTATTCAAATAGAAAATGATTTTTTGTTCTTCTGTCCTGATTCGGCCAAGAGGAGAGAGAACATATTTATCAACTTTTTCTTCAAATCTAAGCACACGGGAGGGGTAGGAAAAGATAGTTTACTGTTATTTTATATGTCTTGAGGAGTTAGAAAAAAGAATGAGCCAAAAATAGCTCCCGGGGTTGAAAAAATCCTTAAATTACCACGGTTCGGTCAGAAACAACTTGTATTTTTTTCTCTGACTCCAAGTTTGAACGCCTGGATCTCTCTATGTTTTTATCGACTTTCCAGATTTCTTTATGTAAAATATTCTCCTTGTTGTCGACTAACAAATATTCTTAGTGAATTTTGCATATTGGACCCTTATTCTGATAGAAACTGATTTTTTGTTCTATTGTCCTGATTCGGCCAAGGGGAGAGAGAACATATTTACCAACTTTTTCTTCAAATCTCATCAAACGTGAGGGGTAGGGAAAGATAGTTTATTGTTATTTTATATGTCTTGAGGAGTAAGAAAAAAGAATGAGCCGAGAATAGCTCCTGTAGTTGAAGAAATCCTTAAATTAGCACGGGTTGGTCAGAAACAACTTGTGTTTTTTTCTCTGACTCCAACATTGAACGCTTGGATCACTCTAAATTTTTATCCAATTGCCAGATTTCTTTTTGTAGAATATTCTCCTTGTTGTCGACTAACAGATATTCTTTGCGAATTTTGGATATTGGACCTATTTTCAGATAGAACATGATTTTTTGTTCTGCTGTCCTGATTCGGCCAAGGGGTGAGAGAACATATTTATCAAATTTTTCATCAAATCTCAACACACGAGAGGGGTAGGAAAAGATAGGTTATTGTTATTTTGCATGTCCTGAGGAGATATAAAAAAGAATCTGCAAAGAATAGCTCCCGTAGTCGAAGAACTCCTTAAATTACCACGGGTTGGTAAGAAACAACTTATGTTTTTTTTCTCTTACCCCAACTTTGAACGCTTGGATCTCTCTACTATTTTATCGAATTGCCAGATTTTGTTTTTGTAAAATATTCTCCTTGTTGTCGATTAACAGATTTTCATAGCGAATTTTACATATTGGACCTTATTCAGATAGAAAAAGATTTTTTGTTCTGCTGTCCTGATTCGGCCAAGGGGAGACACAACATATTTGTCAACTTTTTCTTCAAATCTCATCACACGTGAGGGGTAGGAAAAGATAGCTTATTGTCATTTTATATGTCTTGAGGAGTAAGAAAAAAGAATGAGCCGAGAATAGCTCCCGTATTTGAAGAAATCCTTAAATTACCACGGGTTGGTCAGAAACGACTTGTGTTTTTTTCTCTGACTCCAAGTTTGAACGCCTGGATCTCTCTATGTTTTTATCGAATTTCCATATTTCTTTATGTAAAATATTCTCCTTGTTGTCGACTAACAGATATTCTTAGCGAATTTTGCATATTGGACCCTGATTCAGATAGAAAATGATTTTTTGTTCTGCTCTCTTGATTCGGCCAAGGGGAGAGAGAACATATTTATCAACTTTTTCTTCAAATTGCATCACACGTGTGGCTAGGAAAAGATAGTTTATTCTTCTTTTACATGTCTTGAGGAGTTAGAAAAAAAAAGAGCCAAGAATAGTTCCCGTAGTTTTGGAAATCCATAAATTACCACGGTTTGGTCAGAAACAGTTTATGTTTTTTCTCTGACTCCAACATGGAACGCTTGGATCACTCTATGTTTTTATCCAATTGCCAGATTTCTTTTTGTAGAATATTCTCCTTGTTGTCGACTAACAGATGTTCTTAGCGAATTTTGCATATTGAACCCTTATTCAGATAGAAAATGATTTTTTGTTCTGCTGTCCTGAATCGGCCAAGGGTAGAGAGAACATATTTATCAACTTTTTCTTCAACTCTCATCACACGTGAGGGGTAGGAAAAGATAGTTTATTCTTATTTTAGACGTCTTGAGGAGTTAGAAAAAAAGAATGAGCCAAGAATAGCTCCCGTAGTTGAAGAAATCCTTAAATTACCACGGGATTTTCAGAAACAACTTGTGTTTTTTTCTCTGACTCCAAGTTTGAACGCCTGGACCTCTCTATGTTTTTATCGAATTGCCAGATTTCTTTATGTAAAATATTCTCCTTGTTGTCGACTAACAGATGTTCTTAGCGAATTTTGCATAATTGACCCTTATTCAGATAGAAAATGATTTTTTGTTCTGCTGTCCTCATTCGGCCAAGGGGAGAGAGAACATATTTATCAACTTTTTCTTCAAATCTCATCACTCGTGAGGGTTAGGAAAAGATTGGTTATTGTTATTTTGCATGTATTGAGGAGATAGAAAAACGAATGTGCCAAGAATGGCTCACGTAGTCGAAGAACTCCATAAATTATCACGGGTTGGTCAGAAACAACTTATGTTTTTCTTCTCTAACTCCAACATTGAACGCTTCGATCTCTATATGTTTTTACTGAATTGCCAGATCTAATTTTGTAAAATATTCTCCTTGTTGTCGACTAACGGATGTTGTTAGGGAATTTTGCATATTGGACCTATATTCAGATAGAAAATGATTTTTTGTTCTGCTGTCCTGATTCGGCCGAGGGAAGAGAGAACATATTTATCACTTTTTCTTCAAATCGCATCACACAGGAGGGGAAGTAAAGGATAGTTTATTTTTATTTTACATGTCTTGAGGAGTTAGAAAAAAAAAGAGCCAAGAATAGTTCCCGTAGTTGTGGAAATCCATAAATTACCACGGTTTGGTCAGAAATAGTTTATGTTTTTTCTCTGACTCCAACATGGAACGCTTGGATCACTCTAAGTTTTTATCCCATTGCCAGATTTCTTTTTGTAGAATATTCTCCTTATTGTCGACTAACAGATGTTCTTAGCGAATTTTGCATATTGGACCCTTATTCAGATAGAAAATGATTTTTTGTTCTGCTGTCCTGAATCGGCCAAGGGTAGAGAGAACATATTTATGAACTTTTTCTTCAAATCTCATCACACGTGAGGGGTAGGAAAAGATAGTTTTTTCTTATTTTACATGTCTTGAGGAGTTAGAAAAAGGGATGAGCCAAGAATAGCTCCCGTAGTTGAAGAAATTATTAAATTACCATGGGTTGGTCAGAAACAGATTGTGTTTTTTTCTCTGACTCCAACTTTGAACGCCTGGATCTCTCTATGTTTTTATCGAATTTCCAGATTTCTTTATGTAAAATATTCTCCTTGTTGTCGACTAACAGACGTTCTTAGCGAGTATTGCATATTGGACCCTTATTCAGATAGAAAATGATTTTTTGTTCTACTGTCCTGATTCGGCCAAGGGGAGAGAAATCATATTTATCTACTTTTTCTTCAAATCTCATCACACGTGAGGGGTAGGAAAAGATTGTTTATTCTTATTTTACAAGTCTTGAAGACTTAGAAAAAGGAATGAGCCAAGAATAGCTCCCGTAGTTGACGAAATCCTTAAATTACCACGAGTTTTTCAGAAACAACTTGTGTTTCATTCTCTGACTCCAAGTTTGAACGCCTGGATCTCTCTATGTTTTTATCGAATTGCCAGATTTCTTTATGTAAAATATTCTCCTTGTTGTTGACTAACAGATGTTCTTAGCGAATTTGGCATAATTGACCCTTATTCAGATAGAAAATCATTTTTTGTTCTGCTGTCCTCATTCGGCCAAGGGGAGAGAGAACATATTTATCAACTTTTTCTTCCAATCTCATCACACGTGAGGGGTAGGAAAAGATAGTTTATTCTTATTTTAGATGTCTTGAGGAGTTAGAAAAAAAGAATGAGCCAAGAATAGCTCCCGTAGTTGAAGAAATCCTTAAATTACCACGCGTTGGTCAGAAACAGCTTATGTTTGTTTCTCTGACTCCAACATTGAACGTTTGGATCACTCTAAGTTTTTATCCAATTACCAGATTTCTTTTTGTAGAATATTCTCCTTGTTCTCGACTGAGAGATGTTCCTAGCGAATTTTGCATATTGGACCTATATTCAGATAGAAAATGATTTTATGTTCTGTTGTCCAGATTCAGCCAAGGGAAGAGAGAACATATTTATATACTTTTTCTTCAAATCTCATCACACGGGAGGAGTAGTAAAAGGTAGTTTATTTTTTATTTTACATGTCTTGGGGAGTTAGAAATAGAATGAACCAAGAATAGCTCCCATAGATGAAGAAATCCTTAAATTAGCACGGGTTGGTCAGAAACAGCTTATGTTTTTTTCTTTGACTCCAACATTGTACGCTTGGATCACTTTAAGTTTTTATCCAAATGCCAGATTTCATTTTATAGAATATTCGCTTGTTGTCGACTAACAGACGTTCTTTGCGAATTTTGCATATTTGACCCTTATTAATAGAAAATGATTTTTTGTTGTGCTGTCCTGATCCGGCCAGGGATAGGATAAGATTGGTTGTTGTTATTTTCCATGTCTTGAGGAGATAGAAAAAAGAATGTGCCAAGAATAGCTCCCGTAGTCGAAGAACTCCTTAAATTATCACGGGTTGGTCAGAAACTACTTATGTTTTTTTTCTCTGACTCCAACTTTGAACGCTTGGATCTCTCTATGTTTTTATCGAATTACCAGATTTCATTTTGTAAAATATTCTCCTTTTTGTCGACTAACAGATGTTGTTAGGGAATTTTGCATATTGGACCTATATTCAGATAGAAAATGATTTTTTGTTCCGCTGTCCTGATTCAGCGAAGGGGAGATAGAATAGATTTATCGACTTTTTCTTCAAATGTCATCACACGGGAGGGGTAGAAAAAGATAGTTTGTTGTTAATTTGCATGTCTTGAGGAGATAGAAAAAAGAATGTGCCAAGAATGGCTCCCGTAGTTGAAGAACTCCTTAAATTACCACGGCTTGGTCAGAAACAACTTATGTTTTTTTTCTCTGACTCCAACATTGAACGCTTGTATCTCTCTATGTTTTTATCGAATTGCCAGATTTCATTTTGTAAAATATTCTCCGTGTTGTCGACTAACAGATGTTGTTAGGGAATTTTGCATATTGGACCTATATTCAGATAGAAAATGATTTTTTGTTCTGCTGTCCTGATTCGGCGATGGGGAGAGAGAACATATTTATCAACTTTTTCTTCAAATCTCATCACACGTGAGGGTTAGGAAAAGATTGGTTATTGTTATTTTGCATGTATTGAGGAGATAGAAAAAAGAATGTGCCAAGAATGGCTCCCGTAGTTGAAGAACCCCTTAAATTATAACGGGTTGGTCAGAAACAACTTATGTTTTTTTTCTCTGACTCCAACTTTGAACGCTTGGATCTCTCTATGTTTTTATCGAATTGCCAGATTTCATTTTGTAAAAAAATTCTCCTTGTTGTCGACTAGTAGATGTTGTTAGGGAATTTTGCATATTGGACCTATGTTTTAGATAGAAAATGATTTTTTGTTCTGCTGTCTTGATTCGGCCAAGGGAAGAGAGAACATATTTATCACTTTTTCTTCAAATCTAATCACACAGGAGGGGAAGGAAAAGATAGTTTATTTTTATTTTACATGTCTTGAGGAGTTAGAAAAAAAAATGAGCCAAGAATAGCCCCCGTAGTTGAAGAAAATCTATATATTTCCACGGGTTGTTCAGAAACAACTTGTGTTTTTTTCTTTGACTCCAAGTTCGAACGCCAGGATCTCTCTATGTTTTTATCGAATTGCCAGATTTCTTTATGTAAAATATTCTCCTTGTTGTCGACTAACTGATGTTCTTAGCGAATTTTTCATAATTGACACTTATTCAGATAGAAAATGATTTTTTGTTCTTCTGTCCTGATTCGGCCAAGGGGAGAGAGAACATATTTATCAACTTTTCCTTCAAATCTCGTCACACGTGAGGGATAGGAAAAGATAGTTTATTCTTATTTTACAAGTCTTGAGGAGTTAGAAAAAGGAATGAGCCAAGAACAGCTCCCGTAGTTGATGAAATCCTTAAATTAGCACGCGTTGGTCAGAAACAGCTTATGTTTTTTTCTCTGACTCCAACATTGAACGCTTGGATCACTCTAAGTTTTTATCCAATTGCCAGATTTTATTTTATAGAATATTCTCCTTGTTGTCGACTAACAAATATTCTTAGCGAATTTTTGATATTGGACCTATTTTCAGATAGAAAATTATTTTTTTATTCTGCTGTCCAGATTCGGCCAAGGGGAAAGAGAACATATTGATCAAATTTTTCTTCAAATCTCATCACACGTGAGGGGTAGGAATAGATAGGTTATTGTTATTTTGCATGTCTTGAGGAGATATAAAAAAGAATGTGCCAAGAATAGCTCCCGTAGTTGAAGAACTCCTTAAATTTCCACGGGTGGTCAGAATCAACTTATGTTTTTTTTCTCTTACTCCAACTTTGAACGCTTGGATCTCTCTATATTTTTATCGAATTGCCAGATTTCTTTTTGTAAAATATTCAACTTGTTGTCGACTAACAGATGTTCGTAGCGAATTTTACATATGGGACCTTTATTCAGATAGAAAATGATTTTTTCTTCTGCTGTCCTGATTCGGCCAAGGGGAGAGAGAACATATTTACCGACTTTTTATTCAAATCTCATCACACGGGAGGGGTAGAAAAAGATAGTTTATTGTTATTTTATATGTCTTGAGGAGTCAGAAGAAAGAATGAGCCAAGAATAGCTACCGTAGTTGAAGAAACCCTTAAATTACCACGGGTTGGTCAGAAAAAACTTGTTTTTTTTTCTCTGATTCCATGTTTGAACACCTGGATCTCTCTATGGTTTTATCGAATTTCCAGATTTCTTTATGTAAAATATTCTCCTTATTGTCGACTAACAGACGTTCTTAGCGAATATTGCATATTGGTCCCTTATTCAGATAGAAATTGATTTTTTGTTATTCTGTCCTGATTCGGCCAAGGGGAGAGAGAACATATTTATCAACTTTTTCTTCAAATCTCATCACACGTGAGGGGTAGGAAAAGATAGTTTATTCTTATTTTACATGTCTTGAGGACTTAGAAAAAAGAATGAGCCAAGAAATAGCTCCCGTAGTTGAAGAAATAGTCAAATTACCACGGGTTGTTCAGAAACAACTTGTGTTTTTTTCTCTGACCCCAAGTTTGAACGCCTGCATCTCTCTATGTTTCTATCGAATTTCCAGATTTCGTTATGTAAAATATTCTCCTTTTTGTCGACTAACTGATGTTCTTAGCGAATTTTTCATAATTGACCCTTATTCAGATAGAAAATGATTTTTTGTTCTTCTGTCCTGATTCGGCCAATGGGAGAGAGAACATATTTATCAACTTTTGCTTCAAATCTCATCACACGTGAGGGGTAGGAAAATATAGTTTATTCTTAGTTTACATGTCTTGTGGAGTTAGAAAAAGGAATGAGCCAAGAATAGCTCCCGTAGTTAAAGAAATCCTTAAATTACCACGCGTTGGTCAGAAACAGCTTATGTTTTTTTCGCTGACTCCAACATTGAACGCTTGGATCACTCTAAGTTTTTATCCAATTGCCAGATTTTATTTTGTAGAATATTCTCCTTGTTGTCGACAAACAAATATTCTTAGCGAATTTTTGATATTGGACCTATTTTCAGATAGAAAATGATTTTTTTGTTCTGCTGTCCTGATTCGACCAAGGGGAGAGAGAACATATTTATCAAATTTTTCTTCAAATCTCATCACACGTGATGGGTAGGAATATAGAGGTTATTGTTATTTTGCATGTCTTGAGGAGTTAGAAAAAGAATGTGCCAAGAATAGCTCCGGTAGATGAAGAAATCATTAAATTAGCACGGGTTGGTCAGAAACAGTTTATGTTTTTTTTCTCTGACTCCAACATTGTACGCTTGGATCACTTTAAGTTTTTATCCAAATGCCAGATTTCATTTTGTAGAATATTCGCTTGTTGTCGACTAACAGACGTTCTTTGCGAATTTTGCATATTAGACCCTTATTAATAGAAAATGATTTTTTGTTCTGCTGTCCTGATTCGGCCAAGGGGTAGGAAAAGATTGGTTGTTGTTATTTTCCATGTCTTGAGGATATAGAAAAAAGAATGTGCCAAGAATAGCTCCCGTGGTTGAAAAACTCCTTAAATTACCACGGGCTGGTCAGAAATTACTTATGTTTTTTTTCTCTGACTCCAAGTTTGAACGCTTGGATCTCTCTATGTTTTTAACGAATTGCCAGATTTCTTTGTGTAAAATATTCTTCTTGTTGTCGACTAACAGATTTTCAGAGCGAATTTTGCAGATTGTACAATTATTCAGATAGAAAATGATTTTTTGTTCTACTGTCCTGATTCGGCCAAGGGGAGAGAGAACATATTTATAAACTTTTTCTTCAAATCTCATCACACGTGAGGGTTAGGAAAAGATTGGTTATTGTTATTTTGCATGTATTGAGGAGATAGAAAAAAAGAATGTGCCAAGAATGGGTCCCGCAGTTGAAGAACTCCTTAAATTATCACGGGTTGGTCAGAAACTACTTACGTTTTTTTTCTCTGACTCCAACTTGGAAGGCCTGGATCTTTCTATGTTTTTATCGAATTGCCAGATTTCATTTTGTAAAATATTCTCCTTGTTGTCGACTAACAGATGTTGTTAGGGAATTTTCCATATTGGACCTATATTCAGATAGAAAATGATATTTTGTTCCGCTGTCTTGATTCGGCGAAGGGGAGAGAGAAAGTATTTAACAACTTTTTCTTCAAATCTCATCACACGGGAGGGGTAGAAAAGATAGTTTGTTGTTATTTTGCATGTCTTGAGGAGATAGAAAAAAGAATGTGCCAAGAATGGCTCCCGTAGTTGAAGAACTCCTTAATTTACCACGGCTTGGTTATAAACAACTTATGTTTTTTTCACTGACTCCAACACTGAATGCTTGGATCTCACTATGTTTTTATCGAATTGCAAGATTTCATTTTGTAAAATATTCTCCTTGTTGTCGACTAACAGATGTTGTTAGGGAATTTTGCATATTGGACCTATATTCAGATAGAAAATGATTTTTTGGTCTGCTGTCCTGATTCGGCCAAGGGGAGAGAGAACATTTTTATCACTTTTTCTTCAAATCTCATCACACGGGAGGGGAAGGAAAAGGTAGTTTATTTTTATTTTACATGTCTTGAGGAGTCAGAAAAAAAAATGAGCCAAGAATAGCTCCCGTGGTTGAAGAAAATCCTTAAATTACCACGGGTTGGTCAGAAACAGCTTATGTCTTTTCTCTGACTCCAACATTGAACGCTTGGATCTCCCTAAGTTTTTATCCAATTGCCAGATTTCTTATTGTAGAATATTCGCTTGTTATCGACTAAGAGATTTTCTTAGCGAAAAAGAATGAGCCAAGAATAGCTCCGGTAGTTGATGAAATCCTTAAATTACCATAGGCAGGTCAGAAACAGCTTATGTTCTTTTCTCTGAACCAACATGGAACGCTTGGATCACTCTAAGTTTTTATCCAATTGCCAGATTTCTTTTTGTAGAATATTCTCCTTGTTGTCGACTAACAAATGTTCTTAGCGAACTTTGGATATTGGACCTATTTTCAGATAGAAAATGATTTTTTTGTTCTGCTGTCCTCATTTGGCCAAGGGAGAGAGAACATATTTATCAAATTTTTCTTCAAATCTCATCACACGTGAGGGGTAGGAAAAAGATAGGTTATTGTTATTTTTCTTGTATTGACGAGATATAAAAAAGAATGTGCCAAGAATAGCTGCCGTAGTTGAAGAACTCCTTAAATTACCACGGGTTGGTCAGAAACGACTTATGTTTTTTTTCTCTTACCCCAACTTTGAATGCTTGGATGTCTCTATGATTTTATTGAATTGTCAGATTTCTTTTTGTAAAATATTCTCATTGTTGTCGACTAACAGATGTTCGCAGCGAATTTTACATATGGGACACTTATTCAGATAGAAAATGATTTTTTTTTCTGCTGTCCTGATTCGGCCAAGGGGAGAGAGAACATGTTTATCAACTTTTTCTCCAAATCTCATCACACGTGAGGGGTAGGAAAAGATAGTTTATTGTTATTTTATATGTCTTGAGGAGTTAGAAAAAAAATGAACCAAGAATAGCTCTCATAGTTGAAGAAATCCTTAAATTAGCACGGGTCGGTCAGAAACTGCTTATGTTTTTTTCTCTGATTCCAACATTGTACGCTTCGATCACTCTAAGTTTTTATCCAAATTCCAGATTTCATTTTGTAGAATATTCGCTTGTTGTCGACTAACAGACGTTCTTTGCGAATTTTGCATATTAGACCCTTATTAATAGAAAATAATTTTTTGTTCTGCTGTCCTGATTCGGCCAAGAGGTAGGAAAAGATTGGTTGTTGTTATTTTCCATGTCTTGAGGAGATAGAAAAAAGAATGTGCCAAGAATAGCTGCCGTAGTTGAAAAACTCCTTAAATTACAACGGGTTGGTCAGAAACAACTTATGTTTTTTTTCTCTTACCCCAACTTTGAACGCTTGGATCTCTCTATGTTTTTATTCTGTTACCCCAACTTCGAATTTCCATATTTCTTTATGTAATATATTCTCCTTGTTGTCGACTAATAGATATTCTTAGCGAATTTTGCATATTGGACCCTTATTCAGATAGAAAATGATTTTTTGTTCTGCTGTCCTGATTCGGCCAAGGGGAGAGAGAACATATTTATCAACTTTTTCTTCAAATTGCATCACACGTGTGGCTAGGAAAAGATAGTTTATTCTTCTTTTACATGTCTTGAGGAGTTAGAAAAATGAATGAGCCAAGAATAGCTCCCGTAGTGGAAGAAATCCTTAAATTAGCACGGGTTGGTCGGAAACAACTTGTGTTTTTTTCTCTGACTCCAAGTATGAATGCCTGGAACTCTCTATCTTTTTATCGAATTTCCAGATTTCTTTATCTAAAATATTCTCCTTGTTGTCGATTAACAGATGTTCTTAGCGAATTTTGCATAATTGACCCTTAGTCAGATAGAAATTGATTTTTTTGTTTTGCTGTCCTGATTCGGCCAAGGGGAGAATGAACATATTTATCAACTTTTACTTCAAATCTCATCACACGAGAGGGGTAGGAAAAAATAGTTTATTCTTATTTTACCTGTCTTGAGAAGTTAGAAAAAAGAATGAGCCATGAATAGCTCCCGTAGTTGAAGAAATCCTGAAATTTGCTCGCGTTGGTCAGAAACAGCTTATGTTTTTTTCTCTAACTCCAACATTGAACGCTTGGATCACTCTTAGTTTTTATCCAATTGTCAGATTTCCTTTTGTAGAATATTCTCCTTGTTGTCGACTAACAGATGTTCTTAGCGAATTTTGCATATTGGACCCTTATTCAGATTGAAAATGATTTTTTGTTCTGCTGTCCTGATTCAGCCAAGGGGAGACAGAACATATTTATTTACTTTTTCTTCAAATCTCATCACACGTGAGGGGTCGAAAAATATAGTTTATTGTTATTTTATATGTCTTGAGGAGTTAGAAAAAAGAATGAGCCAAGAATAGCTCCCGTATTTGAAGATATCCTTAAATTACCACGGGTTGGTCAGAAAGAACTTGTGTTTTTTCTCTGACTCCAAGTTTGAACGCCTGGATCTCTCTATGTTTTTAGCGAATTTTCCAGATTTCTTTATGTAAAATATTCTCCTTGTTGTCGACTAACAGTTATTCTTAGCGAATTTTGCATATTGGACCCTTAATCAGATAGAAAATTATTTTTTGCTCTGCTGTCCTGATTCGGCCAAGGGGAGAGAGAACATATTTATCAACTTTTTCTTCAAATCTCATCACACGTGAGGGGTAGAAAAAGATACTTTATTCTTATTTTACATGTCTTGAGGAGTTAGAAAAATGAATGAGCCAAGAATAGCTCCCGTTGTTGAAGACATCCTTAAATTAGCACGGGTTGGTCAGAAACGACTTGTGTTTTTTTCTCTGACTCCAAGTTTGAACGCCTGGAACTCTCTATGTTTTTATCGAATTTCCAGATTTGTTTTTGTAAAGTATTCTCCTTGTTGTCGACTAACAGATGTTCTTAGCGAATTTTGCATAATTGACCCTTATTCAGATAAAAAATGATTTTTTTGTTCTGCTGTCCTGATTCGGCCAAGGAGAGAGAGAACATATTTATCAACTTTTTCTTCAAATCTCATCACACGAGAGGGGTAGGAAAAGATAGTTTATTCTTATTTTACGTGTCTTGAGGAGTTAGAAAAAAGAATGAGCCAAGAATAGCTCCCGTAGTTGAAGAAATCTTTAAATTACCTCGCGTTGGTCAGAAACAGCTTATGTTTTTTTCTCTGACACCAACATTGAACGCTTGGATCACTCTAAGTTTTTATCCAATTGCCAGATTTCCTTTTGTAGAATATTCTCCTTGTTGTCGACTAATAGTTGTTCTTAGCGAATTTTGCATATTGGACCTATATTCAGATAGAAAATGATTTTATGTTCTGTTGTCCAGATTCAGCCAAGGGGAGAGAGAACATATTTATCAACTTTTTCTTCAAATCTCATCACACGGGAGGAGTAGGAAAAGATAGTTTATTTTTATTTTACATGTCTTGGGGAGTTAGAATAAAGAATGACCCAAGAATAGCTCCCGTAATTGAAGAAATCCTTAAATTAGCACGGGTTGATCAGAAACAGCTTATGTCTCTTTTCTCGGACTCCAACATTGAACGCGTGGATCACTATAAGATTTTATACAATTGCCAGATTTCATTTTATAGAATATTCGCTCGTTGTCGACTAACAGACGTTATTTGCGAATTTTGCATACTAGACCCTTATTAATAGAAAATGATTTTTTGTTCTGCTGTCCTGATTCGGCCAATGGGTGGAAAAGATTGTTTATTCTTATTTTACAAGTCTTGAGGACTTAGAAAAAAGAATGAGCCAAGAGTGGCTCCCGTAGTTGATGAAATCCTTAAATTACCACGGGTTTTTGAGAAACAACTTGTGTTATTTTCTCTGACTCCAAGTTTGAACGCCTGGATCTCTCTATGTTTTTATCGAATTTCCAGATTTCTTTATGCAAAATATTCTCCTTGTTGTCGACTAACAGACGTTCTTTGCGAATTTTGCATATTGGACCCTTATTCAGATAGAAAATGATTTTTTGTTCTGTTGTCCTGATTCGGCCTAGGGGAGAGAGAACATATTTATCAACTTTTTCTTCAAATCTCATCACACGTGAGGGGTAGGAAAAGATAGTTTATTCTTATTTTAGATGTCTTGAGGAGTTAGAAAAAGGAATGAGCCAAGAATAGCTCCCGTAGTTGAAGAAATTCTTAAATTACCACGGGTTGGTCAGAAACAGCTTGTGCTTGTTTCTCTGACTCCAAGTTTGAACGCCTGGATATCTCTATATTTTTATCGAATTTCCAGATTTCTTTACGTAAAATATTCTACTTGTTGTCGACTAACAGACGTTCTCAGCGAATATTGCATATTGGACCCTTATTCAGATAGAAAATGATTTTTTGTTCTACTGTCCTGATTCGGCGAAGAGGAGAGAGATCATATTTATCAACTTTTTCTTCAAATCTCATCACACGTGAGGGGTAGGAAAAGATTTTTTATTCTTGTTTTACAAGTCTTAAGGACTTAGAAAAAAGAATGAGCCAAGAATAGCTTCCGTAGTTGAAGAAATCCTTAAATTACCACGGGTTTTTCAGAAACAACTTGTGTTTTTTTCTCTGACTCCAAGTTTGAACGCCTGGATCTCTCTATGTTTTTATCGAATTGCCAGATTTCTTTATGTAAAATATTCTCCTTGTTGTCGACTAACAGATGTTCTTAGCGAATTCTGCATAATTGACCTTATTCAGATAGAAAATGATTTTTTGTTCTGCTGTCCTCATTCGGCCAAAGGGAGAGAGAACATATTTATCAACTTTTTCTTCAAATCTCATCACACGTGAGGGTTAGGAAAAGATTGGTTATTGTTATTTTGCATGTATTGAGGAGATAGAAAGAAGAATGTGCCAAGAATGGCTCCCGTAGTGGAAGAACTCCATAAATTACCACGGGTTGGTCAGAAACGACTTATGTTTTTCTTCTCTAACTCCAACATTGAACGCTTCGATCTCTATATGTTTTTAACGAATTGCCAGATCTCATTTTGTAAAATATTCTCCTTGTTGTCGACTAACGGATGTTGTTGCATATTGGACCTATATTCAGATAGAAAATGATTTTTTGTTCTGCTGTCCTGATTCGGCCAAGGGAAGAGAGAACATATTTATCACTTTTTCGTCAAATCTCATCACACAGGAGGGGAAGGAAAAGATAGTTTATTTTTATTTTAGATGTTTTGAGGAGTTAGAAAAAAAAAGCCAAGAATAGTTCCCATAGTTGTGGAAATCCATAAATTACCACGGGTTGGTCAGAGACAGTTTATGTTTTTTCTCTGACTCCAACATTGAACGCTTGGATCACTCTATCCTTGTTGTCGACTAACAGATGTTCTTAGCGAATTTTGCATAATTGACCCTTATTCAGATAGAAAATCATTTTTTGTTCTGCTGTCCTCATTCGGCCAAGGGGAGAGAGAACATATTTATCAACTTTTTCTTCCAATCTCATCACACGTCAGGGGTAGGAAAAGATAGTTTATTCTTATTTTACATGTCTTGAGGAGTTAGAAAAAAAGGAATGAGCCAAGAATAGCTCCCGTAGTTGAAGAAATCCTTAAATTACCACGCGTTGGTCAGAAACAGCTTATGTTTTTTTCTCTGACTCCAACACTGAACGTTTGGATCACTCTATGTTTTTATCCAATTGCCAGATTTCTTTTTGTAGAATATTCTCCTTGTTCTCGACTGACAGATGTTCCTAGCGAATTTTGCATATTGGACCTATATTCAGATAGAAAATGATTTTATGTTCTGTTGTCCAGATTCAGCCAAGGGGAGAGAGAACATATTTATCAACTTTTTCTTCAAATCTCATCACACGGGAGGAGTAGTAAATGGTAGTTTATTTTTTATTTTACATGTCTTGGGGAGTTAGAAAATTAATGAACCAAGAATAACTCCCATAGATGATGAAATCCTTAAATTAGCACGGGTTGGTTAGAAACAGCTTATGTTTTTTTCTCTGACTCCAACATTGTACGCTTGGATCACTTGAAGTTTTTATCCAAATGCCAGATTTCATTTTGTAGAATATTCGCTTGTTGTCGACTAACAGACGTTCTTTGCGAATTTTGCATATTTCACCCTTATTAATAGAAAATGAATTTTTGTTATGCTGTCCTGATTCGGCCAGGGGTAGGATAAGATTGGTTGTTGTTATTTTCCATGTCTTGAGGAGATAGAAAAAAGAATGTGCCAAGAATAGCTCCCGTAGTCGAAGAACTCCTTAAATTATCACGGGTTGGTCAGAAACTACTTATGTTTTTTTTCTCTGACTCCAACTTTGAACGCTTGGATCTCTCTATGTTTTTATCGAATTACCAGATTTCATTTTGTAAAATATTCTCCTTTTTGTCGACTAACAGATGTTGTTAAGGAATTTTGCATATTGGACCTATATTCGGATAGAAAATGATTTTTTGTTCCGCTGTCCTGATTCAGCGAAGGGGAGATAGAATAGATTTATCGTCTTTTTCTTCAAATCTCATCACACGAGAGGGGTAGAAAAAGATATTTTGTTGTTATTTTGCATGTCTTGAGGAGATAGAAAAAAGAATGTGCCAAGAATGGCTCCCGTAGTTGAAGAACTCCTTAAATTACCACGGCTTGTTCAGAAACAACTTATGTTTTTTTTCTCTCACTCCAACATTGAACGCTTGGATCTCTCTATGTTTTTATCGAATTGCCAGATTTCATTTTGTAAAATATTCTCCGTGTTGTCGACTAACAGATGTTGTTAGGGAATTTTGCACATTGGACCTATATTCAGATAGAAAATGATTTTTTGTTCTGCTGTCCTGATTCGGCGATGGGGAGAGAGAACATATTTATCAACTTTTTCTTCAAATCTCATCACACGTGAGGGTTAGGAAAAGATTGGTTATTGTTATTTTGCATGTATTGAGGAGATAGAAAAAAGAATGTGCCAAGAATGGCTCCCGTAGTTGAAGAACCCCTTAAATTATAACGGGTTGGTCAGAAACAACTTATGTTTTTTTTCTCTGACTCTAACTTTGAACGCTTGGATCTCTCTATGTTTTTATCGAATTGCCAGATTTCATTTTGTAAAAAATTCTCCTTGTTGTCGACTAGTAGATGTTGTTAGGGAATTTTGCATATTGGACCTATGTTCTGATAGAAAATGATTTTTTGTTCTGCTGTCCTGATTCGGCCAAGGGAAGAGACAACATATTTATCACTTTTTCTTCAAATCTAATCACACAGGAGGGGAAGGAAAAGATAGTTTATTTTTATTTTACATGTCTTGAGGAGTTAGAAAAAAAATGAGCCAAGAATAGCTCCCGTAGTTGAAGAAAATCTATAAATTACCACGGGTTGTTCAGAAACAACTTGTGTTTTTTTCTCTGACTCCAAGTTCGAACGCCTGGATCTCTCTATGTTTTTATCGAATTGCCAGATTTCTTTATGTAAAATATTCTCCTTGTTGTCGACTGACTGATGTTCTTAGCGAATTTTTCATAATTGACACTTATTCAGATAGAAAATGATTTTTTGTTCTTCTGTCCTAATTCGGCCAAGGGGAGAGAGAACATATTTACCAACTTTTGCTTCAAATCTCGTCACACGTGAGGGGTAGGAAACGATAGTATATTCTTATTTTACATGTCTTGAGGAGTTAGAAAAAGGAATGAGCCAAGAACAGCACCCGTAGTTAAAGAAATCCTTAAATTAGCACGCGTTGGTCAGAATCAACTTATGTTTTTTTTCTCTTACTCCAACTTTGAACGCTTGGATCTCTCTATATTTTTATCGAATTGCCAGATTTCTTTTTGTAAAATATTCTCCTTGTTGTCGACTAACAGACGTTCTTAGCGAATATTGCATATTGGTCCCTTATTCAGATAGAAATTGATTTTTTGTTCTTCTGTCCTGATTCGGCCAAGGGAAGAGAGAACATATTTATCAACTTTTTCTTCAAATCTCATCACGTGTGAGTGGTAGGAAAAGATAGTTTATTCTTATTTTACATGTCTTGAGGACTTAGAAAAAAGAATGAGCCAAGAATAGCTTCCGTAGTTGAAGAAATAGTTAAATTACCACGGG
This sequence comes from Juncus effusus, assembly GCA_027726005.1. Classification (NCBI taxonomy): domain Eukaryota; kingdom Viridiplantae; phylum Streptophyta; class Magnoliopsida; order Poales; family Juncaceae; genus Juncus; species Juncus effusus. The sequence goes on along the minus strand of CM050903.1, from coordinate 4,317,524 downwards.
TTGTTCAGAAACAACTTGTGTTTTTTTCTCTGACTCCAAGTTTGAACATTGGACCCTCTCTAAGTTCTTATCCAATTGCAAGATTTCTTATTGTAGAATATTCGCTTGTTGTCGACTAACCGACGTTCTTAGCGAATATTGCACATTGGACCCTTATTCAGATAGAAAATGATTTTTTGCTCTGTTGTCCAGATTCAGCCAAGGTGAGAGAGAACATATTTATCAAATTTTTCTTCAAATCTCATCACACGGGAGGGGTAGGAAAAGCTAGTTTTACATGTCTTGAGGAAAAAGAATGAGCCAAGAATAGCTCCCGTAGTTGATGAAATCCTTAAATTACCACAGGTCTGTCAGAAACAGCTTATGTTTTTATCTCTGACTCCAACATTGAAAGCTTGGATCACTCTACGTTTTTATCCAATTGCCAGATTTCTTTTTGTAGAATATTCTCCTTGTTGTCGACTAACAAATGTTCTTAGCGAATTTTTGATTTTGGACCTATTCTCAGATAGAAAATGACTTTTTGTTCTACTGTCCTGATTCAGCCAAGTGGAGAAAGAACATATTTATCAAATTTTTCTTCAAATCTCATCACACGTGAGGGGTAGGATATAAAAAAGAATGTGCTAAAAATAGCTCCCGTTGCTGAAGAAATCCTTAAATTACCACGGGTTGGTCAGAAACAACTTGTGTTTTTTTCTCTGACTCCAAGTTTGAACGCCTGGATCTCTCTATGTTTTTATCGAATTCCCAGATTTCATTTTATAGAATATTCGCTTGTTGTCGACTCACAGACGTTCTTTGCGAATTTTGCAGATTAGACCGTCATTAATAGAAAATGATTTTTTGTTGTGTTGTCCTAATTCGGCCAAGGGGAGAGAGAACATATTTATCAACATTTCTTCAAATCTCATGACACGTGAGGGGTAGGAAAAGGTCGGTTATTGTAATCTTCCATGTCTTGAGGAGATAGAAAAAAGAATGTGCCAAGAATAGCTCCCGTTGTTGAAGGAGTCCTTAAATTACCACGGGTTGGTCAGAAATAACTTATGTTTTTTTTCTCTGACTCCAAGTTTGAACGCCTGGATCTCTCTATGTTTTTATCGAATTCCCAGATTTCATTTTATAGAATATTCGCTTATTGTCGACTCACAGACGTTCTTTGCGAATTTTGCAGATTAGACCGTTATTAATAGAAAGTGATTTTTTGTTGTGTTGTCCTAATTCGGCCAAGGGGAGAGAGAACATATTTATCAACTTTTTCTTGAAATCTCATGACACGTGAGGGTAGGAAAAGGTTGGTTATTGTAATCTTCCATGTCTTGACGAGATAGAAAAAAGAATGTGCCAAGAATAACTCCCGTAGTTGAAGAAGTCCTTAAATTACCACGGGTTGGTCAGAAATAACTTATGTTTTTTTTTCTCTGACTCCAAGTTTGAATGCTTGGATCTCTCTATGTTTTCATCGAATTGCCAGATTTCTTTTTGTAAGATGTTTTTCTTGTTGTCGACAAACAGATGTTATTAGCGAATTTTGCTTATTGGACCCTTATTAAAACAGAAAATGATTTTTTGTTCTGCTGTCCTGATTCGGCCAAGGGGAGAGAGAACGTATTTATCAACTTTTTCTTCAAATCTCATCACACGTGAGGGGTAGGAAAAGATAGGTTATTACTATTTTGCATGTCATAAGGAGATAGAAAAACATTGTGCCAAGAATGGCTCCCGTAGTTGAAGAACTCCTTAAATTACCACAGGTCGGTCAGAAACAACTTATGTTTTTTTCGCTGACTCCAACTTTGAACGCTTGGATCTCTCTATGTTTTTATCGAATTGTCAGATTTCATTTTGTAAAATATTCTCCTTGTTGTCGACTAACAGATGTTGTTAGTGAATTTTGCGTATTGGACCTATATTCAGATAGTAAATGATTTTTTCTTCTGCCGTCCTGATTCGGCCAAGGGGAGAGAGAACATATTTATCAACTTTTTCTTCAAATCTCATCACACGGGACTGGTAGGAAACGATAGTTTATTTTTATTTTATGTGTCTTGAGGAGTTAGAAAAATGAATGAGCCAAGAATAGCTCCCGTAGTTGAAGAAATCCTTAAATTACCACGGGTTGGTCAGAAACAGCTTATGTTTTTTTCGCTGACTCCAACATTGAAAGCTTGGATCACTCTAAGTTTTATCAAAATTGCCAGATTTAATTTTGTAGAATAATCGCTTGTTGTCGACTAACAGACCTTCTTTGCAAATTTTGCAGATTAGACCCTTATTAATAGAAAATGATTTTTTGTACCGCTGTCCTGATTCGGCCAAGGGGAGAGAGAACATATTTATCAACTTTTTCTTCAAATCTCATCACATGTGAGGGGTAGGAAAAGATTGGTTATTGTTATTTTCCATGTCTTGAGTGGATAGAAAAAAGAATGTGCCAAGAATAGCTCCTGTAGTTGAAGAACTCCTTAAATTAGCACGGGTCGGTCAGAAAGAACTTATGTTTTTTTCTCTGACTCCAACTTTGAACGCTTGGATCTCTCTATGTATTTATCGAATTGTCAGATTTCATTTTGTAAAATATTCTTCTTGTTGTCGACTAACAGATGTTGTTAGGGAATTTTGCATATTGGACCTATATTCAGATAGAAAATATTTTTTTGTTCTGCTGTCCTGATTCGGCCAAGGGGAGAGAGAACATATTTATCAACTTTTTCTTCAAATATCATCACACGGGAGGGGTGGGAAAAGATAGTTTATTGTTATTTTGCATGTCTCGAGGAGATAGAAAAATGAATGTGCCAAGAATAGCTCCCATAGTTGAAGAACTGCATGAATTACCACGGGTTGGTTGAAACAACTTATGTTTTCTTTTTCTGACTCAAACTTTGAACGCTTGGATCTCTCTAAATTTTTGTACACTTGGTAGAATTTTTTTGTAAAATATTCTCCTTGTTCTCGGAAAACAGATATTCTTTGCGAATTTTGCATATTGGACCTATATTCAGATAGAAAATGATTTTTTGTTCTGTTGTCCAGATTCAGCCAAGGGGAGAGAGAACATATTTATCAACTTTTTCTTCAAATCTATTCACACGTGAGGGGTTGGAAAGGATTCGTTATTGTTATTTTGCATGTCTTGAGGAGATAGAAAAAAGAATGTGCTAAGAATATCTCCCGTAATTGAAGAACTCCTTAAATTAGCACGCGTTGGTCAGAAACAACTTATGTTTTTTTCTCTGACTCCAACTTTGAACGCCTGGATCTCTCTATATTTTTATTGAATGGCCGAATTTCTTTTTGTAAAATATTCTCCTTGTTGTGGACTAACAGACGTTTTTAGCGAATTCTGCATATTGGACACTTATTCAGATAGAAAGTGATTTTTTGTTATGTTGTCCTGATTCGGCCATGGGGAGAGAGAACATATTTATCAACATTTTCTTCGAATCTCATCACATGTGAGGGGTAGGAAAAGATAGGTTATTACTATTTTGCATGTATTGAGGAGATAGAAAAAAGAATGTGCCCAGAATGACTCCCGTAGTGGATGAACTCCTAAAATTACGACGGGTTGGTTGAAACAACTTATATTTTTTTCTCTGATTCCAAATTTGAACGCTCGGATCTCTCTATGTTTTTATCTAATTGCTAGAATTCTTTTTGCAAAATATTCTCCTTGTTGTTGGCTAGCAGATGTTCTTAACGAATTTTGCATATTGGACCTATATTCAAATAGAAAATAATTGTTTGTTCTGTTGTCCTGATTCAGCCAAGCGGAGTGAGAACATATTTATCAACTTTTTCTTCAAAGATAGTTTATTGTTATTTTACATGTCTTGAGGAGTTAGAAAAAAGAATGAGCCAAGAATAGCTCCCAGAGGGTGAAATCCTTAAATTACCACGGGTTGGTCAGAAACAGCTTATATTTTTTTCTCTGACTCCTGCATAGAACATTCGGATCACTCTAAGTTTTAATCCAATTGCCGGATTTCTTTTTGTAGAATATTCCCTTGTTGTCGACCAACAGATATTTTTTGTGAATTTTGCATATTAGACCCTTATTAATAGAAAATGATTTTTTGTTCTGCTGTCCTGATTCGGCCAAGGAGAGAGAGAACACATTTATCAACTTTTTCTTCAAATCTCATCATACGTGAGGGTTAGGAAAAGATTGGTTACTTTTATTTTGCATGTCTTGAGGAGATAGAAAAAAGAATATGCCATGAATTGCTGCCGTAGTTGAAGAACTCCTTAAATTACCACGGGTTGGTCGGAAACAACTCATGTTTTTTTTCTCTCACTCCCACTTTGAACACTTGGATCCCTCTAAATTTTTTTCCAATTGCCGGATTTCTTTTTGTAGAATATTCGCCTTGATGTCGATTAATACATGTTCTTAGTGAATTTTGCATATTAGACCCTTATTCGGATAGAAAATGATTATTTGTTCTACTGTCCGGATTCGGCCAAGAGGAGAGAGAACATATTTATTAATTTTTTCTTCAAATCTCATCACACGTGAGGGGCTAGAAAAAGATTGGTTATTGTTACTTTGCATGTCTTGAGGAGAGAGCATAGAATGTACCTAGAATAGCCCCCGTAGTTGAAGAACTCCTTAAATTACCACGCGTTGGTCAGAAACAACTTATGTTTTTTTTATCTGACTCCAATTTTGAACGCTTGGATCTCCCTAAGTTTTATCCAATTGCTAGAATTCTTTTTGTAAAATATTCTTCTTGTTGCCGACTAACAGATGTTCTTAGCGAATTTTGAATATTAGACTTATATTCAGATAGAAAATGATTTTTTCTTCTCCTGTCCTGATTCGGCCAAGGGTAGAGAGAATATATTTATTGACTTGTTCTTCAAATCTCATCACACGTGAGGGGTAGGAAAAGATAGGTTATTACTATTTTACATGTCTTGAGGAGATAGAAAAAAGAATGTGCCAAGAATAGCTCCTTAAATTACCACGGGTCGGTTGTAACAACTTATGTTTTCTTTTCGACTCCATTTTTGAATGCTTGGATCTCTCTAACTGTTTATCTAATTGCTAGATTTCTTTTTGTAAAATGTTCTCCTTGTTGTCGATTAACAAATGTTCTTAGCGAATTTTGCATATTGGAAATATTTTCAGGTAGAAAATAATTTTTTGTTCTCCTGTCCAGATTCAGCCAAGGGGAGAGAATATATTTATCAAACTATTTCTTCAAACCTCATCACACGGGTGGGGTAGGAAAAGATAGTATACTGTTCTTTTGCATGACTTGAGGACTTAGAAAAAAGAATGAGCTAAGAATAGCTCCCTTAGTTGAAGAAATCCTTAAATTACCACGGGTTGGTCAGAAAAAGCTTATGTTTTTTTCTCTGGGATCTCTCTTAGTTTTTATCCAATTGCCAGATTTCTTTTTGTAGAATATTCGCTTGTTGTCGACTAAGAGATGTTCTTAGCGAATTTTGCATATTAGACCCTTATTAATAGAAAATATTTTTTTGTTCTGCTTTCCTGATTCGGCCAAAGGAAGAGAAAACATATTTATCAACCTTTTCTTCAAATCTCATCACACGTGAGTGGTAGGAAAAGATTGGTTATTGTTATTTTGCCTGTCTTGAGGAGATAGAAAAAACAATCTGCCAAGAATTGCTCCCGTAGTTGAAGGACTCACTAAATTACCACGGGTTCGTCAGAAACAACTTTTGTTTTTTTCTCTCACTCCATCTTTGAACGCTTGGATCTCTCTATGTTTTTATCGAATTGCAGGATTTCTTTTTGTAAAATATTCTCCTTGTTGTCGACTAAGAGATGTTCTTAGCGAATTTTGCATGTTGGACCCTTATTCAAATAGAAAATAATTTTTTATTCTGCTGTCCTGATTCGGCGCAGGGGAGAGAGAACATATTTATCAACTTTTTCTTCAAATCACATCAGACGTGAGGGGTTGGAAAAGATAGGTTATTACTATTTTTCATTTCTTGAGGAGATAGAAAAAAGAATGTACCAAGAATAGCTCCCGTAGTGGAAGAACTCCTTAAATTACCATGGGTTGGTTGAAAGAGCTTATGTTTATTTCTCTGACTCCAACTTTGAACGCTTGGATCTCCCAAAGTTTTTATCCAATTGCCAAATTTCTTTTTGTAAAATATTCTACTTGTTGTCGACTAACAAATGTTCTTAGCGAATTTTGCATATTGGACCTATATATAGATAGAAAATGATTTTTTGTTCTGACGTCCAGATTCAGCCAATGGGAGAAAGAACATATTTACCAACTTTTTCTTCAAATCTCATCACACGTGAGGGGTAGGAAAAGATAGGTTATTACTATTTTGCATGTCTTGAGGAGATAGAAAAAAGAATGTGCCAAGAATAGCTCCCGTCGTTGAAGAACTCCTTACATTACCACGGGTTTGTTGAAACAACTTATGTTTTTTTCTGACTCCAACTTTGAACGCTTCGATCTCTCTAAGTTTTATCCAATTGCCAGGTTTCTTTTTGTAGAATATTCGATTGTTGTCGACTAACAGATGTTTTTTATGAATTTTTCATATTAGACCCTTATTAATAGAAAATATTTTTTTGTTCTGTTGTCCTGTTTCGGCCAAGGGGCGAGAGAACATATTTATCAACTTTTTCATCAAATCTCATCACACGTGAGGGGTAGGAAAGGATTGGTTATTGTTATTTTGCATGTCTTGAGGAGATAGAAAAACAAAATGTGCTAAGAATTGCTCCCGTAGTTGAAGAACTCCTTAAATTACCACGGGTTGGTCAGAAACAACTTATGTTTTTTTCTCTCACTCCATCTTTGAACGCTTGGATCAATCTATGTTTTTATCGAATCGCCAGATTTCTTTTTGTAAAATATTCTCCTTGTTGTCGACTAACAGATGTTCTTAGCGAATTTTGCATATTGGACCCTTATTCACATAGAAAATAATTTTTTGATCTGTTGTCCTGATTCGGCCAAGGGCAGAGAGAACATATTTATCAACTTTTTCTTCAAATCTCATCACACGTGAGCGGTAGGAAAAGATAGGTTATTACTATTTTGCATGTCTTGAGGAGATAGAAAAAAGTATGTGCCAAGAATAGCTCCCGTAGTTGAAGAACTTCTTAAATTCCCACGGGTTGGTTGAAACAACTTATGTTTTTTTCTCTGACTCCAACTTTGAATGCTTGGATTTCTCTAAGTTTTTATCCAATTGCGAGATTTCTTTTTGTAAAATATTCTCCTTGTTGTCGACTAGCAAATGTTGTAAGCGAATTTTTCATATTGGACCTATATTCAGATAGAAAATGATTTTTTGTTCTACTGTCCAGATTCAGCCAAGGGGAGAGAGAATATATTTATCAACTTTTTCTTCAAATCTCATCACACGTGAGGGGTAGGAAAAGATAGGTTATTGTTATTTTGCATGTCTTAAGGAGATATAAAAAAATGTTCCAAGAATAGCTCCCATAGTTGAAGAACTCCTTAAATTATCACGGGTTCATCAGAAAGAACTTGTGTTTTTTCACTGACTCCCACTTTCAACGCTTGGATATCTCTAAGTTTTTTTCCAATTGCCGGATTTCTTTTTGTAGAATATTCGCGTTGTTGTCGACTAACAGATATTCTTAGCAAATTTTGCATATTAGACCATTATTTGGAGAGAAAATGATTTTTTGTTCTGCTATCCTGATTCCGCCAAGGGGAGAGAGAACATATTTATCTACTTTTTGTTCAAATCTCACCATACGTGAGGGGTAGGTAAAGATAGGTTATTGCTATTTTCATGTCTTGAGGAGAGAGGAAAAAGAATATGCCAAGAATAGCTCCCGTAGTTTAAGAACTCATTAAATTACCACGGGTTGGTCAGAAATAACTTATATTTTTTTCTCTGACTCCAACTTTGAACGCTTGGATCTCTCTAAGTTTTTGTCCAATTGCTAGAATTCTTTTTGTAAAATATTCTTCTTGTTGTCGACTAACAGATGTTCTTAGCGAGTTTTGCATACTGGACCTATATTCAGACATAAATGATTTTTTGTTCTGTTGTCCAGATTCAGCCAAGGGGAGAAAGAACATATTTATCTACTATTTCTTCAAATCTCGTGACACGGGAGGGGTAGGATAAGACAGTTTATTGTTATTTTGCATGTCTTGAGGAGTTAGAAAAAAGAATGAGCCAAGAATAGCTCCCGTAGTTGAAGATATCCTTAAATTACCACGGGTTCGTCAGAAACATCTTATGTTTTTTTCTCTGATTCCAACATTGAACGCTTGGATCTCTCTAAGTTTTTATCCAATTGCCAGGTTTCTTTTTGTAGAGTATTCGCTTGTTGTCGACTGACAGATGTTCTTTTCGAATTTTGCATATTAGACCCTTATTAATAGAAAATATTTTTTTGTTCTGTTATCCCGATTCGGCCAAGGGGACAGAGAACATATATATCAACTTTTTCATCAAATCTCATCACACGTGAGGGGTAAGAAAAGATTGGTTATTGTTATTTTGCATGTCTTGAGGAGATAGAAAAAAGAATGTGCCAAGAATTGCTCCCGTAGTCGAAGAACTCCTTAAATTAGCACGGGTTTGACAGAAACAACTTATATTTTTTTCTCTGACTCCTACTTTGAACGCTTGGATCTCTCTATGTTTTTATCGAATTGCCAGATTTCTTTTTGTAAAAATATTCTCCTTGTTGTCGACTAACAGATGTTCTTAGCGAATTTTACATATTGGACCCTTATTCAGATAGAAAATGATTTTTTGTTCTGTTGTCCTGATTCTTCCAATGGGACAGAGAACATATTTATCTACTTTTTCTTCAAATCTCATCACATGTGAGGGGTAGGAAAAGATAGGTTATTACTATTTTGCATGTCTTGAGGAGATAGAAAAAAGAATGTGCTAAGAATAGCTCCCGTAGTTGAATAACTCCTTAAATTACCACGGGTTGGTTGAAACAACTTATGTTTTTCTCTTTGACTCCAACTTTGAATGCTTGGATCTCTCTAAGTTTTTATCCAATTGCCAGATTTCTTTTTGTAAAATGTTCTCGTTGTTCTCGACTAACAAAAGTTCTGAGCGAATTTTTCATATTGAACTTATATTCAGATAGAAAATGATTTTTTGTTCTACTCTCCAGATTCAGCCAAGGGGAGAGAGAACATATTTATCAAGTTTTTCTTCAAATCTCATCACACATAAGGGGTAGGAAAAGATAGGTTATTATTTTTTTTGCATGTGTTGGGGAGATATAATAAAAATTTTGTGCCATGAATAGCTCCCGTAGTTGAATAACTCCTTAAATTATCGTGGATTCGTCAGAAAGAACTTATGTTTTTTTCACTAGCTCCCACTTTTAAATGTGTTGCCTGTTTTTGAAGGACATAGAAATGACAATTGTTATATACATTTGGGTGAATTAGATAGGAAATGCACGGCTCTCTTTGGTAAAACAAATGACTTGGATAATATTAAACTCACTCTCTTTTCTCATACTTTAGGAGATGCTCCAAGAGACTGGCTCAATCACCTACAAGATGGACCATTCAAGACTTTTGAGGAGGTGGCACAACGCTTTCTCAAGCGTTACTACCCCGATACACTCACCGCCAAATTGCGATCCGAAATCACGGGGATTGAGCAAAGGGGAGAAGAAAACCTAGAGGAGTATTACGAGAGCTTCATCCGACTATGCGCATCATGCCCTTACCACAATTTGGTGGAAACCTCTCTCATCGCCCAATTCCTTAAAGGCATGAACGATCTCGACGCCCGTCTTCTCCAATGTTCAGCAGGAGGAAACATAAACCACCTGACACCCTCTCAAGTGCGAGAACTCATTGTGACGAATGCAGAAGGCATGAGAGGGCATAGTGAACGTGGTGGCCAAGTGAACGCTACCAATGCAGTGGGCCTCAAGGCAATGGAGTCACGAATCACCGCGAATTTTGAGACGAGATTTAGCCAAATGCTTAATGCGGTTGGTGGAAAAATTGAACCAACGAAGTGTGAGTTTTGTGGGAGTACATCGCATTTAACCGATGAATGCGAAACTCTTCAACAAGATTTGAATGCAATGGGGAGTTATGGGGGAAACCAAGGTGGTTATGGGTACCAAAAACCTCAATATTCTTATGTACCTGGAAGAAAACACCCCAACCTTCGGTGGAGAACGGAGGAGAATCAACAACCAATCCCTCAACAACAACCCCAAAGGCAAGGACTCTACACTCACCCCAACGTGCAACAACAACAACCTCCTCAACCTTCTTCATCAAGCACTCAATCTCCCTCTCTCGACGAGAAATTCGACAAAATGATGACTTTCATGACGAACGGATTTTCATCCTTTACAACAAAATTGGGGTCGATGGACAATGAGATGAGTTCACTTAGCCAAGGCCAAGCTACAACGAGTTGACAAGTTCAAAACATGGAAACACAAATGAGACAAATGGCGGATGAAGTGAACATCTTGAAGGGGCAGGTTGATAACAAGCTCCCATCTCAAGGAAGGGGACCTGACACCAAACCTATTCTCGCAATTCATTTGAGAAGCGGGAGAGAGGTTGAGTTTCCTAGAGAGAAAAAAGAGATTGTGGTGAAAAGGCGTGACGAACAAGGGGAGAAAGACGAAGTAAGGTTAGAGGAGGAAAATATAATTGTGAATCAGAATAAGAGTGTGAATGCGAATGTAAATGTAAATGTACAAGGAAAAGAAAAAGAGGGAAGAGAGGAAGAAAAGGGAAAAAGGGAAGAACGAGTTTACGTGCCAAAGATTTCTTTTTATAGAAACAGCTTATGTTTTTTTCTCTCACTCCAACATTGAACGCTTGGATCTCACTAAGTTTTTATCCAATTGCCGATTTCTTTTTGTACAATATTCGCCTTGTTGTTACTAACAGATGTTCTTAGCGAATTTTGCATATTGGACCAATATTAAGATAGAAAATGATTTTTTGTTTTGCTGTCCTGATTCGGCCAAGGGGAGAGAGAACATATTTATCAACTTTTTCTTCAAATCACATCGCACGTGAGGGGTAGGAAAAGACAGATTATTATTATTTTGCATGTCTTGAGGAGACAGAAAAAAGAATGTGCCAAGAATAACTGCCGTAGTTAAAGAACTCCCTAAATTACAACGGGTTGGTCCGAAACAACTTATGTTTTCTTCTCTGACTCCAACTTTGAACGCTTGGATCTCTCAATGTTTTTATGCAATTGCAAGATTTCTTGTTGTAGACGATTCTCTTTGTTGTCGAATAACAGATGTTCTTAGCGAATTTTGTATATTGGACCTATATTCAGATAGAAAATGATTTTTTGTTCTCCTGTCCAGATTCGGCCAACGGGAAAGAGAACATGTTTATCAACTTTTTCGTCAAATCTATTCACACGTGAGGGTAGGAAAAGATAGTTATTGTTATTTTGCATGTCTTGAGTAGATAGAAAAAAGAATGAGCCAAGAATAGATCCCGTAGTTGAAGAAATCCTTAAATTAGCACGGGTTGGTGAGAAACAACTTATTTTTTTTCTCTGACTCCAACTTTCAACACTTGTATCTCTCTAAGTTTTTATCCAAGTGCCAAATTTCTTTTTGTAAAATATTCTCCTTGTTGTCGACTAACAGATATTCTAAGCGAATTTTTCATATTGGCCATATATTCAGATAGAAAATTATTCTTTGTTCTACTGTCCAGATTCAGCCAAGAGGAGAGAGAACATATTTATCAATTTTTTCTTCAAATCTCATCACACGTGAGGAGTAGGAAAAGATAGTATATTGTTATTTTGCATGTCTTGAGAAGTTAGAAAAAAGAATGAGCCAAGAATAGCTCCCGTGGTTGAAGAAAATCCTTAAATTACCCCGGGTTGGTCAGAAACAACTTATCTTTTTTTCTCTGACTCCAACTTTAAATGCCTGGATCTCTCTAAATTTTTATCAAATTGCTAGAATTCTTTTTGTAAAATATTCTCCTTGTTGTTGACTAACAGATATTCTCAACGAATTTTGCATATTGGACCTATATTCAGATAGAAAGTGATTTTTTGTTATGTAGTCCAGATTCAGCCAAGGGGAGAGAGAACATATTTATCAACTGATTTCTAAACTTTAGATCTTTTCTAATATTTTTTGTTTTAAGGAAAAACAAATAACGGTTTTGCCTACCAAGATTCTAAAAGACGTACGCATATGTTTTGACATAAATTTCTTAGCGTCTTCTACAGAAGGTTTGAATTTGTTGTGGAGAGTTGACATGGACGTTAACGGACATAACTCCTGCCATCTTTAAAAAATGAAATCGTGGCTTCAAACATAACCGGTTGATAACCGATTTCTTCATATAGATGCCTTCTAATTTCTTCCATGCGCCGAATGCTGTAGTATCTTGAATAGTCAATTTGCTCGAATATAACTGAATTATCAAGAGGATTCTATCTTCCATCATCTCCCCAACTTCGCCCTTCATCTCCTTCGGTCGCCCAAAAATGACGGCCTTCACATGTTGATTCGATAATATGACATTCACCCGCCCTTGCCATAGTGCGAAAACCATTGTGCCAACATATTTTATTGTTATTTTGCATGTCTTGAGGAGTTAGAAAAAAGAATGAGCCAAGAATAGTTCCTGTAGTTGAAGAAATCCTTAAATTACCACGGGTTGGTCAGAAACAATTTATGTTCTTTTCTCTGACTCCCACTTTGAAGGGTTGGATCTCTCTAAGTTTTTATCCAATTGCCGGATTTCTTTTTGTAGAATATTCACCTTGTTGTCGACTAACAGACGTTCTTAGTGAATTTTGCATATTAGACCCGTATTCGGATAGAAAATGATTTTTTGTTCTGCTGTACTGATTCGGCCAAGGGGAGCGAGAACATATTGATCAACTTTTTCTTCAAATCTCATCACACGGAAGGGGTAGGAAAAGATAGGTTATTGTTACTTTCCATGTCATGAGGAGAGAAAAAAAAGAATGTGCCAAGAAAAGCTCCCGTAGTTGAAGAACTCCTTAAATTACCACGGGTTGGTCAGAAACAACTATGTTTTTTTCTCTGACTCCAACTTTGAACGCTTCGATCTCTCTAAGTTTTTATCCAATTGCTGGAATTCTTTTTGTGAAATATTCTCGTTATTGTCGACTAACAGATGTTCTTAGCGAATTTTGCATATTTGACCTATATTCAGATAGAAAATGATTTTTTGTTCTGTTGTCCTTGTCCATGTATTACACCTCAATTCGATTTTTTTGGTTATACGAAAATAAATAACAATGGAGTTTTTTCTATGTATTAGATTTTATTTTTTCTGGTTTAGCGAAAAACAATACAAAATTTTGTTTGTTCCATGTATTCGACTTCAATTTTTGTGGTTTTGTGAAAATAACAAAAGATTATTTATTTCCATGTATTACAACTCAATTCGATTTTTTTGGTTTACGGAAAATCAATAACAATGGAGTTTTTTCTATGTTTTAGATTTTAAGTTGTGTTTTTTCTACTTATTAGGCTTCATTTTTTTTGGTTTTGTGAAAGAAACAAAAGATTATTTTTTTCCTTGTATTACACCTCAATTCAATTTTTTTGGTCATGTGAAAATCAATAACAATCGAGTTATTTCTATGTATGAGACTTTAACTTTTGTGGTTTTGTGAAAAAAATTACAAAATTGTGTTTTTTCCATGTATTAAAATTCAATTTTTGTGGTTTTGTGAGAATAATAAAAGTTTGCTTTTTTCCATGTATTACAACTCAATTCGATTTTTTTGGTTATGTGAAAATCAGTAACAATGGAGTTTATTCTATGTATTAGATTTTATTTTTTTTGGTTTTGTGAAAAACAATACAAAACTGCGTGTTTTCCATGTATTAGAATTCAATTTTTGTGGTTTTGTGAAACTAACAAAAGTTTTCTTTTTTCCATGTATTAGCACTCAATTCGATTTTTTTGGTTTTCGGAAATTCAATACAAATAGAGTTTTTTCCATGGATTAGATTTTATTTTTGCGGTGTTGTGAAAAACAATACAAAATTATTTTTTTTCCATGTATTAGAATTCAATTTTTGTGGTTTTGTAAAAATAACAAAAGATTGCTTTTTCCATGTATTACACCTCAATTCGATTTTTTTGGTTATATGTAAATAAATAACAATGGAGTTTTTTCTATGTATTAGATTTTATTTTTTCTGGTTTTGTGAAAAACTATACAAAATTTTGTTTGTTGCATGTATTCGACTTCAATTTTTGTGGCTTTCTGAAAATAATAAATGATTGTATTTTCCATGTATTACAACCGAATTCGATTTTTTTTGGTTTTCGGAAAATCAATAACAATGGAGTTTTTTTCTATATTTTAGATTTTAATTTTTGTGGTTTTGTGAAAAATAATACAAAGTTGTGTTTTTTCTATTTATTAGACTTCAATTTTTTTGGTTTTGTGAAAGAAACAAAACATTATTTTTTTCCTTGTATTACACCTCAATTCAATTTTTTTGGTTATGTGAAAATCAATAACAATGGAGTTATTTCTATGTATTAGACTTTAATTTTTTGGGTTTAGTGAAAAAAATTACAAAAAATTGTGTTTTTTCCATTTATTAAAATTCAATTTTTGTGGTTTTGTGATAATAATAAAAGTTTACTTTTTTCATATATTACAACTCATTTCGATTTTTTTGGTTATGTGAAAATCAATAACAATGGAGTTTTTTCTACGTATTTGATTTTATTTTTTCTGGTTTTGTGAAAAACAATACAAAGTTTTTTTTTCCATGTATTAGTACTCAATTAAAGTTTTCTGGTTTTCGGAAAATCAATAACATCAGAGCTTTTCCAGGTGTTAGATTTTATTTTTGCAGTTTTATTAAAAACAATACCAAACTGTGTTTTTTTCCATGTATTAGACTTCAATTTTTGTGGTTTAGTAAAAATAACAAAAGATTGCTTTTTTCATGTATTACACCTCAATTCGATTTTTTTGGTTATCTAAAAATAAATAACAATGAAGTTTTTTCTATGTATTAAATTTTATTTTTTCTGGTTTTGTGAAAAATATACAAAATTTTGTTTGTTCCATGTACTCGACTTCAATTTTTGTGGTTTGTGAAAGTAACAAAAGATTATTTTTTTCCATGTATTACAACTGAATTCGATTTTTTTTGTTTTCGGAAAATCAATAACAATGGAGTTTTTTCTATGTTTTAGATTTTAATTTTTGTGGTTTTGTGAAAAATAATACAAAGTTGTGTTTTTTCTATTTATTAGACTTTAATTTTTTTTTGTTTTGTGAAAGAAACAAAAGATTATTTTTTTCCTTGTATTACTCCTCAATTCAATTTTTTTGGTCATGTGAAAATCAATGACAATTTTTTTGGGTGCAACGGTGTTTCCTCACGGAAAGGGAGAAGGGACACCAGTATCAGGTATTTGGGCAGCGTCACAAAATCCCCCAGTCATGAGTGACTTGGGTTAAACCCTAGTAGAATACCCGGATGACGTAGCAAGCTGTAATAAGGACTGCATGGTGAGGTATAGTCACATCGTATCGATGCTACTGATCTACCTGGACAAAAGGAATAAAGAAGCAAGACAAGATTCTGATGGCGCTCCTCGGAGATAGAAGCTTCATTTGAAATCAGATAATCCGACGAAAGGACGGCGGTCTAATAACGGCAGATGGGGGTATAGCGCTACCTAACAAGAGCCGAACCTTGTTCAAGAACAAGAAGAATTGGCTACCCGTCAGGAGGGTGATGCTAGAAAGTAAATTATAGGGACGATGAGGAGGTCGAAGAACCGAAACGAACACCATTGAAAGAACCCAAACAGACACCACCATGGGAGCCCAAACCGATGCCATCGAAAAAGCCCGAAGATGGACCCTCATTGGTGGACGTCAGCAGACTCCACCATGAATTGGAACTGCTCGGAACCACATCAGAACGGATGATTAAAGCCTTCCAACAAGTGATGGAGTGATAGAAGAGTTCGAAGGCTCCGTCTGAAAAGTGGAAGGGCAGATGGGAGACGTCAAAGGGGGCATCGACAAACTAGGAGTGGCGGTCAAGAAGATGATGACACTGACCAAGAAGGACGAGACACCCCCAATCGGGGATCTGGTATAGGTCGCGGTATCGATTTTTTACTCTCCTTTTTATGTTTTATCAATAGCTAGCTAAGTACACCGGGACGGTGCCCAATTTAAGATTGGGAGGGAGAGTATTCTTGCATGCATTATGTATCTTTTTATTTTCATTCTTTTTATTTTCTTTGCATTTAGTTTAGTTTAAAAATTAGTCTGCATGAAAAAACAAATATAGGCGGTAGACGAAACCAAGGTCCTTTATTTCGTGTAGACTATATACTTACATTGACAGGAATAGATGCACTCGCGATCGTAAGCATGGAGGTCCCAAGTATAAACCACCTGTCGGGACTTCAGTTGAGGAGGGTTAGTACGCCCGTAAGCGTGATGCACCATTTCAGAGGGTCTCTCGCTTGAGTTTCGGAGGCCTAGCCTCGGGATAACCCCAGCCTACCTTGCGAGTGTGATCCCAATCTACTACTCGAGAACCAACCCTTATCACTCCTTATATCCACCTATATGTGATAACCATTCCACTCCACCATTCGTCCACCACCTCTTCAATCCACCAAAGCGGGAGAGATGAGCGCAGTTACGAGTTACCGAAATCAGAAGAAAGAGAACAAGTCCTAAGGCAGTTACTATTACCGCTATCACTAAGTCGTGAGTCACATGAGGCAAGAAACAAGGCGCGAGCAAGAAGGCACTAAGGCAAGTCGCTCAATTTAGTCAAGGAAATAGAGGAAAATTGGGCTAGCGACTTGCCCCACAAGGGAGGATTGCATAAGAAGGTACGAATCGCTCGATTTAGCGAGGGAGATAAGAGGATATCAGGCTTGCCACTCTACCCACGATAGGAAACGTGACAGAAGAAAGAAGTTTGGGTCGCTCGATTTAGGTAGTGAGAAAAGAGGATAGCAGGCTAGCGACCCAACTCACGATAGGAGGCGCCAACCAGACAAAGACTCAATAAAACGAAGAAAGAATCCGTGATCGAAAAAAAAATGATTGAAAGACAGGAAGAATCGGAGTTTGCGCCAAAGGAGGAAAAATACAAATTGCGAACAAAGCCTAGGAAGAAAAGCAAAAGGCCTCGACTTAAACACAACCAACCCAGAGAGAGAGCTGCTAAAAAGGAAAAGCCAAGGAGAAAGAGAAAAATTAAATGGCTCACAGGTTGCAAGTCAAACAGTGACCAAATGTGGCTAAGAAGAAAAGGAGAAAAAGAAAAATTAAGTTGGTCACTCGCGATTTGGAGAAACCCTATTAGAGACCGTTACTTGGAGGTAAACCCTTTGGAGTAACAACCGAACAGAAGTAGGAAGTGCTAAACTGGCCAAGTTGAGGTAGCGCCGTGACATGAGAAATGCTGAACACCCCAAATACCGGCTTGTATCCAATAAAGATTTTTTCAATCATTCAAAAAAAAAATAATCACAGATAAAGACGAAGGAAAGAGCGACATCTGAGCTAGCGAATACACCAACCGCATGATAAAAACAAAGTTTGGGAAAATCCTTCCCCATGAATCGACAAGTAATCGGCACCTTTGGAACCCTAAGTAACTCACGTGAGGATCAAATCCTGGCCGGAGAGAAGAACTATATATACTATCCATAATATTTACCCATCGAAATACAAGTCTTATAGAGGGCATTCAATAGAGATTGAGGGAGTGATCCGGCAAGGTATGGCACAGGTTAACCCAGACCGAGAAATCGGTCCTTCTTCTAAGGCATACGACGAGGTCCCGAAGAATGGTTCCGATGAAAGAGCGGGTCCTTTCACTCCAATGGATGAACAGGGCTAAAGAGCAAGAAGGATGCGGGTGCGCGAGTTAGAGTCCATGAGAGGGATAGGAATCGCACGGGTAAGGTAAGCCGAACATTTGGTCCAGAGTTATGACTTGCTCGGGACAAACAAGAGCAAGTTTGGGGAATTGTGATAAGGATAATTAATATAGATGTTTACCCTCTATCTTTTATCTTACTTTCGCACTTTAGTTAGTATTTTTAGTAGTTTACTTATGTTTTTACCAAGATCCAAGTTACTACTAGAGTTATATGTGATTGCAGGAAATAAGCAAATATACCAAAAAGGGCGCGGAAAGCGGCGCGAGAAATCTAGGGAGCGATTGGAGTAGTGATCGCACCACAATATCACTCGACCTATCAGCACGAATCACAAGGAATCACTACTCGAGAGGAGCAGCTTATAGGCGTCCAAACTAGGAAAGAAATGCAAGCGCTGGAATCACGGACTGATTGATTAGCAATTTAAGAGGAGATCTGGCAATGCCAGGTAGGCACATTCAAAGAGTTGCAGATCGAAAATGAAGCAATCAAGATCAAACTCAACGTTAATGGTGAGAAGATCCGCGAGGATATTCTGAAGATGCTACCTATCATTTGGAGACGCTAGAAACCCAGAGGTCTGTCCCCTATAAAAGGCCCTTAGACGGGACTGCTAGAGGGGAGATCAGAGAGAGAGAGAGAGAGAGAGAAAGAGAGAAATACTCTAAGAGAGAGAGAGAGAGGGAGAGAGAGAGAGAGAGAATAGTCTTGTTAGTCGTGCGTGGTGACGGCCCGCTACTACGGACTTAGATTTAGAGAGAGTTTTCATTTATGATTCTCATGTATCTTGATTTCAGTTATTGTATCATGTATTGTAACTAACTCTATCCCGTAGGGCGCGGTGTTAGTAGTAACATCAATTCAGTATTTCAATAAGTTATTTTTCTCGTTCTCCATTATTATTATTTACTGTGATGTTGTTTGTGAATTGCTTAACTCTTATCTTGAAGTGTGTAGCACGCCATACGACTTGATATATAGGCGAGTAGGTGAAGGACCCTCGGGAGTGCGAGCACAGTGATTCACTGGTCATTAATGGCAGAAAACTGAAGTTAAGTTTGAGATGAGCTCTTTCGAGGGCGATAACTGGATTGTTTCACAACCTTTTTCGACCTTTCTAGTTCCTGTATATTCGTAAGATAGTGTAGAACAATTTCTATAGAGGAAGTGTTGAAATACAAAGGAGTATAAGTTTGAACTCGAAATGTGGAGACCGGTCGAAAATGGCTGAACTGGTTTGAGTGCTAGAAAAACAACATGAGTTGTGTGTCTTTCAAGAGGAATAACTCAAGCATTTCTAAATGAAATTTGACAATTCAAAGTTCTGTAGTTTCGTGAGAGAGTGGGAAGAGTTCTGGATGAGCCAATTGTGCTAAAGTCTGAAGATGGGGTAGATCAAGCTCTGACTTGTGACGTCAGTAACTTCGGCGTAGAAAATTTAAATTATGTGAGATTGAAACTCGTTCAGTGCCAAACAAAGATAAATTTGAGGAAAGTCAACAAACTTCATGCCACAACTGATCACAGGTACCACAAATAGGTCCTGAAAAAATAAATCAACCTATTATTCCCTCAAAAATGATAAAACACTCAACAAACGCATAGAAGCATCTTCCGCTAGCTGAGAATAAAAACAGAGATAGAAAATGGATTGAAACTCATCCAAATATGAAAATTATTGAACCAAACTCCTCCTACGTGGCGTCTTCACCTCCCGGAGTCATTTTGTGGTGATTAAAACTCTTGTATCACCTCCATTTCCCTGTTTCATGTTCAAATAGAGAAGTAGCTCCATTTTTTTATCATACCCATATATAAGCCTCTTCATCCATTCTTTTAAAAACACAACCTTTACAACCCCACTCCATTGTAAATACCATTCTTCTTCCTGGTTCTTGACTGATTTTTGTGACGTAATTGTGGATTTTGAGTGTTGACAAGGCTGAAAAAGGAGATTTGCAATTGTTTTGGCATAAAAGAGGCTAGTTTGAGTTTAGATGATGAATTCACCGTCTACCTTGAGTGTGAAGACACAAGGAGATCTAGATCTACTCGTTCCTCATTTTGGTTTGCCCTATTTTCTTCTCATTTCCTTGTTCGATGATTTTCCCTGCTAGGTTTCAGGATTGTTTTGTCTTGTCAAAACGAATAAAAAGAACTCAAATCTTGTTTGTCCAGTCATGTTTGAGTAGTTTGTAGATAGGGATTGGTGTTTGTGAGTTTGTGGTATGAACTCTTGCATGAAAAACCATTAATTATTGCTGATTTATGGTGTTAATTTCATAATCCTCACTATTTTGTATTTTTTATTGAAGTATGATTGGCTGAGATATTTTGATTGAAATTGAGCAGAAAAATATGTTGTTTTATGACTTGTTAATCATTGGAATATTTGATTGAGGTTTTTGTGTTACAAAACAGCCATTTCAAATATAGATTACGAAAATTCAACTAAAAACCTAATATAATTGCACAATAACCTCAGCTAAGTATTTTAGTGATTAATAAGTCATAACACAACATTTTTTACGCTCAATTTCAATCAAAATACCTCAGGCAAGCATATTTCAATGAAAACACAAAACAGTGAGGATTATGATTGAAACAACATAAATTTCTTGCAAGATTTTATACCACAAACTCACAACAATCTTTATCTACAAACTACTCAAACATGACTGGACAAACAAGATTTGAGTTCTTTTATTCGTTTTTACAATACAAAATATTTCTGAAACCTAGCAGGGAAAAACAACAAAGAACAAAGAAAACAGAAGAAATTAGGGCAAACCAAAGTTAGAAACTCAAGCTAAAATCCCTCTAGAGTACATTCGGGGCTCCTTGTGCCTTCACACTCAGGCTAGAGGGGGAATTCATCGTCTAAACTCGAACTTGTCCCTTTTCAGCCAAAACAGTCCAAAATATCCTTTTTCACCCTTTTCAACCCCCAAAATTCGAAATTAGGTCGTACAAATCATTCAAGAACCAGGAAGAAGAATATATTTACAATAGAGTAGAGGGGTAAAGGTTGTGTTATTAAAAGAATGGATGAAGAAGCTTTTATATAGCAATGATAAAAAAATTGATCTACTTCTCTATTTGAATATGGTGCAGGAAAATGGAGGTGATGCGAGGGTTTTAATCACCACAAATGGCTCTAGGAGGTGAAGAGGCCACAGAGGAGGAGTTTGGTTCATGAATTTTCATATTCGGGTGAGATTCAATCCATTTTCAATCTTGGTTTTTATTCTCAGCTGGCGGAAGATGTTTCTATGAGTTATTTGAGAGTTTTATCATTTTTGAGGGAATAACAGGTTGTTTTATTGTTTCAGAACCAATTTGTTGTCCCTGCGATCAGTTGTGGCTGAAGTTTGTAGACTTTCCTCGAACTTCTCTTTGTTTGGCGCTGAGTGAGTTTCAATCTCACATAATTCAAATTTTCTGCGCCAAAGATACTGATCTCACAATTCAGAGCTTAATCTCTCTCATCTTCATACTTTAGCACAAGCGTCTCATGCAAAACTACTCCCCACTCGCTCACGAAACTACAGGACTCTAAATCGCCAAATTTCGTTGAGAAATTCTTGAGTTATTCCTCTCGATAGACACAGAACTCAATCCGTTTTTCCTGAACTCAAAGAAATTCTGCTATTTTCGATTGGTCTCCACATTTCGAGTTCGAACTCATTTTTTCTAGCATTTCAATACAAACTTCCTCTACAGAAATTGTTCTACACTCACTTACGAATCTACAAGAACTGGAATGGTCGAAAAAGATTGAGAAACGTTCTAGTTATCGCCCTCGAAAGAGCTCATCGCAAACTCATCTTCAGTTATATGCCATTAACGACTAGTCAAGAATCTCGAGCTCTACTCCACCTTACTTGGCCTTTCAATGCAAACTTTATGTTCGGAAACTCTTCCCCTACTCCTCATGAATCTACAGAAAACTTAAACCATCGAAAATGATTCGGTAAAACTCGATTTATCCTCATTTGATCACCTTCAGCTCATTTTTTACACTATTAACAACCAAGTTTAAAACTCCGAGCTCAAACTCGTATTTACTCAAGGATAACTCCAACCGTCTTTTGGGCAATCTTTTCAACTACCCAGCGAACTTTTCCATTGAATCCTATTGCCAAGAAAACTTTGTATCTTTCGAATTTTTCAATTAACCAACTCAGCTTGAAAAATCGATAAAACCAAGAACTCGTGAATCAAACTCTATTTTAGACTTGTTTTTCGATCAAATTAAAGCTCCAGAACTCTTGACGATACCTTACTGAAGCTCTCTGAAGTAAAAAATAGGTTCTTGTTCCGAGAAGAATGGAGTAAGGTCGATGGAGTTTGAATTAGATTTCGAGAGTTTTTATTGTGGAAAGAAAGGAGGTCTGTAGAAGAAATGGTGACTCGACTACCATTTTTAGTTCATGGCCATGGGTGGTTGGAGGTTTTCTCGATTTTCCCGATAATCGCCGACGATCTGGCTCCGATGGACCACCTGGCTAAAATTGGCTCGTCAAACTGAGTCGAGTGACGTTAAGCATGCCTAATTCCGAGCACTTGAAATTTTCACGATATTTGAGAGCGATAGCATCTCAACCCAAGTTTGCTAGCTGATTCTGGGAGTTCAAGAAGGTTTATGATGGAGAGAGTTGCAAGAATGGATTCATCTCGTCGAGATATTCATTTTGACATATAACGCGACCCATTTAGGAACAATTGACTTTTTGGTCAAAAATGATTTTTGTGGATTTCTTGTGATTTCGCTTGGATGGTTGATTGGTAAAGAGTTGTAAAAGGTTGGAGAGGGGTGTAAGGTTTTGTGGAAATTTGTAGAGAGTTTAACCATCCTTGGCCTACAATTTGTAATTTGGTACTTTTAGAGTTGATCTTTCACCGAAAGCATCCAATCTTTCTTTTATTGGTTTATTTACCTGAAAAAAAATGAGACAAAAATGTATTAAAAGATTTAAAAATGAATTGTATGAATTTAAAGCTTTTTTCATACTATTTATGAAAATTAAGGATGAATTTTACATGATAAAAAAATCCTAAAAAAAATGTATAAAAATACACATTATAATAGATAAAAAATGTTCCTCCAGCAGTCGAAAATATAAACTATTAAAAAGTTCATCGCCATATAAAAATTTAAAAATATTATTCTCGCAAGTATGTTTTTTCAACATGCCTCCTGTATACTTGAATTGAATTTGGGTTTTGTACAGGCCGGTATTCTTGATTGGTATTTGTGATAGTTGTCAGGGGTACCGGCGGAGTATATGATCGGTTGCAATCATGTACTGCTTGTCATTTTCATTACATTTCTAATCAAAATCATGCGAATCTGTATAAACATTTATTTATGTTATGAGGGGGAAACGGGGAACACATGTCAAACTTTAGCAACGGTTCACAAGGAGAAACCGATATAAATTATTGACCTTTCGTATCGGTTCTTACTAAATAACCGATATAAAATACTGAATTTCCGCAGCGGTTCTTTACGAAGAACCGTTACAGAATCCCGAGAAAAAACAACGGTTTTATAAAAGAACCGTTGCTAAATTTAACACCAGAAAATTATTTTTTATGCACTTAGTATCGGTTTTCTGTTAATAACCGTTACTAATCATATTTAATATTTTTAATAACAGCCGATTTTCTGTGACTAGCCCACATTGCTAGCCAAAATATTTATAAAACAAGCATGCATACAAATGAATCCACTAAAATATATCATCACTATATATATTGTTCATAAAAGATTATTCATACAAATATTATTCAACTAAAAATGAAATATTTTCGGATATGAAATCGACAACCATATCCTTCACTTCCTCGATATCCTTCTCGGGATACACATTTGGTCCGATCGACTGTAGAAAAGAAAATCAAAATTTGTAAGAAGTTGAACAAATCTAAAAATTGAAAGAAAATATGAATGAATTTGTAAATTTTTTGTTCATACCTTTGGAAGAGTAGAGCCTTGTTGGCCGTAATTTGTAATTATGTCATACATTATCCTCATGACATAATACCCGCATTCGCGTCCCCCTGGTTGTTGTGGGCACTACAATTTAAAAATAAAACAAATGATTAGTTACCCCTAAACCCTAAACCCATAATTCACGGAATTAAAAATTAAAATGCCAAATAAGGAAAATACCTGAATCCTTAAATATTTTAAATTCTTCTGGCCCTTCATGTTCTTTTCCAGACGAAAACGTCGTGTCGCTCTGGAACACAATTAAATTAAGTCAGTAAATAATGTTACTTAGTATATATTTATGTGTTGTCATATTTTAAATTACTTACGTGTTTAATTCATTCTGAATAAGCAACCCCGATACATTTTGATTTGTTGGGTCACGATGTAAACAAAGAACTTCGACATTTGTAGAACAAGAAGAATCAAATGGTTCCTACAAATCATATTAAATTTTAAAGTTCGGTAAATTCGGAAAAATTAATACAATATCTATTCGTAAAATAATATTCTAACTGTGAAATATAAGGCAGAAAGATGAAACTGTCGAGATTTTCAACACCAAGCATAACATCGCCCAGATAACCGACAACCGCATTAAGATCGGATCTGACGTTCGTTTCTGAGCAACAATATGGATCGAGGAATAGAAAATTGTGCTGGTCGAATGCCGTGCAAAGGCGCTCACAAACCCTGCAGGTAAGCCCCCATGAGGTCTTACTAAAATAAAATATTAATAAAGACAAAATTATTGAAAATTCATACATGCAGAAGATTGTAGAATCGAGACGTTAAGCCAATCATCCTTAAAGAGTTCAACGATGTCGGAAATCATCAGAACGATAGTGCCGTCAATTCCGAACACCTCTTCACCGAATTGGATCTCGAAACTGAAGACGTCGGAGGGTTGGCTCATCAATACCGTGTATAGCCACTGAGATTTGGAATTAAGTACTCGCACCGTTGCCTCGTCGAGAATCCGGGTCCCGTTTGACAGACGACGACGCACTTTGCACTTTATCGGATTGTTTCTTCTTCACGGGGGCCGGTTTCTTCGGTGTCAAGGACTGCGTTTATAAATTTAAAAAATTGAGTAGAAATACTAGTATATATTAATAAAGTAGCGAAAAGTAAAAATACCTTATCGGACAGCTCGACTAAGTGTGCAGGCCATGCGACATACGTTCCGACTAATTGACCTATGTATTCCGTATCGTCCACAGGACATCGAACACACACGTGAGCTAAGCCTTCGAGTACGCTGTCGATACAAACCCTAACATGATCGGGCAAAAACCAATTTGACATCAACACTTGCCCGGAATGCGAAACCCTAGTACTCAAGCATCGTTTCATTATCAAAAAATGCTTAATCTACATTTTAGATAAATAACTTATTATTCGAAATTCTTTACTCAAGACACTATATATATCCTCTCTCTACAATACCATACAAAAATTACTCAGTTTGACATCAACACTTGTCCGGAATGCAAAACCCTATTACTCAAGCACCATTTCGTGCTAAAAAAAATGTTTAATCTCCATACAAAAATGTTTATTCGAAATTCATTACGCAAAACACTATAAATACCCTCCCTTTACAATATAATACAAAATTTTCTCAGTTTGACATCAACACTTGCCCGGAATGCGAAACCCTATTACTCAAGCAAGGTTTCGTGATAAAAAAATATTTAATCTTCATTTTAGAAACACACCGCTATAAATAACTTATTATTCGAAATTCTTTACTCAAGACACTATAAATATCCTCGCCTTACAATATCATACAAAATTTTCTCAGTTTGACATCAACACTTGCCCGGAATGCGAAACCTTATTACTCAAGCACCATTTCGTAATAAAAAAATGTTTAAGCTTCATTTTAGACACGCACAGCAATAAATAACTTATTATTCAAAATTATTATTCGAAATTCTTTACTCAAGACACTACATATATGCTCACTTTACAATATAATACAAAATTTTCTTAGTTTGACATCAACACTTGCCCGGAATGCGAAACCATATTACTCAAGCACAGTTTCGTGATAAAAACACGTTTAATCTTCATTTTAGACACGCACCGCTATAAATAACTTATTATTCGAAATTTTTCACTCAAGACACTATATATATGCTCACTTTACAATATCATACAAAATTTTCTCAGTTTGACAACACTTGCCCGGAATGCGAAACCCTATTACTCAAGCACTGTTTCGTGATAAAAAAATATTTAATCTTCATTTTAGACACACACCGCTATAAATAACTTATTATTCGAAATTCTTTACTCAAGACACTATAAATATCCTCGCTTTACAATATCATACAAAAATATCTCAGTTTGACATCAACACTTGCTCGGAATGCGAAACCCTATTACTCAAGCACAGTTTCGTGATAAAAAAACGTTTAATCTTCATTTTAGACACGCACCGCTATAAATAACTTATTATTCGAAATTCTTTACTCAAGACACTACATATATGCTCACTTTACAATATCATACAAAATTTTCTCAGTTTGACAACAACACTTGCCCAGAATGCGAAACCCTATTACTCAAGCACCATTTCGTGATAAAAAAATATTTAATTTTCATTTTAGACACACACCGCTATAAATAACTTATTATTCGAAATTCTTTACTCAAGACACTACATATATGCTCACTCTACAATATCATACAAAAATTTCTCAGTTTGACATCAACACTTGCCCGGAATGCGAAACCCTAGTACTCAAGCACCGTTTCATTATCAAAAAAAATTTAATCTAGATTTTAGACACGCACCACTATAAATCCTAGATCTATCTCTATATTGCAGGTGTAATCTTCAACGAACCCTTCGTTGTGTGTGTGCGAATATCCAATGCCATCTTCCGAAGATTGTGCCAAGATCCTTGCCTTATAGTCTCTATATAATATATTTCCTAACAACTATCCTACTGCTAGAAAAGGTAATTTACAACTTGGACAACTCACATATTGCCATAATTACAACTTTGGACAACTCACAGGTTGCCATATATATTAAATTAAATTACAAGCATTCACACACAAGATTACATCACCGAACAATCACATATCTAAAGCTCATACCATATTTATATTTAAATTCCATGTATAACAAAAATTAGGGTTTTTGCAAAAATCAGCCTTATTCCGTTCGGAACGGAACCATTCCGTTCTGAACAGAATCAACGCTGAAAGTCTCTGACTAAATTTCTGCCTATTCTGTTCTGAACGGAACTATTCCGTTCGGAACGGAATAACGCTGAATTTTCAGTTTCCTTTAATTTTAGTTCTGTTTCCAAAACAGATTTCGAAAAACTATTTTTCGAAACTCTAGAAAATCATAATATCCAATATTATATTCCTAGAAACTATTTCCGTGATGTTTTGAAATAATATTTTCAAAACCCTAAAATTTATTATAATAGAATTTACTAAATTTTAAATATAATCGATGATTATTTCCTTAACGAACGCTCTGATGTCACTGTTGGGAAACCCGTAGCCATGTACGTTACATGCGCAGAGGAACCTACGGGTTAAACCCTCCCTAGGATCATCGTAAAGGAAATAAAGGTACGAGATTATGCTATTAAAATTTATACCTCGGATCTTCTTGATCCGGGAGAGAGAAGCGGATGTAGGTCTGAACGAACTTTCGTCTTGCTTCCTTCTCCTTCCTGGCTTCTGAAGCTCGACTCTGCAAACCTTCTTGCTCTTCCTAGGGATGAAGAACTAGATCGCTCGCTAATCTCCAAAGTAGGAGATCTCTACTCGTATCCACGCGAACTTCAGACGTACGGAATAACCGAACTCGGCTAGACGAGTCCGGAAATACTTTCCGAAAATAACTCAAAACTCTCTCTCTCTCTATTTCTGTATATTAGACGGCCTCTAAGGCTTCTGAATTATGTGTCGAATAGAAGGGGGCTACCCCTTTATTTATACTAGAGAGAGGGGTGAAAGAATGGCAACTTTCGTTAAGGAAACAAATCCTGCTGCCGCGTGAACAGTAAATCCTGCGTCGAACAGACCATCGTTTCCATATAAACGATGCTTGTCCGCCAAGCAAATCAGCACATACCATATGTGTTCCGTTCGAACGCGTGAACAGTAATTCCTGCTTCGAACGGACCATCGTTTCCATATAAACGATACTTGTCCGCCAAGCAAATCAGCACATACCATATGTGTTCCGTTCAAACGCGTGAACAGTAATTCCTACGCGATCAAATATCCAATATTTGATTTATTCGTTCGCCCATTTATACATCACATGTATAACTGTTATTGCGGTATTTTCATCCTGTACGAAATGAGTTCATTGTGTGACCGTGTAGGTTCCATTTAATGCTGGCAACGATCTTCTAAAGATCGTAAGTCATGAGTAACCTCTAGACTGATGTCATGCTACCCATTTAAAATGAAATGATCAGCGATCATAAACCTATCTGAATAGACATTTGCTTATTCATTTTGTTCTACGATATACGTCTTGATCACAAGGCACGGTAATATGTCATCCTTGAGTTTGATTAAAGTCTCTTTCCTTATCGAGAATTAGACTGAGTAAATACAAAATGATATTAACAACACATGTTAATCCATTTTGAGCATGGCCATGCATTTCTTTCAGTCCTAGTTCATCAGGGGGCCCAGAGATTTATCAACGTTATAGTCCGACTCATCATGAGGACATGGGGCATTATTCAGATCGCTCTCCATCTCCTCTAATATAACTAGCACAAACTCGCGCTTTGCGCGAGATGTTAAAACCTTTGTAACATTATAATAACAATTGTATATCTTACATGAAACATGCAACAATTCTAGTCAAAATATATTTGCATAAATAAAAATGGAGGTTTGGCTGAGTGTTTTGTGCAAGAGCAATCAAACAAATATTGTATTTACTTGTCATAAAATTGATAAAATAATAAAATATAAAGTAATAAATTAAATATCCTATATCATGAAGAATATTTACATTAAAATTTAGGAAACACCTTTTTCAATTACATATCTAATTCACCAAAAGAAAGAATGAAAAAGAAAATATCATACAGAACTCAATAATTAAAATGTATTATCATTTGCAGCTAACTAACTATGACTCCTAATGTTATCTCAATATCCAATCTCTAATCTCTTACAATTATACACTTTCAAGTTTATACAACCATCTATTTAGTCTAAACCTATATAACTCTATTGGCCAGACTGAAGATCGTACTATGTGAAGATCAATTGAAGGGTACAGTAGTAGGGATGCTATTTATGTAAATATCATAAAGGTATGCATTTTATTTGTAATTTCAATAATGATATTACTTTATGTTAACTAACAAATATATGATTTCTTCTTGTCAGAGATACTTGTTCACAATTTTGCAAAACCCTAATCTTGCCCCATTACAATTCAGATCCCTTATGGCCCACGATGCATCATTGTTGGTCATCGGTACCAGCCTTACCGGTATACTGAGTTCAAGCCTCATGATTCCAGCCATTTAGTCTCGTCAATTTTCCCAAGAAGTTAGCCGATTTTCCGAATAAATCCCCATGTTTTCATGAAATTTGAAGGAGCCTTTTGTGAATAAGTCTCCATATTTTCATAAAATTTTAAGGAGCTTTTTTCTTCTTTTTCTACTCATTATGTGCGAGACTAAATATGGATTTATTTTATTATTTGATGAATTTCTGAATAAGCAGGGAATATTTTCGGCAAGAAAAAAAATAATAAATAAATATAATATAGTAAAGAAAATTTATAAACATATTAAGTTATGGAAAAGGATATGGATGTTAAATTAGGAGCAAGTGTGATTTCATTTACGGGAGCTCCAAATTCGGAAGATTGTGCTTTTCTACAATTGCATTTATGACCTCCTAAAATTCAAAAGAAAAAATTAGTAAAACACCCTTATAAGTGAGTATATTACATTTTGGTACATGAGTCACCCAGTCAATTTCATATGAGAGTTAACCTCTATTCTATATGCCGGAACATACAAATGCACACAAAATGTTAAAAAATTATCATGATCCTGATTTTGTAAATTTTTGGTTTAGTCCTTGTAATTTATGAAATTTTACTTATTGTTTGAGCGGCAATTGTGGGTTGAAGAATTTTAACATCTCTTGTGTTTTAATCGATTTTTTTGGTTAAATCTGAAACCGCCTCTTATTCTTTTTTTCTATCTCATCTATACAAATTTCAAAAATTTGAAATAAAAAATATTATATTTTACGGCGAGAAAAAAAAATACCTCGGCGAGAAAAAAAATAACTACATACCTTAAGAGGGAAATAATTCAAAAAGGAGAATACCAACGGTTCCTCTTATCTGGCTTTTCAAATCTAGAAACCAAATCTTCAGAGTTGGAAAAAAATATAAATAATTTTTTTGGAAACACAAAAGTAATAAATGTATTTGTCAATAATATAGTTTATGAGAATTGTACTAACTTACATATTAGTGTCACATGATGTTTCATTAATTTTGTATCTCTTCTCATTCCATTTTCTAAAGTTCTACACTGGTGCACTTCTGTATCACAGAAAACCTAAAAACAAAAAATCAAATTAAATTATTTTAATAATAAAGAAAAATGTAAAGAATTTAGCAAAATGTCGTATAAGTTGAGATAAAAATATTTAACACACAATATCTTATACCAGTGGCTTTTCCAACTGACAAGGCACCAAAATTCATATCGCTTTATATGATGTTTCATATTTTAGAGGGGCAGAAATGATTAATCGCCGGACGGATCAAATTATGAAACCACGAACAAGATCTGGTTTGACCACATCAACACACACAGTAAACCACATTGCTCCCACCCTCTCCTCTAAAATGTTAAGATGGAATTTGTTGTAGAATCCTTAAGTTTGTCATTTCCCTTTTCAAATGAAAAATCGGAAATGCTGTGTCAACTGATTTTGAGTTTTGATATGAACAACATCAACATGACTAAATCAAATATCATATATTTAGAGTGTAAACATTATATATATATATATATATATATATATACATATATATATATATATATATATATATATATATATATATATATTGTTGACTCCATTAACAGTTTATTTTTATCTTCTATAATGTAAAAAATTAGTGATCCACAATGGTACGAAAATCCAGACTTTATCTTTCTCTGGTTATGAATATGGTATGGAACAAGCTGCGTGATAATACCATCATAATTTTACTCTGATATAATTTGTTAGAAACCAGTAAATTTACTGGCTCAACCTAACCAAACAAATCAACATCATATTGACCATTAGCTTAATTAAGTAATTCTAATTTTTCTCACTAGTAAAAGATGAGACTAATGAACTAGTTCTCCATTTATTTAGCTTTGTTCCGAGATGTTACAGACCCCCTCTCAATATGTACTTTTCAAATATTTATCTTATGAAGTAAATACTTGTTTTCTTATTGATATTTAAGATTTTTCCCCTTTGAGGTAATAGGCAAATTGCCAACTACAATTTCGTATTGTTACAAAAGTAATATGTAAGAAAAGAAAAAGAATGAAGAAAGAAGGAATGAAGAAAACAATTAACAAAATATAGAGCAATCAAGAAATCTAGCCAAGACAATCTATTACAATTCCAAAGGAATTGCATATAAACATGCATGACGATCACCCCAAGGCCCGGCAATTATCCTGAGCGAGAATGAAGAAACGAGGCGAGAACCACTGTCACAACCTGCGGTAATATTACCGCAACTTGTGGTACTCGATCCGAAGGACAAACTCAACTCAGACCTACCACCTTTGCCACTAGAACACAAATTCGTACTGCCACTATCTTACAAACCACAAGCACTATTCCCACAGAGACTCGCTAGACAAAAATTTGACCGTTGCAAGATTTGAAAAAATTTTGAAGCAGCTCCATGTCACATTACTATTTACTGACATAATAACTCAGATTCCCGCCTATGTGAAATTCCTAAAGAAGATCCTGTCCACGATGAGTTAAGCGGCATGCGAGGGCAGCTAGCGCATTATAGAGACATGATCAACCAGCTTTGGAGTTTCTACCCGAGTCAACAAGACCTGCCACTCGGCACGGACCCGGCCTAAGTTACTGATAACATCCTTCCTTTAAGTTTAAAATCTTTAGCTAACGAAATGTATCGAGACGGTGCCCTATTCAATCTGGGGGTGGAGTGGAGGGGATTAGTCATTTGTACATTACCTCTTGCATTTCATTTGCATTGTACCTTTTTCTTTTTACTTTTAAACTTTGTTTGCATCTTAGGGTTTAATATGCATTAAAAAAAAACTTAGAAAAGTAAAAATACAAAAACATAGGATGTAGACCAAACAAAAGCTCTTTATTTTGTGTAAACTATACTGACTTGAACAGGAACAGACGCACTCACGACCGTCAACACAAAGGTCCCTCATAGAAACCATATGTCAGGACTTCAGTTGAGGAAGGTTAGACATACACCCATGACAACAGTCAAACTGTCCCGAGGTCCTAGATGTGTCCTTAGAGGAACCAACCAGTTGCGCCCTACCTAACGAGCCAATCCTTAACCGCTTATATCCACCTATACGGGATAATCAATCCATCCATCATTCACCCACCACCTCTTAAAACCACCAAAGGGGGCGAGAATCGCGCACGGTTACGAGCTTACAAGGGCCAATCGGAATAAAAAGAACCAAGTCCAAAGTATGGTCTCTATTACCGCACTCAGCAAGACTTCAGTGCGCCCACGAAGGCAACAGATCGGGCACAGACAAGATCGAAGGTTAGAGACAAGTTGCTCAACTTAGCCAAGGAGCAAGCAGAAAATCAGGCTAGCAACTCACCCCATAAAAGGAGGATTGCGGAAGAAGGTACGAGTTGCTCGATGTAGTCAAGGAGAAAGGGAAAAATTGGGCTAGCAACTCTACCTGCGATAGGAGGCGTGACACAGAAGGAGAATTTCGAGTTGCTCAACTTGGCCAAGGAGAAAGAGAAAAATCAGGCTAGCAACTCATCCCGCAAAAAGAGGACTGCAGAGATGGAGAAACTCGAGTCGCTCAACTTAGTTAAGGAGAAAAGAGAAAAATTAGGCTAGCGACTTGACTCGCGATAGGAGGCGTGAACAGAAGACAAAGAGACCATTCACCGGTCCCTCTCTATGCAAGAAGAAGATTCTTTGATCGAAAAAAAAAAAATTGAAAACGAACAACTTCAAAAGAAGGCTTAACTAAGAGGAGGAAGGAATAAAAGTCGCGAATTAAGGCCAAGAAAGAGGGAAGAACGAAGATCGCGACTTACACACAACCGACCCAGAGGACGAGCTGCCAAAAAGAAAAAGTCAGGGAGAAAGAGAAAAATAATATGGCTCGCAGCTTGCCAATCAAAGGGGGACCAAGTACGAGTGACCACAATAAGGCTAAGTAGTAAGGGAGAAAGAAAAATCAAGCCGGTTACTCATGATTAGGAAAAACCCTTTAGAGACCGCTAGTTCCTTTAGAGTAATACCCGAACAGAAGTAGAAAGGGATAAACTGACCAAGTTGAAGTTGCGTCGCGACTAGAAACGCCAAAGACCCCAAATGCCTGCTTGTAAGTAAGAAATAAACGTTTTTAATCATTCAAAAAAAATGATTAGGGGAAAATGATCACGAATAAACCAAAAGAAGGAGATTGGTGGAAAATGATCATGGCTCGCGACCACAATGACCCGTACAATGGAGATCAAGCTTGGGGGAAAGGCTTCCCCAGAAATCTACAAGGCAAACCAAGATGCCACCAGAACTCAGAAACACCAAAATTGCACTTGCGTACGAGAGTAACCCGCGCGAGGATCAAATCCTGGATAAAAAAGAAGAGATTACTACACCCACTATATACCTATATAACCATTCCACCCATACACCACCAAAAAAGAAGTATATTAGGTTTGGTGCGTTTAATCGGGACCGAGCAATTGGTCAACTTCACAGAGGCGCGCCCAAGGTCCAAAGGGCGGCTCACCGAAGGAACGAGTCATTTCACTCCGATGGACGAATGAGTGTTTTATGCGAGGGACTGAAGAGTGAGAAGGATGTGGGTGCGCGAGCGAGAGTACTTATGGGTTATAGGAATCACACAAGTAAGGTAAGCCGGACGTTTGGTCCGAAGTTGTGACTTGCTTGAGACTAGTGAGAAGGATGAGTGTTTTATGCGAGGGACTGAAGAGTGAGAAGGATGCGGGTGTGCGAGCGAGAGTACTTATGGGTTATAGGAATCACACAAGTAAAGCCGGACGTTTTGTCCGAAGTTGTGACTTGCTCGAGACGAGCAAGAGTAAATTTGGGAGAATCTGAAAGGGATGTTTTATATAGATAATTATCGCCTATCTTGTATCTTACTTTATGAACTTTTATTAGTTAAGCGCGATTGGAGTAGATAGCGCACCGCGGTCCAACTAGCACGGATTTAACGGAATCGCAACTCAAGTGGAGCAGCTCGGCGGTACCCAACTAAGGAAGGAACACCAAGACTAGAATCACGGATTGATTGAAGATTTGATTGACAAGTAAAGGGAAAGTTTAGCCACGCTAGGCAGACGTGGTCTAGAGGGAGTAGATGGGGAAAGAATCAATCAAGGACATATTACACGAAGATTTGCAAGGATCTCCGGATATGCCTCCTGTCATCTTCGGACGCTGA
This sequence comes from Juncus effusus, assembly GCA_027726005.1. NCBI lineage: Eukaryota > Viridiplantae > Streptophyta > Magnoliopsida > Poales > Juncaceae > Juncus > Juncus effusus. The sequence continues at coordinate 4,282,878 of CM050903.1, read as the reverse complement.
GAACCTAGATGTATGTAACAACTTGAAAACGCGTCATTGTTCGATTCCCACTTAACAAAATAATTTATAAATTCCCTAATTTCAATATTTAGTGTATATATTGAGATAGGGGTCGATACATAGAGAGACTGACCTTAAGTAAAATAGATTCACAATCAATTATCAAAGTTTTATGGTCTTTTACACAAAATTTCAAGATTTATTATTTAAAAGCAATTCTTGTTTGATTTTCAACAATGATGACAAACCACCCGTATGCTCTTTTCGCACCTACCAAATATGCATTTCCTAATGCTCTATACAACCAAGTAAGTGCTCTTTTCTTCCAACATGAACAAGATTTGACCGAAGAGCAGTGGATGGTCTAAAATATGGAGGCATTTGAAATGTCTTCAAAATTTTCAAGGCGTTTCAAAAGCCTCCAAAATTTTGGAGGCATTTCAAAGGCCTCCAAAATATTTTATTTTTTATTCGCGTGTCAGGTGAGCTGAAGAGGTTTCGAGTATATTGGTTTATTTATTCGAGAATTGAGGCATTTGAAATGTCTTAGACTAGTTTGGGAATAACTTTGCGCAGTGGACTATTTTGATAATTTTGAAAGATATTTGGTCTAGTGTCAGAATCTTCGCATAGAATAAAATAGAATATAATAGAATAATATAATACAATACAATACAATATAATGTTGTTTCTAGGTTTTCCATGGAAAGGGAATAGTATATGTCTAAAATATTTTTAGTTGATGCAGTCATGATTTCTTTTGAGTTTTTGCAAGATTTTGTCTAAGTTATTCATGGTTGGATGAGAGAGCATGATTTTGTCTAAGATTTTGCAAGTCCTAAGAAGGTAAGCGGAGATAAAAATGCCAGGAAAAAAAGAAAGGAAATAAAATGTGGTGACCGGCAAAATTTGTTTTGGACTAAATTGCCCTTCTAAGATTGGACGGCTAAAATTGAATCTATTTAAAGAACTTTTGGCTGGCTTAAGTTTTTGTGTGGGCATGGAAGATGCGCCCTAAACAAATAACCTTTATTTAGGAACCAAAATATAAATATGCGCACACAAAATAAAATGAACACTACCTTTTCTAATTCATACCAAATATTCAAGGCAGATTAAGGGCTTCTTCATTCTTCATCATAAGACTCCTCAAATGTGTCACAAAAACAAATAGTTGAAACTAAAATTATAGAGTTCAGATATGGAGTGCCAGCATTTTGGAGCGCCCAGCAGTATCCGATTTCAAAAAGGTATGATGAAATTACAAAAAGGTATCGGTAAACACAAAAAATATAGTGAAATTACAAAAAGGTATATATATTTTTAAAAAAGTATGATGAAATTAAAATAAAGATATATTTTCAATTAGTTATGTACAAAATATATATGTATATATCTAAAATTATATGGTTGCGCTGCTGGACACTCCATAAGCTCGGCATTCCGAATAATTTCTCAAAATTATAATGCGACAAGGCATGAATTATATTGATATCTCGCATTAGACTTGACGAATTTGCATTATGTGCTTAGAACAAATAGATAATGGCATTACACTTGACTTGGCACAAAATATTAAATGCAACTGCACTTTTGCTTTTCCAACCCTGTCAAAAAGAAACATTAAGCAATAATTCATGCTCCAACTAACATTAATTCATGCTTTAACACCTTGAAGGCGATCCACTTGTAATACTATTTATGACATATTTTGTGAATCTTCTCATCCCCTTCATCTCCAGGTGTGTATATCATTCCGCAATATAATTCCGCAACCATACATTGGTGGAACGAAAATATGGCTGCCCCAATTTCAAATGCTATTGAGCACAATACCTCTTCTTGCACCATTATCTTGTCATGAAGCTCTTCCCTACTACCAAAAAATAATTAAAAAAATAACTTCGATTATAAGTAGCAACAGCTTAGTGGGAGCAGAGCTGCATCAATTGCAGTGGCTTGAGACACAAAAAGGAAGCACATAGAGGGACTTCGAAGGGGTTGAAAAAAGGCTAAAGGGACAGAAGGAGAAACCGAAGAGGAAGACCTCATGACCGCACAAATACTCCATCAAGATCAGCAATGAAGCAGTAGCATATGAGCGGTGGAAATTGCGGCGGCTCGAATGACCGTGGGCTCTGAGAGGGAGATTGCGAGAGAGTTGAGAGAGAGTGAAAAAGAGAGGGAGGGGCAGAACAGAGTGATATATATATATATATATATATATATATATATATATATATATAGAGAGAGAGAGAGAGAGAGAGAGAGAGAGAGAGAGGCGGAAGAAGAGACAAACATTGAGAAATTTAAGAGAAGGAAAGCTTGGACGTATGATTCATTGGTTCGCGCATCGGCCAAGATGGAAACTGAGAGAGGAAACGCGGGCTGGTCAAGGCAGAGAGAGAGCAGGCGGAGGATAGCCTAGGCGGAGAGAGAGGGAAATATTTTTTTTATGAACTGAAGAAGAAGAAGAGAGAGGGAGGGAGGGAGATGAGAACTGTCGCTTCGCTCCGAAAAAAATCAGGGGGGAATAACAAAGACATGAGGAAAACAAATCTGACACGTGTAGACAGATCTAAAGTAAAATAAATGGGAACATCTCATCCTTTGAATCATAATCTAATGATTATTATTAAGCAACCACCGTGTCTGGCTAATATTAAGGAAAATTATTTAGCATTAAATACTATTAATAATTTGTGTTGTTTTATTTTTTTTAGATGTAATATTGCATGAGAATGTAATCACATCATCTGTGCAACGCTTTTTTCTTCAACAGAAATAATTTATTAGGTTATTATTAAGCAGCCACCTTGTCTTTGCTAAAATTAAGGAAAAATGATTAGCATTAAATACTATTAATAATTTGTGTTGTTTTATTTTTTTTAGATGTAATATTGCATGAGAATGTAATCACATCATATGTGCAACGCTTTTTTCTTCAACAAAAATAATATATAAGATAATACAAAATATATATATATATATATATATATATATATATATATATATATATATATATACCAAAAGTACATGTTTTATGTTGAAGAAAAAGTATAATTTTTTTAATCTTTTTATATAGACACACATCAGGCGAAAAAAAGATATGTAGGGTTGAAAGCATATACTAGTTAAAATTATAAATAGGAACAAAAAGAAAGTATATATAGGAAAGAAAAAAAAGTATATATGAGCACAAAAAGAGTATATATGGGGACATTTTCTTTAAATGCCACCATTCTCAAAAATAATTCATGAAATAGCACTCAAAAAAATTATTCAACAACTACCATTTTCGCCAGTACTGCTAGAAGAACAGAGGTGGTTCCGCCAGAGCCTCTGGCGAAATGGCCTTTTTTGCATTTTTGTTGATCCCGGCAATTTGGCAGCCTTAAATATGGTTAATTATGGAAAAAAGGCAGTTCGCCAGGGTCCTTGGCGGGGCTTAAAAATTATTTTTAAGGCCTAAACTCCAAATTTAGAGGGGGACTTAGCCTAAAAATTATGAATTTCATGGTTCTGCCGCCACTTCTGGCGGAACCTGCATTATTCTTCTTCTGAGGCTGGCGGATTAGTCTGTTCCGCCAGAATATCTGGCGGAATTGGTCCTTTTTTTGCTTAACTCTCTGACTTGGTTCTGACCCAAAAAAAAAAAAGAAAAAAAAAATAGTCTTGCCAGACCTTCAGGCGGAATAGGCTGTTCTGCCAGAGGCTCTGGTTTCAATGACAGGACCCCTCATATAAAAATGAGGAATCCCCCCCCCCCCCCCCCCCCCCCCAATTCTAACCTAAACGGCACCAAAAAAATGATTTGAGGCAATTTTGAGGTGTTTTTGAGCCAAAACAAAATAGAGGAAACAGAGGCAAATTAAGGAAAAAGGAAGTAAGGTAAAGAAAAGGAGGATGAAAATAGGTAAGCTATTATAGATTTATTTCAAAAATTAAATAATTAGTTTATTTTATTAAAGATTTCTGTTAATTTGTCTAAATATTATTGCGATTAGGAAGAAGAACGAGTAAATTTTTGAAAGAAAATGGCACATAACTCACTAATTCTTGTATATTATGACGGTGTTGTTGTTCATAGACCCAACGGATGCAGTTATGACCCACCTGAGCCGTCTTATCTCCCAGAAAGTACAACTGTAAATAGAGATTATACCCAATTGTGTTTGGATTTGTGATAATATCGATTGGTCGTATAGTGATATTCTTTTAATCTGAGATAGGTTTCCTTCCGTTCGAGACGAAAATTGGAATTTTAGGTTAGTGAAAATTACGAACGATACACAATTGGTTAAATTTGCCGAGCGCTTCATAGGTCATGGGTTGGAATTAGAAGTATATATTGATCGCGTCCAAAGTAAAGAATCTCAGATAGGAACAAGTAGTAGATCAAATGTAGTTGCAGATGCAGACAAGCATGCGATATTAGAACCCGTACAGAATGAAGTAAATAATGAAGATGGGGATAAGGACCCGTTTGCGAGTTTTGATAGGATACGTGTATGCAATAATGTACTTTCGAAAATAGATGATGATGAAAATGAATTAGATGAGGAACCATAAATGTTGACAGATGACGATTTATGGAGATGGGGAAGAAGAAAGGGAGAGAATGAACTATCAGACGGGATTTAAATATTCGGAAGAGGGTGAGATGGTTAGTGTAGGGACTTTCGGCAATCCGCCGGTGGCGGAGTTCGAAGATAGTTCAATGTGGGAATATATGAGAAATGATGTCCTGTCAGATATGAGTGTGCATGAAAAAGGGGATGAAATCTTGTATAATGGGCAGGCATTTGAAACGGAATCAGAGCTACAATCGGCTGTAAGAGCATACCGTGTAATTTATCACTGAGAAATTGTAGTCGACCACTCAGATAAAGAGATATACAGCTTAAACATGATGGGCGTGGCTGTAATTGGACGTTGCATGCTTTGAAAAATAAACAAAATTATGGGAGATTAAAACATTTAAATAATCACATATATGTATTAACTGGACACCTAGAAAAGATAACAAACAGTTAACAAGTGCGCTTGTTGGAGGGCTAATTGTAGATATTGTTAGAGCGGATTTAGATATTAAATCCATAACCATAATAGACGGCGTTAAATTGAAGGTTTAAGAAATACCATATCGTATTGGAAGGCTTGACACACAAAGCAACACATGATTCGATTCTTACTTTGGGGTTGGAGGGAGGCGTATAATTTGCTCCCTAAATTGATGGTGGCAATTGGTACTATGTATCAGTTAAAAACTTGTGCTCTAAATAATGATAGTGAGGCAAAGTTTGAAGGTCTTTTTTGGGCATATGGCCCATCACTTCATGGTTTTCAGTTCTGTAAGCCCGTCATAATAGTAGATGTAATATTTCTGACAGGAAAATACCAAGGATGGTTACTGACGGCGATTGCTACCGACACAAGTCAGTTATTTCTTGTAGATTTTGCTTTAGTTAAGAGGGAGAAGAATGAGACATGGGGGTGATTTTTTAGTTGTTTGCGTGATGTGATCGGAGATCAAAATAGTTTCTGTATGATTTCGGATATGCATGCTGTAATAATTAATGTAATGCGGGGTAGCTGATGGAAGCCCCCTTATGGGTATCTGTTGGGGAATCCATAGCCATGCACGTTACATGCACAGCGGAACCTATGGATTCACCCCGCCCTAGGATCATCGTTAAGGGAATAAACGTACGAGATTAACTATTAAAATTTATACCTCGGATCTTCCTGATCCGCGAGACTAGGTCTGAACGTTTCCGACTAGCAACCTTCTCCTTCCTGAAGCTCGACTCCATGAACCTCCTTGCTCTTCCTAGGGATGAAGAACTTGATTGCTCGCTTATCTTCAAAGTAGGAGATCTCTACTCATATCCACGCGAACTTCACACACACGGAATTACCGGACTCGGCTAGACAAGTCCGGAAATACTTTCCGAAATTACCTCTAAACTTTCTCTCTCTATTTCTGTATTAGACGGCCTCTAAGACTTTAGAATTGTGTATCAAATAGAGAGGGACTACATCTCTATTTATACTAGAGAGGAAGGCGAACGATTGCTCAGTTACCATAAATGAAAAACCTAATTTTGTGCGCATGTTCCGTTCAGAACGGAACCCTTCCGTTCAAAACGGAATATAGTTTTCAAAACTGCGAAAATCTTGCTGCTAAGAAACAGACGCTTTCCATTCCGAACGGAAGCCTTCCGTTCAGAATGGAAGTATGTTGTTTTGCACAATCAATCATCTAATGATTGATTATTTCATTCACCAATTTATACATCTCATGTACAACTATTTTAAGGTATTTTCATCCCGTATGAATGGAGTTCATTCTGTGACCGTGTAGGTTCCATTTAACGCTGGCAACGATCTTCCAAAGATCGTAAGTCATGAATAACCTCTATATTCCAGACTTGACATTCCTATGTCCATGATCAACAGAACATGATCATTCAGTCTACGAATATACTAGTGTGGATATGTACCTTCTTACTTGAAGTATGTTTATCATGGACAGCGGGCAGGGTCAATGGGCAGAGCCCCTGCAGGGTTTCAACGGGCAGCGCCCCTGAAGAAATTTTATTTTATATAGTGCCGAAAGTCAAAATTTCTTTAAAAAACATGATGTGTTGAATACATCTTTTTGAAATTTATTTAGTGTATCATATACGTAGTTTCGCACCTTTTTCATAAAATTTAGAGACCCATCCGAAGGTTATGATAAATCACATGCATCCCTTCATGACATACCCAAGGCACCGTTTTAATCAAGTCTCAACTTTTCATGATCAAGATACATCACATGCACCCTTCCATGAAGTCGCACCCTTTCAATCAAGTCGCAACCTTTCATGATCAAGATACATCACATGCACCCTTTCATGAAGTCGCACCCTTTCAATCAAGTCGCAACCTTTCATGATCAAGATACATCACATGCACCCTTTCATGAAGTCTCATCCTTTCATGAAATCGCAAACCGTTCATGATCAAGACACATCACATGCACCCTTTAATGAAGTCGCATCCTTTCATGAAATCGCAACCGTTCATGATCAAGACACATCACATGCACCCTTTCATGAAGTCACATCCTTTCATGAAATCGCAACCGTTCAAGATCAAGACACATCACATGCAACCTTTCATGAAGTCGTATCCTTTCATGAAATTGCAACCGGTCATGATCAAGATACATCACATGCACCCTTTCATGAAGTCGCATCCTTTCATGAAATTGCAACCGGTCATGATCAAGATACATCACATGCACCCTTTCATTAAGTCGCATCCTTTCTGTGTTAAATCGCAACCATTTTTGGCCCAGGATTTACAAATCGGCCCTTCATTTAGAGTTGATTTTTCAGCAAGTCATCCAAATATAATTTTCTTGGTCTTTTTGCATGAAAAATCACACAAAAGTGTATTAAGAGTTTTAAAAAATAATTTTAATTAAATTTACACACTTTTCCGACAATTTAAGTGATTAAAGGGTAAAATTTATATGATAAAAACCTATGGAGTATTACACTCCCACTGCTTTATGTGGAGGGGGCCTGCTAGTATGTGGATCTCGAACCTTTCGAGATGTATTACACTCCCACTGCTTCTTTAGGAGATGAGATCTCTTTTAAAGAAGTCTGAATTATGAGTAGCAAACAATTTGAACTCGTAATGGATGTAAAACAATATCAAATTGATATTCCACAAATATTTATGAGATTGTTTTGTTGACATCGTCAAACCTTTTGACACGAGTCGTACTTCAACCTGACTTGGGACCATTCCAATCCATATCATATATGGTGTCCTTTTGAACCTTATGTTATTCAGAGTTTAATATGTTCAAGAGTATAAACCTATAAGAATCTCGGAGGCATAGCGAAATTTGCAAATTGGACCCTTATTCGGATAGAAAATGATTTTTTTGTTGTACTGTCCAGATTCGGCCAAGTGGAGAGAGAACATAATTATCGACTTTTTCTTCAAATCTCTTCACACGTGAGGGGTAGGAAAAGATAGGTTATTATTATTTTGCATGTCTTGAGGAGATAAAAAAAAAGAATGAGCCAAGAATAGCGCCCGTAGTTGAAGAAATCTTTAAATTATCTCGGGTTGGTCAGAAACAGCTAATGTTTTTTTCTCTGACTCCAACTTTGAACGCTTGGATCTCTCTCAGTTTTTATTCAATTGCAAGATTTCTTTTTGTAGAATCTTCGCATTGCTGTCGACTAAAAAATGTTCTTAGCGAAATTTGCAAATTGGACCCTTATTCAGATAGAAAATGATTTTTTTGTTGTACTGTCCAGATTCGGCCAAGTGGAGAGAGAACATAATTATCAACTTTTTCTTCAAATCTCTTCACACGTGAGGGGTAGGAAAAGAAAGGTTATTATTATTTTGCATGACTTGAGGAGACAGAAAAAAGAATGAGTCAAGAATAGCGCCCGCCAATAAGTTTCATTTTCTTCTTTATGTGCACATCGTGAGATGCTGCATATAGAATTAATTGTGAAACCCTTTTCATAATTTCTAAGATAGTTGTCAAACTATTGACTCAAATACTTATCACTTCGATCTGATCGAAGTGCTCTTATTATCTTGTCAAGATGATATCGAATTTCATTCTTAAATGCTTTGAACATATCAAATATTTTGTGTTTCAGTAAGTAAACCTTTTACTTAAAACACTTTAATATGAAATTTTGATATTCCTTATTTCTAGCCAGCTTGCTTTTTGTCTCTCGTGCATCTACATGCATGAGACTCAACAAACTAACCCATCAACTTTGTGATGGTTGCCCATTCTTGTCATCATGTTCGATGAATAAAATTCGCACGTCTCAATTGATCCTAGATCCAGTGAGTCAAACTTTCCACATAGGGTGGAGTTAGAAATGCGATTCATATTCTGTGACTTAGATGACATTGCTAGAAGTATGGAATCAATGGACTTATTATTTAGCATATAAATGTTATTTTCTAAGTGAACATTTAAAATAGACAAATTCAGGAAAATTTTATTATTCCAAATAATAAATTTTACAACCATTTTAACGCTAACATCGAAATAACATTTATTTCATTACAAGTCCACAATGGCTAAGTCAATAAAGTCCTAGAGCTATCCACTGTAATTCTCACATTTTGAATGTGTAGGATATTACTCAGAAATAGAAGATTAGCTAGAGGAGAAGTCAACCTACAAGTGGGGAATGTCATTAAGTAAAATATTTTACTTAAAACACTTTAAGATGAAATAATGATATTCATATTTCTAGCTGCCTTGCTTGTTATCTTGTTCGATATGCACGAGTCTCAACAAACCAATCAACTTTGTGATGGTTGCATATTCTTGTCATCTTGTTCGATAAATAAAATTCGCACGTCTAAATTGATCCTAGATCTAATGAGTCTACACTACTAGGATTTTCTTTTTAGTCACGGTGAACATAGTTTTAGTCACCGGCGTCACTATTAATATGGTATCAGTCACGGTACGAACACACGGTGACTAATACTCCACTTTTTGTCACGGTATTTAGTTTACCCTGACTGAAAATATATGTTCGGTCACGGTGTTTATTTAACCCTGACTAAAAATACAATATGACTCACGGTGTCTGGCGGAAATAAGCATGGAGACGTTTACATGATTGGGGGCATGGTCCGCTCGGAAAAGCTAAAAAAGAGTTGTACCACCGCTCCATCCACTCTTGGCTGTCGTTGGGTCACCCAAGAGGAATTCGACAAAATGGTGGAGTAAAGCAAGGAGCGTGAGGAACAACAAGAGAAGGATCGACAAGAGATGGAGTCTAGAAATGTGATTCTCATTATGTGACTTAGATGACATTGCTAGAAGTATGGAATCAATGGACTTATTATTTAGCATATAATGGTTATTTTCTAAGTGAACATTTCAAATAGATAAATCTAGAAAATTTTTATTATTCCAAATAATAAATTTTACAATCACTTTAATGCTAATATAGAAATAAGATTAATTTCATTACAAGTCCTCAATGGCTAAGTTAATAAAATCCTAGAGCTAATGTCGCAACTCTTGCTTCATTCCCCACTCGTAAGTTGACTTCTCCTCTAGCTAATCTTCTACCTATGAGTAATGTCCTGCACATTCAAAATGTGAGAATTACAGTGGATATGCAATATCCAAGTAGAGATTTAGGAAGAGGAATACCTGAAATGGCATCCATTGATTCTTCTTCTTGACATATCTTACATCATCCTCTCCAGTGATCACGCATAGAACATGCAATCACTTATTAGAATTCCTAAGGTTTAGGCAACATGTTGCCCTCACTCTTGATCTAGCTCTCCCATGCGGCTTGTCTTCTCGACTCCCTTTCCTTTTCAATCCTAAGGGCATCACTGACAACTTTTGTCTTTATGTCTCTCTCCGCCAATTTAAGTATCCTATGCAATTCCTAGATCGTCTTCTCCATCTGACGCTTATGATATTCAGTGATGAACAAATTAAAGCCCGGAGGAAGTGATCCTAGAATCAAGTTAACTGCAAATTCTCTTGGAATAGGCGAACCAAGTCTGTCTAAGTAATCGAAGTGGCTTCTCATCTTGGATACGTGAGTATCCACAGAGGAATCCTGAGCCATCTTGCTCGTGATTAGTAACTTGGTGATCTTGTAGCGCTGAATACTAGCCTGCTTTCGGAATATTTTCTTAAGCGCCTTGATCATATTGTAGGCATCCATAAAACCTATCTGCTTCTGAAGCTTAGGTTTCATTCCTGCTAACATCATCCAGGCTACTTCATCAGAATCATCAATACACTTCTGATAAGTGTCTCAAACAAATCTAGAAGTGGTCATTGGCGGTGGATTGGGATGGGTGTCTCAAGGACGTATAACTTTTCTTCACTCTTGAGAACAATTCTCAGAGGCCTGAACCATTCAGGAAAGTTTGTGTCATCTAGCTTGTCCTTCTCAAGGATAGATCACAAGTTTGTAAATTTCGAACTCATTCTACAAGTTTAATATGCAATGTATAGTTTATTATTTAAAATTAGAATTATTCCAATTTTGGTTCATATATTATACTCCCACTATTTTCTTCAAATCAATCACCTTCAGTAGTATTGATTTGGAAACTTCAATTAAATGAGGTTTCATAGTGAGTCAAGATCCGTATTTCATTGAGCAGTAAGTGCGCTCCGGCGCAACCCTTAATGCTTAACTATTTAGGTAGGAACACTTTCCAATTGCATCATATGGAACTCTTGTCTTTTATGGAATGAGTATCTTATACTCGGTGTATTATCCCATCTTGTACCCTAATCCCAAGTTCAACTTGCTTGCTCAGTTAAGTTTAACCATGTATGAGTATCAGCAAACCAGTTTTCAGCACACTCAGCTCAGGCATGACCTGTGCTAGCCACTACTTCCTGCGTGCCCCTTTCCAAAAACAATCCCCCACACGCCCAGTTCCGGCATGACACATGTGGAAAACTGTTTGAGTACTGATGGTTACAGTGACATGGGAGGCACTTACTTACTTAATATTCTGAAGGATTTTGTTTTAGATTTATAGATATAAACATCATAGAAACTAAGTTAAATATGATATGAGCCTATTACGAGTGATCTTGAGGTTCCTAGTCCTAGATCTATCTCTAGATTGTAGATGTCATTTTCAACGAACTCTTTTTTGTGTGTGCGAAGAGCCAATGCCATCTTCTGAAGATTGTGCGAAGATCTTTGTCTTGTAGTTTTCATATAATATCTTTCCTAACAATCCTATTGCTAGAAAAAGTAATTTATAACTTTGGACAACTCACAGGTTGCCATAATTACAACTTTGGACAACTCACAGGTTCCCATAATTATACTTTGGACAACACACTGGTTGCCATAGATATTAAATAAAATGACAAGCATTCACGAACAATCACAGATCTAAGTCTCATACCATATTTATATTCAAATTCCTTGTAAAATAAAATTAGGGTTTCCGTAATTTCCAGCAGTCATCCGTTCGAACGGATCAACAAACCAATTTAACGGACTAGCTGCCAGATTAAAAACCGTGCTACTTCTGTTTGGAGGATCCTGCCAGTTTTTCTTTTCTTTTAGTTCCGTTTCCAAAATATTTTTCGAAAAACCATTTTTCAAAAATCCAGGAAATCATAATATCCAATATTATATTTCCTAGAAACTATTTCCGTTATATTTTGAAAATAATTTTCAAAACTGTAATAATTATTTTACTAGAATTTACTAAACTTTAAACATAATCGACGATTATTTCCTTAATGAATGCTCTGATACCACTGTTGGGGAACCCGTAGCCATGTACGTTACATGCGTAGCGGAACCTACAGATTCAACCCACCCTAGGATCATCGTTAAGGGAATAAAAGTACGAGATAGCGTATTTAAATTTATACCTCGGATCTTCCAGATCCGCGAGACGGAGAATGGATGTAGGTCTGAATGATTCTAACTTGCAATCTTCTCCTTCCTGAATCTCGACTCCGCGAACCTCCTTGCTTCTCCTAGGGATGAAGAATGATCGCTCGTAAGTTCTCAAGATAGAGAACGTCTACTCGTATTCACGTCGAACTTTGAATAGTCGGAATAACCGGACTCTGCTAAACGAGTCCTTTTAGGAAGCCCTCACAAAACTCTCTATCTCTCTCTTAGAAACGGCTGCCTCTAGGTCTTATTTCGTGTGTCTAATAGAGGGGGCCTGCCCCTTTATTTATATTAGAGAGAGAGGCGAACGATTGCTCAGTTTCCTAAACTGAAAACCCTAATCAGCACTACATCCGTTCGAACGGATGTGTGCTGACTTTGTGAAAACACTAATCAGTGCAGTTGTGTTTGAACGAATCTGACATCAATTCGAACGGATGTTTGCTGATGTATTTTTCTCAAACATCGCATGTTTGATTCGTTCGTCCATCAGTTCATACATCACATGTATAACTGTTTCTAAGGTATTTCCTTCCCCACTAGAAGTATGTTTATCTCTATTCATTCGTATGTCCATGATCAGCAGAACATGATTATTCAGTCTACGAATATACTAGTTTGGATATGTATCTTCTTACTTGAAGTATGTTTATCTCTTTAAGCATCCTATATATCACTAGGGACAGTTTAGAATGTCATTCGTTGTTTCACAGTTTACTATCAGAATCACATATTCTGATGACGTGAACACGAAGTACCCTTCATGGTCGATCTACTATATGTAAATATATTAGTCACCAATATACTCATTTATATATGAACTGAATAAACGTGTTTCTCATAATCTAATCTCTAGTCCAACACTTTGGCCTAAGGCATAATTCCTTCAATAACTTAATCAAACTACAGAAGCAAATGGCGTGTGCTATGATGATTAGTCAAGTTCCATGTTTTTTAAAAAATCGGAAGGTTAACCTTTTTTCTTTTAATTGAAATTTTTTTCCCTCCAGCCGCTCTTCCAATGAAACTTGAGGCTTCATCTCATCATTTTTAGTGTTTTAGCGCTAAAGACCCACCAATACTTCTTCTCCTTGTTCTTATGAAGCTAGAAAAACTTAAATTGTTCAAAACAGTGAAGTCAAGCTCGAGTTTTGCTCAAAAAATTGAGCTTCAACCCCCTTTCAGCTCCAGCTCGACATTGCTCCGGATTTTTTACTCAAAATCCAATATTTGTTCAACGACATCCCAAACGAACACACATGCATTCTACTAGACTTCCATGAGATCGCAACTGTCGAATTTTGGCCTCCGATTCCACTCCTAACCATTCGAGTTTGCTAGGTGAAATTCAGCTTTTGCTTTGGTTAAAAATGAACAAGTCATTAGTCAAAATAATACTCTGAGTCATTTTCAAATCAAACCAAACTTCATTTGAGAATTTCGAGATAATTTGATTTGAGAAATATTTGACCGTTAAAACTGGAATTTCGTCGAACACCTTGACTGCCTCATTTCAAACGCGAATATCTCATTCATTACTTCACCATTTTTTGTGCTCTTGATATCCATGGAAAGAGGGAAGAGAGGAGAAGAGATTGGAGTTAATTTTTTTTTTCAAAAAGGAAGCCTATGGAGTAAATGGTGGGCTGGAGAATTTTCAGCTTGAATTGGGTTATTTCAGCAAAAATACATTTGAATTTCATCGAATACCTACTTCAAACTCGATTTTCTCCCTCAATATTTCGTCATTTTCTAAGTTCTTTATATCCATAGAAAGAGGGAACAGGGAGAAGAGAATGGCGTTGAAATTTTGTCAAACAGAATTATGTAGAGAGAATGGTGACTTGAGGAATATTCAGCTCAGATTTGGTTATTTTTTAGCACAAACATGGTTGACCCGGTTAAATCGGCAGCCCCTGGCCATTCCCTGCGGTTTTAGATCATGAGACTTGTATGGTTGGTTTTATCACGTTCAGACGAGTTGTTTGACATTAAGCACGCCCAATTCTGAGAACTTTGAAAATTTCGCGATTTTTCGAGCGGAGTTAATTGGTATGTTGACGGTTGACTTTTGACCAGTTTGACTGAGGTTTGACCAGTCAATTCCAGGAGCTCTACAAGATTTCTGATTGAGAGGCTTGTACCATTGGATTCATCTCATCGAGGTCTTCGTTTTGGTACCCCATTTGACCCTCTTGGGAAAGTTGACTTTTGACCTGCTCAGCGATTTTTGGCGTTTGACCTTTTGTATTTTTGTGATTTTTTGGGTTTTTCTCAGATAGTTGCTTGGTAAAGGATGTAGGAGGTTAGAGAGATGTATGTAGGTTTTCGGTGGAGATTTGTGGAGAATTCGGCCATCCTTGGAACAAAATTTACAAATCGGCCCTTCATTTGGAGTTGACTTTCCACCGAAGTCCTCCAAATATCATTTTCTTTGTCTATTTTCCTGAAAATCACATAAAAATGTATTAATATGTTTCAAAAATGAATTTTAAAAATTTTAAGCATTTTTCATTCATTTTATGTGATTTAAGGGTAAATTTTACATGATAAAAACCCTAAAAATATGTATAAAAATACACATTACAAATCTCACCACACTTAAACCAAGCTTTCCCTCAAACGTGAATTAAATTATGTTTTAGGGTTTTTAGAATCAGTTTAAATTCGTTTGAAAAGAGATTAAGTTATTGTCATGAATGTTATATACTAATATTTGCTTATTATAATAATACACGAAGGTCGGTGGATGTCCATTAATAATTCTAAAACCCAAATTCGTTTCAAATCATCGAACCTTTATCCTAATTATCCATTTTCCAAAAGCTAGTATCATAACAAAAATTTTATACTTTAACCCCCTAAATTTTGTCCCATGAGTTCCAACTTGATTTTTACTTCACCCCCGAACATATTAAAAGTTTGATACGATATCCATGGATAAATTCTCAATAGAAAATTTGTGCTTTTAACACTTGAAATTGATTTATATTTTTATCCCATTTTATTTATTTATAACGGGATGGTGTATAATGTACAGGGCTAAGGAGAATATATACAGGGCCAAAAAGATTTTTGTTTTCTTCGAACTTAGAAAATGGTCACACAGGTTATTAACAGGCCCGAAAGGTTGGTAAAAATCAAGACATTTTCAAAACCATGATTCAAAAGATAGAGATAATTTAAAAAAATTTCATACGGCACTAATTAATGGAAACATTATATTTTATCATAAGAGAGTGAGGAGATGAAAAAGTTATGAAAATTTTAAACTATTAATGGACTTTACGTGGATATTATAGATGGAATAAGATCGAATGTGGCAACCATGACAAAGCTTAAATCCCTTTTAAAAAGTTTTAAAATTTTTCATCATTTTCAAAAACCCTAGGGTTTTCAAAACTTCATTACATGAAGAGGCTTAGTTTTAAAAACACCTCCTTTTAAAAACCCTTTTCTTTTTCTTTTTGAAAATCTTTTTATTTATTTACAAATCCAGGCAAGATAGTTTATTTACAAAAATAAAATAACTTATGGATAAAAACAAGTAAAATGAAGTAAAAATAAAATCTTTAAATTTTTATGGTGTTTATGAGTTTTTTTTTACTGTTTATTATTTTTTTTTAATTTTATTAAATATTTTTGGATTTTTACATTTTTACACAAAAAGTTACAAAACACGGTTGCCCAAAATCACTCTCCCCACACTTAAACTTTTATTTGTCTAAAATAAATGTTTAAGACTTTGTGAAAATTGGAAAAATTAATGGATTTTCTCCAATACCTCTCTCACTACACTTAAACTTTTGCTATTTCTACCAAAAAGTTATTGTGAAAATGAAGTTTTTGAAAAGAATAAATTAAAAAATAAAGAAAGGAAAGAAACGACCTGACATGACGAGTCGCCTCTCGTAAATGCTCCCGTTTTACTTCTCGAGCCCGACGCATTTGCGGTAATTCTTTATCAAACGGATCATAGACATGAGCAAACCCTTGTAGGAGCTCACAGAATGTTAAGAGCTTTGTGCTGCTTTTTCTTGCCCTTGGTTTTGCGGAGAGGTCTTAAGTGGTCTTCTTGGAAGGAGTTGTGGTCGATTCATGTCGAGAGGGAAAATGCAATGCCCAAATTCACTCGTTCTTGAATGGTTGGAAGGTCAGCGTACATCATGCCACTTACCGCAAGCTTGGTGTAATGTATGGTCTGGCAAGAGATGAGTTTTGGGGAATTTGATTGAGTTGGTTCGTCGTTTTGGGTACTCGGCTCGTCACAATTTTCAACCCTTGAGTCATCGCTCGAATCGCATTCCACATCGCGGCAAAAATCCTCAAAGTCGAATTTAGGGTCTGTGGAACTCAAAACTTCACAAGATTCAACCTCCTCTTTTAGCTCACTTTTCTCATCGCTCCAACACTCCTCTAACTCAAAGTTGGGTTTTTCTTCCTCCCGCAACTCTAACTTAATTTATTCCACTATCTTGTGTAGTATGGGTCAGATAGGTCATGACGGTAACAATTGTATATTGATCCATGAAGAAAGTGAACAAATGAATGCCATAAATCAGTATACACCTACATATAACAACGCACTTTATAATAACAATAATCATTGGAGGAATCCAAATCAATCCTATAGGAGTAATCAGTCAGGTCAACCCCAAATCAATGCATGAAATCAAGGTATAACAACCAAAGACCGGGACTATATTCTATACTAACGAGCATTATGACAGAGCAAGCTAAAGTTTCCGCTGAAATTCGGGCCCATGGCCAAGAAATGAACAATCAATTGCAGAAGCAGCAAGCAGGGTGGATGCACTAGCCTCGCACAATAAGGTGTTGGAGATGCAAATTGCACAGGCGAATAGTCCATTCCAACAAGAAGGGAAGTTCTCGATCCGAACCGAAAACCCATGAGAGCAAGTCAATGCTGTGATGGCTCTAAGGAACGGATGAACATATCGAGGGTCAATAATGGAGAGAGTTGTAATGGATCAATCACCATCTGCGGTCTTTGCACCGCGACCTGAAGCTCCGCCAGCAACCTGCGATATTAACCGAAGATGTCGCAAATCCAAAACCCGCAACAAATGACAACGAAGGGGTGAAATCGACTGAACCTGCGACAACCGAAGTCCCTAACTCCATCGACAAACCTAATAAATACTTTCCTTCATCACCACCACCATACAAGCCACCCTCACCTTTCCCTAGAAGTTTAGCTAGACACAAACTAGATCGGTAAATCACGAGATTCGCCCAAGTTCTGAAGAAGCTCAATGTCACGCTACCCTTCACAGACGTAGTTACCCAGATGCCGACCTACACAAGGCTCTTAAAGGATATCCTCTCCAATAAGAGGGAAATTGAAGATTTCGAGAATGTTGCGCTCACGGAACAATGTAGCGCGATCATACAGAACAAGCAACCTCAAAAGCTAGAGGATCCAGGCAGTTTCTCCATACCGTGTTACATTGATAAGGAGCGATTCGATTGAGCACTATGCAACTTGGGAGCGAGCGTAAGCCTGATGCCATTGTCTGTCTACAAGAGACTTGGTCTCGGAGATTTGGAGGAAACAACAATGATGCTAACCATGGGGGACAAGTCGGTGAGGTATCTGGAGGGGATAGTAGAAGATGTACCGGTACGAGTAGGAGAGAGAAATATCCCGGTAGATTTCGTGGCGGAGAAATGAAAGTTGACCGAAGATCCCAATCATACTAGGAAGAACTTTCCTATCGACCGTAGGGACAATGATAGATATAAAAAGAGGACGACTAACACTCAACCTGGGGGAAAATAAGATGGAATTCGACCTAACAAATAGCATGAAAAATCCCGTAGTCGATGCACGTTTAAAAGGACCTAAGAATGGATGAGTACGAAGAAACACGTGAAAGAGACCCAGTTGATGCGCTGATCGAGAACCCTGAAACAGACGCAAGTGAAGAAGCACGGGGAATGCTAAGCGGGGAGTCGAAAGAAAATGTCGAGGCGGAACTTGAACCGAAAGGAGACGGAGAAGCCGCTTCGCGTGTTGAGTTAACGCCGTGCGGTAATAGGATACACGATCAAAGATATCAAGGGGATAAGCCCCAAGATTTGCATGCACCGGATCTACCTAGAAGACGACCACAAAACCTCCGTTGAACCTCAGAGGAGACTCATGCCGAACATGAAGGAGGTGGTGAAGAACGAGGTAATGAAACTGCTGGAAGTGGGAGAATCTACCCGATATCCGATAGCAACTGGGTCAGCCCAGTCCATGTGGTACACAAGAAAGGAGGGACAACTATTCTTCGAAATGAGCAAGGGGAAATGATCCAAACGAGGACAGTGACGGGATGGAGGATGTGCATTAACTACCGAAAACAGAATAAGGAAACACGAAAAGACCACTTCCCATTGCCGTTCATCGACCAAATGCTTGAGAGGCTCGGAAAGCACAAGTATTTTTGCTACTTAGATGGGTACTTGGGATTCTTCCGAATCCCAATACTCCCGGATGAACAGGAGAAAACAACTTTCACTTGCCCGTACGGCACGTTCGCTTATCGAAGTACACCCTTCGGGCTCTGCAACGCCCCGCGACATTCCAACGGGGATGATGGTGATTTTCTCCAATTACATAGAAGAATTCATGGAGGTCATCATGGATGACTTCTCGGTATACGAGAGCTCTTTTGACGCATGCCTGGCCAACCTTTCTCGCATTTTTGAGAGGTGCGAGAAAATAAACCTTGTACTGAATTAGGAAAAATTCCACTTCATTGTCCTAGAAGGAGTGGTACTCGGTCACATAATTACCGCGAAGGGGATAGAGGTCGATAATTAATCACATATGTTATTTGAAACCCGTACTACATTAAGCAATATAATATAGTTCTCAATACTCTGAAATTGATAATAATTTAAATTAAAAGCTAAAATTTGAGAAATTAAAAGCTATCTAATCATGTGATCTTGTGATAATAATTTAAACTAGACTTTCCGATATAGTCACAGGTTGACTTTTCCGATATAGTCACAGGTTTTCACTTCTCAGTGAGTGAAAGATTTTTACAAGCTAAAATTTGAGAATTTTTTTGATCCGACATCCGAGAGAAAATTGATGATAGGCTTCTTAAGAATGTTTAAAGAGAGGTGAAAAATAAAGTAGTAGTTAATGAACGTATTATTTTTTACATGTTCTCTTATATAGTCTATATTCACATATTTTAGGAAGAAAAATATCTAGCATGGAACCATAACAATATGGAATTCAAAATAAACAGAAAATTCCAAAAAATTTATATTTGACGATTTTAACATGAGAATAAAATATTTCATTAAGAAATATTATCTTTTAAAGAAAAAAAGAAACATTATTTATGTTTTAATAAGTGAATTCTTCATATTCTATTTGTACTAATATTTGAACATAACTTGGGATCATAATTCATGGAAACCATCTGATTAAGATCTGTTGGTCAGAAACAAATTCAACAGTTCTCACTAAATCGAGGATGGAACACAAAATACCAATTCAACCAATTATATGATTATGTTTTAATAACCACACACATGTTGCGATAAAATATCAATAAATTTGTAAAAAATGAAAGATTAAGATTTGACAAAAAATTTGATCGAACGGTTGAGATAAAAGTGATGATGTGGCTCAATGATAGAACTCAAAAGGAGGTGAAAAATAAAAAGTTGGGGTTAATTTAGGAAGCAACAAGTCTGTACCATGGAACCGGACCCCGAATCAACCTTAAAAGTGTAAATAACGATATAAAACTTTTATGTTCTCATTATTTATTTTTTTTCTTATTTGGGCTTTCAAGGTTGATTCCGAATCCGGTTTTATGTTCTCTAGACTTTTTGTTTAGGACGCCTTAGATTGCAAGATGCTACTGTGCAAGTATTAGAGAGTTATGGTTGCAAGAAGTCATGGAAAACGATATGAAAATTTGTAATAAAAGGTGTCTGATGAAATCATAGATCGCTATGAATATGATATTGTTATTTTTACAAAGGAAAATTTACAAAAAAACCTAATTTTTCTAAATATTACAAAAAACTCTATATTTTCTGATTTAAAAAAAAAACCCATGATAAACTTTTCATTCAAAAAAAACTCTCTTCATCCACTTTTCCAACTAATTGATGGTTAATACTTTTGAAATTCCAATTTTGCCCCTATGATAAAATATTTTTCCAAAAAAAAATTATTAGAAAATATTTTTCTAATATTTTCTGGATAAAAATTTAATTTTTTTTATCAAATTTATTTAAAAAAAAAATCTTAAAAAAATCCTAACAAAAAATTTCTTAAATTTTTTACTAAAAACTGTTTTCAAGAATGGAAATGTGAAAGCATGATGGGCTAGAGCAAGTCCGAAACGGAACGGAATTTGTATATACTATTTTTCTGCTTTTCATTATATTACTTTTTTTCCTATATATTGTTTTCACTGTTTTACGTATATATATGGTTTATAAAAAATGAATATTATATACAGATTTTTTTAATTTTATATATTGTTTACTGTCTCCGTATACTGTTTTTTCGCGAAAAAAGGAAGGTCGTACTGCATAAGAGGAAACCTCCGTTGAGCAGTATCAGGTCTCTTTTAGAAAATATATTTTCCCTAAAAAAATTTTAAAACAAAAAAATTCGGAAATATTTTAAAAAAAGATTTCTGAACTTTTTTTGTTTTAAGAAAATACTTGTAAGGAAAATATATTTCTTAGAACATATTTTTTTAAGACTTTTTTAAAATAGATTTGATACTATATTTTTTTATGATTTTTTTTAAACTCAGAAATTTTTTTAATTCAGAATTTTTTTAAGATTTTTTTAAAAAATAGATTTGATGAAATATTTCTTTTTAAGAATATTTTTGACAGAAAATATTAGAAAATTATTTTCTAAGAATTTTTTTTGGAAAATATTTTATCATAGGGACAAAATGGGAATTTCAAAAATATTAACCATCAATTTGATGGAAAAGTGGATGGAGGAGGTTTTTGTAAATGAAAAGTTTATCATAGGGGTTTTTTTGAAAAATAGGAAATATAGGGGTTTTTTGGAATATTCAGAAAAGTTAGAGGTTTTTTTTTGTAAATTTCTCTTTTAAAAAGCTAGCTGCAGAAAGAAAACTATTATGTAAAGCCAATATAAAATTATGAGAAAATATATTAATTGTGTTAATTATAATGATTTCATAATATTTTTATCAATGTAAAAAAACTATATAAGTGTTATACACAATAATATATTTTGCAGTGCAATTAATCCAACCTTAGGGCAAATCTGGCAATAATCATAATCGCAAGACCTTATTTAATCCAGGCTTATGGAAACTTAAGGAAAAAAAAATATGATAATCAATCACATATTAAACCCACCATTATCATCCACATTTTAAACTAAACAACATTATATCAATAAAAAAATAAATTTGTTTGTTTAGATAAGAAAAAATAAGAGGGTCTTATTATACATAGAGGCAAAAATTACCTCATGCTAACGCGTATTATACCCTGAAAAATTACCTGTATATGAGTCATGCTAATGAGTCAAAAGGCAAAGCAGCAAACGAGTGAGAGAGAAGAGATGGTAGTATCAGAACGGTGACATATTTATAATAGGATATAATCCCAACCATTTTTTTCTTCATCTAACAAGACACAGTGTTCTTTTAATCTGGACCGTCCATTTTTTTCCTTGAAGAAATATGGGCCTTTCGATCAATATCTGATTGATGAGATTGCTCATCTGTATATAGAAATTTTAGCTCTGAAAGTAAAGAATTCAGTTAGTGGAGGTAGGTGTTATTTTGAGAGCTATTTTTCTATTTTCAGAGCTGAGTATATATAATAAAAGTGCTCTTAACATGTATTCATACTCTGAAAATAAGACATGTGCTCTCAAAATATCATTACTATAAATAAAGAAAATTGAGATAAAACTCCCTATCTTTACTGAATATAGTAAACCTCATGTTTTTTCGTTTTGTTACAAATACGCCCCTCTGTTTTATATTTTCCTTTCAAATATCCCCTACATCTACTTCTCCATCCATTCCAAAGTTATATATTTGAAAATGATTGAAATATCCTTATACATGTCGAATATATTTATTAATAAGTAAATTAAATAACGTTAATTAAAAAAATAAACATAAATAAATAAAATAAACATAAATCAAATAAAATAGTTAAAAATAGAAAATAACAATTAATTTAGAAATAAAATTAATTTAGTAGAAATAAAACAAAGTAAAATAAATAGAATATAAAAAAGCAAAATTAAAAATAAAAGTTAAAAAAAATTTAAACTTAAATAGCCAAAAAAAATAAATAGTAAAAAAATTGAAATAGTTTAAAAATAAAAAATAACTCATTAAAAATTAATTAAAATAAATAAATTTATGTACTTTAGTTTGCCACTAAAGTTAACAATGATCAAATTGTCTTGGTATTTTTTTTTGAAGAATTTTAGTTTCTTTTATTTTTCTAAATTTCGATCGGATGTTTTTTTAAGGAATTTTTTAAAGGAGGATGCAACATGCAACACGAGGACTTCCTAGTAGATTATCCATTTTAGTACAGTATTACTATTCTCGCACAAGCACATTTAATTGTGGAATTCTAATGGGATCCGGTACTTTAGTGCTGGTATGATCGTATCCAGAAATGATCCAATGTTCATGTTCCCTCTTCAGTTTGGTATGTATTATAATCTATATTACGCGGATACTCAAAAAACTGCAAAGTATTCTAAGAATACGGATACGGCTATGATATGGCTCCGATATATATTGGATACGCCACGTGGAATATTCGATTATTTTAATAATAAATTTTTTCAAATACAGAAAGATACGGAAAGATACGCCAGGATACTTCCGGGATATTTATAGGATACGAGTAGGATACTTCTGGGATACTTTCAATACATATTTTGGTCCATTATATTTTCTTAAATCAAATTTTGACCCACATTCAAATCAATCGAAGACTTGTTGCGTTTTATAACTCACATTATTTATTTTTTGTATAACTCATATAAATAAAAAGATAAAAAAAAATCAATTATCGAGAAAGCCAAAAATCGTTGACTTTCCTTAAATCAAATTTTAAATTTTACGAAAATTAAATATCAAGTATGTGTTAAATTTCATTCACACATTTCGGTATTAAATTCAAAATATTAATTATTAATTATTAATTAATTAATTAGTTATTATATTATATAAATATAATTAAAAAATAAATATATATAGCCGTATCCGTATCCTAATTTTTTTGAGATTTGACGTATTCCCGTATCCGTATCATATCGGATACGATACTCCTGTCCGTATCCGTACAACATAGATTATAATGAATATGATAATTGTTAGTATTGTAGGGAAAATATGAAACATTTCCCAAGTATAAAGAATGATAAATTTTACTTTAATAACCCTGCTTTATTCTTTAATCTCTGTTCTTTACAGTCTCTCTCTCTCTAGACCTCCGAGTGTTGTTCCACAGTGCCTTGATCCCAATTCCGAAACTAGGGTTTTTCCCCAGGAACCTTCAATTTACCCCAATTTCAACTTATTTTCACCCCAAGCTTCGTCAATTCCTCTTCAGGTACGCATTTCCCCTCTTTAACTTCACAATTTTGCGATCTGGTTTCTTCATTGTGCAAAGTCACGAAGGAACCAAAAGTAAGCAAATTGATTCCAATTTCTCGTCTGGTTGTTTCAGTTAGTATATTTCAGTGTGGAATAAGTCAGTCATTTTCAACTCAATTGTGATTGCATTAGTTATGCCTATGCTTTTGTGAAAAAAAGTAATCTGATTTGTGTTTGGATTCATTAAATAGTATTAAAGGGGATTTATTTCCTAGTGTTTTTTTGGGTTTCAACAGGAACCAGAACGGAAGTACAATCCATTTTAAATTTTCTTGTGGTGAATTCAAAAAATAATTTCCCCTACAAAGCAAACTGCACCTGGAAAGCTGAAAATTAAAGTAACTTTCATTGCATAGTTTCATACAGTCCAGTGTTTATTATGCTCAGAGTTAGGAATGGTTAACCAATTTTGATTCCTTCGAAATACATAATAATTTTTTATTTTAATCTAATCCCAGATTAAAATGAACTGCACTGTTAAAAGGAGATGATTTGATGGATCCAGAGGGAAGGAAGTTTGGAGTAGGTATAAATAAAATCTCTCCATTCTATATTTTCTTACATTTTCTGTAACTTATAATTTCTTCTGCAATTTTCTCCCTAGATAAAGAAAAAGAACACCATTTTCAATTATTTAATCTAAATCTTTTTTTTTTTTTTTGATTTATCAGGGCCTAGAGAGCTGAATGGAGCAGTAGATTTGATAAACCAGTTCAGACTGGTCCCACACCATGAATTTTTCTGCAAAAGACCCTTACCTTTGGCAATATCCCACACTCACTATTTTCACAATGTTGTTGGCGATACTGAAATAAGGTAATAGTTATACAAACCATAGTCTAGTTGCACAGTAACTAACTCAACAAACTCTAACTAATCATCTAGTTGAATCATGTGCAACTAAATCAACAAACTGACTAATTAACTGAACAAAGTTTGACTTGACTTATCCTTTGATTTGTCAGGAGAGGAGAGGGAATGGAGTTAGACCAGCTCTTGAGAGAGAATCCTTCTCGATTAAGAGAAACAAGTGGTACGAGTCAAATCCGGCCGTTCGATTTGGAAACCCTAGGTCAAGCTTTTCAATTGCGAGAGACCTCTCCAATCGATCTCCCTTCTGTAAGTATATTAATCTATTATTATAAATGAATTGAATGAAACAATTTTATTAAAAGCAAGTTAATTGTTTAACAGGCTGAGAAGGGAACTCCTACAATTTCCAGTAAATTAAAGAGTGAGAGTAAGGATAAGGACAGGAAGCATAAGAAACACAAGGACAGAGAGAAAGACAAGGAGCATAAGAAGCACAAGCACCGGCATAAAGATAAAGATAAAGATAAAACTAGGGACAAAGAGAGAGAGAGAAAGAAGGAGAAAAGTAACCATCACGATAAGGTAACTTTTTCATCCATGACCCTGAAAATATCATTATTTTTTCTTGTGACTTATTTGTTGGGATGATTTCTCGGAAGAGGAAGCATGAAGGATTTGAGGATTCTGCAGAAAATCATAAGCGCAAGAGAAGTAAAGGTACCAAGTTATATTTCTAATTATTTTTCTTATTCGTAATATATCTTGCTCTTTACAAGAAAGAAAAATTGATTTTATCTCTTCACAGCACAAGAGTTTGAGAGTCGGTGATGTAGCAAGAATTAGATAATTGTGAGAAGTCACAATTTTTTTGTAGGGTTCTTTCTTGTTTATTCAGGTCCATTTTCAGGTAGCATGGCTTATGTATTTGTTGTCAAGTAACTCATGTATTCAGGTTTGTGCTCTCTGCTCTTTTTAATGTCATATTAGTTATTTTGATATAATACTAATTATTTCTCATTTCTTATCTGTTTTATGTTTGAATAATGCAGGTTATACAGTGTAGAAGTAGGTAGCTCGTTTGTACTACACATTAGTTGACTAGATATCAATTGATTTTGGACAGCCATTAACTGTGTATATTCAGATTAATTGTCTGTAAACAGAGATTAACTGTAAACACAAAGTTTAGTTTTATATGTTCTTTTATTTTTTTTCCGGTTCTTTCTATTAGGCCAAGCTGTTTTGCTGTTAAGATGTTTCTCCTGTTTATTGGTGTATTTTTTGCAAATATAACAAGTTTTTCAGGTTATTCATCTTATGTAGTATTGTGATAAAATTATACTAACTAGGCATACAATTATATTTTTTTTCTTAAGTTACTAGTAAGAAGGAACACAATATATTCGTTATACAAAGAGCAGACCAATATAACTTTCAAATTGCTGACCAGTAGGCAATATGACTTCTTTTCCCTCCAAGGCAATAATGTCACAAAAAATTATATAGATGTTACTTTTATCATCATCTATATTTCTTCAATTTCTCTCTCAGTACTCCACTATTGTGGAGTTCTTTGCATTGACAGTCACAGATTCAAAGAGATGAGTGGATCATGTTGTTATGCTTGATTTGGAGAATGTAGCAAAGAATAGAGAGGTGGCAACTCGAGTTGATAATGGGGCGCGGTTTTGAGAGAGATCTTGACTCTAGGGTTGACGATGAATTATAACTCAATTCAGTGGGTCACACTCACATGGCAACAAAAGGGCATGGTTCAGCTTGGCTAAAGACGGGCTTTAACCCTGGCTGGTTTGGGACCCAATATGAGCCCTTATTCATTCATGCACACAGCGAGACTAGCATAAAAAAGTAGTCAAAATTTAAATATTTTTCCTTTTTTTGCTGGTGCATTTCAGTGAGCTCCTTCCGGAAAAAATGCTTAAATTTAAACGAATGGACTTTTCTAATTTAAATTTTTTGATATTACATAGTTAATTTTTATTCCAACTACTAAAATTATCATAGTTAGATTTTAAATTTAAAAGCATTATTTAAAATAATACATGTTTATATAGAGGCGTTTCCTTCTAGATACATCATTTCTCAACATAGACCCTCTTCACACACTAAGACGACACTAAGACATCATTTAAGATACTCTTTCACACATACACATTTTCTCATACACATACATAGGCATACACATACAACATTCTTGAACAATCTAGAGACAATTTTCAAATAATATACATAGAATTAACTAATTAATATTTAAGTTTATTACTTTAAAAGAATCTTTCCGTCTCATCTCAAAGGGAATTGCAACTTTGGTCTGAAAATAGTTAACAAGGTCATACTCCTAGCAGTGATAGAGTGGTTTAGAAATGGGAAAAATTCAGGAACTTATTCATACAAGAGTGCTTACAAAACTTTTCCAATTGAGGTGCATAGTACTAATTAATGAATTAAAGTTCGTTTGGAAAGCTTTGGAAAGCTTATGCTTGATTAGAAATGAAGATCTTTATCTGGTTAAGCAGTTAAAACAGAATGCCAACTTCAGATAATCTTGAGAAAAACTGAATTCTAACTTTAGATAATTAATACTAGATTGCATCTAGGGTTTGATTTTAAGAATATTATATTACGTCCACCTCTTTGTTTCTTGAAATGATGATGTATAATAAGCAACCAGGCTAATGATGGAATCTTTTATTTTATTTTAATTAAGTAACTCATATCGCCTACTGAGATTAAAAAAGAAAAAAATAGATAATCTTGAAAAAAATAGGATCCTAACTTTAGATAATTAATCCTAGTATATAATTTTTCAATGTCAATTCTTAAACCTCCTTAAGCCACGTCATTAGAAGAAGTTAATCCGTCCGATTGAATAATGAATTCTCTAAAATCCGTCTGATTAAGCTCTTAATCGATCCGATTAAAATTACTCTCTCTTTCTCTCTTTGCCGCCCCAACCCACCCATTCGCAGCCCAGCAATAAGCGCCACCGAATCCCTCTGTTATTTACTCTACTCACTAACTCACTAACTCACCTCTCTTCCTCTCTCTGAAACTCTTCATTCGATACCCCGTCGCTATTTTTGGCAAACCCTAAGGCATGAGCGGAACCAAAAACAAAGATGAAGTCCTGCCCTTTCTACGACAGTTCAAGGATGTTTTTTCTCAACCTAGGTAAGCTTGCTTTGACTGACCTTGCACTAATTTATTTATATCTTTGTGTCATTAGACCAAATTGATTTTACTTTTTGACCCTTTTCTGTAGTTTCTTTTAATCAACAAACTACTTTCCATAATTATATTGCAAATTTTTAATATTCTAATTAGGGATTTCGTACAGCATATCCATGTTGTCTTCTAACTACAGAACTATGAGAATTGCATACTGTTTTAGACTAAAGTATAATAGAGAAAAAAATACGGAAATTGTATAATGTTTTAGTCTAAACTATATTTGTCTCTTTTAATGCATTTATTGGATGATTTTAGACATATCAATCCCCTAATTAAAAATATGTGGGAAAGTTAATCCAGTATATTAAGTGAAATGGATTTTCTAATACTGGTAAATCAATTAAGTATATCTGAAATTTCATTATAAATTTTCAACATATCTTAATTTTCATTTTAACTTTCATAATAAAGTTTATAATGGTTGTAGTGTTTTAAATTTTCATAAATTTTATAATTATTTAGAACACTACAATTCAATTATCAAATAATTTGAATTAAAAATTTAAATAATAATTATGAAAATTATTTTTTTGTGGCATAAATTATAATTTAAACTACATTATAATTTGCAGTTTATATTTAATAAGACTTATATTTAATTAAACCACTTATATGAAAATGCACAGTTATAAAAATATAATTAGAATAATTTTCACTATAAACACTTTCAAGTTTTCATTATATATTTATTGTGTTTTCATGTTTGATTAAAAACATGCGAAACTTTCATATATTTCAAAGATATCTTAATTTTCACATTAAGCCAAAGGTCTGTTTATAATGAAAATATAATGAAGAATAGGTTAAAATAATTGTTGTTGGGTTAATCCAGTGTATGCAAAATTTATGTAAAAATATTTTCACAGATTTTCACTTAATCTAGCATATTTTCTTTTATGCCCTACTGAATGCTGATGTTATGTTTATAAGAAGAGGCTATGTCCATCACTAGAGTCAATTGACTATTATTTCAGTCAAACACTACAAATTAAGAGAGAATTTTGTTAATGAAATTATGATTCTTTTTAATTAGGCTAATAAAAAAATTGGATAAATCAGTAGTAGCTGATAATGAGTTGGGAGAAAGCCTCATGAGTAGCTCCTTACAGTTCTGGATTTTCCTTGCTCAAATGACTACTGTACATAAATTTCAACCTATTCTTCTTATTCTTTATTTTTATTTTTAAAGATTATTTTGTGAAAATGGAATAGGCTCCTGACTTCCAATATATTAAATAAAAAGTTTATGGAAAATTTGCAACAAAGCCCCTGCTATGGTATCATGAAATTTGCAAAAACATCCTTATATTATTAAATATTGTGAGGCAAAAACCCTCTATTCATAGAAGATTCAAAAAATAACCACTATTCTTTGAAAAATGGGTATTTGCACTATTCAGTAATGCATGGGCTTTTTAGCAATTTTTTGAGAATGCAGGGACTTTTGTGCAAACTTTCCAAAATTAATTTATATTCACAATAGCCCAAGCTGTCGAGAGAAAAAGATGTTCTTGTTGAAATTGAAACTGAATTTTCTTTTCTTTTATGTTTGTTTAAGGATGTGATTATTCCTAGAATAGAAAAAGAATTGTGGCTTGAACCTTTCTTCACGAAGGTAACAAACACTAATTATTTTTTGCAACTAGTGGAATTTCAAAATATTTCAAGATTTGCAAATCTAAATGCAGAAAATATGGAGTCTATTCAATTTGTGGGGTACCAATTTGGATAGAAATATGAACGCCTTTTTTATTCTTTTCAAGCCAAGCTAGATTAATGAGAGTGCGGGGGCACAGACTTGTTACAAGTCTTGTGTATTTAAAAAATGCTAAGGCAATTAGAGAAAATAATTATTTCATTTTTGTTTTTTTTTCACATTTAATTTTGTTGATTCTATAGTTTTGTAATTGTTTCGGGAAATGTGCTAGGATAATAACCGCTCTTCAAAGTTTATATATGTGAAAATTTTCCTTATATAAGATGCCATCATTAATTTCTCATATTTGACACAGAAATATTTCATTCCAAGCTTTTGTGTGCACATGTAAATATGCACATATCTACCAAAAAAGTTATTTTCTTTTTTCTAATAAGTTCATGTATTTGATACTTAGCTTGGTCAATCGTATGCTTCATTCATGACAGTTCTAATGTGATTTGAGAAACACAACTTATTCTCAAGTTATGCACAGTTAAACATCTTATTTTATTATCAGAATATTTGAAGAAATTTACCGCATATTTTTAGTATATTTTGAGGATATTTTTTTAGCACAATTATAACATTTTTCAGAACATTTGGGAGATATTCGGAAGAAATTGGCATCATTTAAACTCAAAAGCAGGTCTTTTGATGATAAATTGAGTATTTATCACGTATCTGAGGGCAAATTGGGAATGTAGTTGAAAATTTGGGCCCCGTTTAGAAATGTAGGTTCTTTTTCTTCTTCCTTGATTTATACTTTGTATTTTCTTAATTTGATTCACTAATACTACATAGTATCAATAAAAAGAGTAAGCAAGTTAGCTTCTTTTTTTGCTTGTACGGTTTAGAGTTTATTGATATATGTTTTTGTACAGCTTAAATTCTTTTCCCCTTTTCTGAATGGTACAGTTATTATGTATAACCCATTGACTTTCATTTATTTTGTTTATTGTTGACAAGTCATTGGCAATTTGAGCAAAAATACTTCGAGTTCTTTGATTATTACGGAGTTATTGATTTTTGGTGTGTATATGGGGAGAATCTTTTTGCAATGGAATCACAATTGATTACACTGCACTTATTATTATTATGATCATCATGGTCATCGTCATCATCGTTATTATTATTATTAGCTCTTTTGGTATTAAGAATTTATATACACGGGTATTGATGGAGTCATCTTGGAGCTGCTTTACTCTCCCTTCTTCATAGATTATGGAAAATAACTATCGTTTTAATCACTAACAATTGAAAATTACAAACTATCTAGGAGTACCTTCTCGTATTAATATGTTTCGTAAATGTCTATTAACAGAGTTATTTGTTGGTGTATTATGTTATCAAACTCTATCGATCAGCTATACAGTATTGTTGTGATATTTTTTTTTTGAAAAAAATTTGGAGAGGTTTTATAAAACCTCTCATCCAATTGTGTACTTCCATTAATCATAAAGTATTTACAAAGTTTTACATATAATCTGTAAATCCTTTAACTATAAATCATATACTAACTGAAGCCCAAAAATAAAAAATAAAGTCTATACAAAATTGAACCGGCTCAATCTAAAAACTCAGGAATAGAAATCCAGACTTCTCATTCCTGGTTGCCGCCCAAGCTTATCCTCAACAAACGACATCTATCACTCCTACTTCAATTTTAACGCCTCTTTGAAACAATGATGTCCATTTCTCCTTCTTCTTCTTTTTAGTTTTTCTACTGCTGAATATTAGCATTCACACCTTGCTCGATCTCTCTATAGAATCTGAGTTCATCAAAACACTCAGATCTGCTAGCCTTGCTGATTAACCTCCTCTCTTCGAGTATCTCTGTGACCAAAGTTGCTCCTTCTGTGGATTGATCAGAAAACAACCTTCTGCATCTTTCTCGCCAAACTGTAAATTGGAAAAGCGAGGCAAGACTCTGCAGGTCTTTGTCTCTTTCAGGGTGATTAATGGAATCGACTACTTCAGAAATGGAGCAATTGCTTCTCTCCTCCAAATTCAGAGCACATTTCAAAAGCATCCATTGCCTTTGTATAAATTTACAGTGTTCTGTGAGATGGAGAGATGTTTCTTCAGCACTCTTACACAGGTAACATTTATTGGCTAGATGATACCCAATCTTTTTCCTGTAATCCTGTGTTGATAGCTTTCGCTGTTTTGCACACCACAAAAATACCTTCATTCTTAGGGGCAATTTTAACTTCCAAATATTATTAAGACCATTGTATGATAAAATCCCCAGAAGCATTGCGGAATAAACACTCTTGACTGAGAACTTGTTATTCTGATTACACTTCCAATTGATCACATCATGGTCTTGGGTCAGGTTCAATTCTTTCAAGCATGACTGGAGCTCTTGAAATTTAGATTGGACAATGGGAGATCTCAATTCCCCAAATGCCTCTCTGAGATTGGGATGGGTTGTGTAAAATTTCAGAGATTGTCCTCTGTATGAAGCATGGAAAAATAGAGAAGGGAATCTGTGATATAAAAAACCCTCCTGCCAATTACTAAACAAAAAGCTCACCTTATCCCCTCTTCCTGGCATAAAAATAGAATTGTACGTTTTGGAGTCAAGGGAAGAGTTGAGAACAAAGTGGCGAACTTACCAATCAGTGACTAGTCTGTATACTGTTTGAGCTTCTCAAAGAAAAAAGTAGTAAAAAAATTGAAGCTCAGTTTTAACATCCCACCAAAAATAAGAGTCAAATCTGGGCTTGGATTTGTCCAATGCATCTACCAATTCCAAACCTGAAACCAATTCAACCCAATTTAGCCCTGAACCCTTATGAAAATATTTCCATCCCCATTTCATGAGCATGCCTCTATTAAAGACCTCCAAATTAATCACCCCTAAACCTCCTTCTCTTTTTGGAGTACATACTCTATCTTATGAAACTAAATTACTACCAGATTCTTCGTTACCCCTCCACAAAAAATTCCTCCTTATCTTATCAATTTCCAAAATGACCCAATGTGGCACTTTGAACACAGTGAAGAAGTATAAAGGAAAGGCAGTCAATACTGAATTGATGAGTATTAATCTGCCCCTTTTGCTAAAAAGTAAACCCTTTCAATTCTGTAGCCTCTTGTGAAACTTATCAATAAGTTTCTGATATTCCTCTCTAGAAGGCTTTGAGTAGTGAAGGGGATAGCCAAGGTAAGTAAAAGGTAAGTCTGTGAATGGGCACCCAAGAGCATCAGTTTTTTCAGCTGGGTTAGTAATATTGGATGAAACCAAGGTATATTCTGATTTCTCAAAATTGATTCTCAATCCACTTGTGTTACTGAAAGTGTTGAGAATGAATTTTAGCCTTTTGATTTGAATTATATCTGGTTTCATCATGAAAAGGGAATCATCTGCATAGAATAATGCAATGATTGCACTAGGTATTGGTCTTTCTATAAAGTTTTGGCTTGCTAAACACTCTATTATTCTAGCAAGGGTATCAATTGCTATAATAAAAAGGTGGGGTGATAATGGATCTCCTTGTCTCACCCCCCCTCTTGAGATATACGGTTTTGCCTAGTCTTCCAATCAATAATACCTTGGCAACTCCTTTCAAAACCACATTCTCAATCCAATTTATCTACTTATCACCAAAACCTCTAGCTTTTAGAACTTGTAGAATGAAATGCCATGAGATTGTATCAAAAGCATTGTGCACATCAGCTTTAAAAAGAAGTAGGGGTTTTTTGGTAACTTGAGCTATATGCAATACCTCCCTGGCATAAACACAACACTCAGAAATTTTCCTGCCTTTTATAAACCCAAGCTGATTTGGTAGTATTATCTGGTTAATGATCTTTTTCAACCTATTGGCTAATGTTTTAGATATAATCTTTTGCAGACTACTAATCAAGCTAATGGGTCTAAAATCCTTAGCTTGATTAGCTCCAACCTTTTTGGGTATAAGGGTGATATAAGAGAAAAATTCTCCTAACCCTTATGATCCTCAAATCATGGATGCTTTAGATATGCAACACCATAAAGAGTGAAACCAAAACCAAGCTGACTATTCTTTCTTGAGTCTACTCTAAATCAACAAAGGGTGACTGAAATTGAAGATACATCACTCCTTGCAAAAATAACTCCAGTGATACGGCATGTGAAGTAGCATCAGATGCTCAGAACCAAAAATACAATTTCTGACTTCATATTTCTCAACCACTTGAGTTACTCACTCTTAAGCAAAGCTTAATCAGGTTCAAAATAATTAACCAAATGGAAACCGATTAAATGTTCAAGTCTCCTTGATGACTACACTGGTCTGTACAAAATACTTGTAGTCGAGGATTCCCTCTTTCACATTGAAGACCATCTTTAACACTCTTGCAGATTTTCCGTCCGCTGCTAATCCAGACAAGCGGTTGAAGTGAATATTTCGGCCTTCCAAATTGCATGAGAGGTTCGAACAGTCTAAACCGTCAAAACTAGGACACTCTTCAATTATTCAAGATTCCACGTTTTCCACTGCGTTACTCTTATAATACAAGAAATGTAGCAGCAAAAGTAATAGACATAATTATTCCTCGTCTAGACTCTAAGAATATCTATTCGGATCCACACAGCTAACTCCTCTTACAAGCAACCGTCACGCTAATTGGTTACTAGAAGATGTTTGACGCTCTTCATACAAATAGGTTTAGGAGTAGCTTAATATCCAATAGTCTCCAACACACATCACACAAAAATGTCTATAGTATATACTCGATTCGTGAGATTCTCTTGCACATAAATTTGCAGAAATATAGTTCACACATTGAAGATGACCTATCATGATTGGCTAATCCGAAGCAAGTAGCAAATTGCTAATAATTTTGCAGTTCACTCGTCAAATCTTTACTAGCTCATGAGCACATAAAACACTAATACACATCTCATTTGAACCAATATGTTGTCTCAGTGTGACCACCAATCTATCTATTCTTCGGGATATAAAGCTATGACTAACGACAAGGATCCTGGGTACGAACAAATAATAAGGAAATCTCATCCACAAAAGCAGAAAGATATCTCTAAACGTGTCAACAGATAATTCGCTTCATCAAAGCTCTGACTACTACTGGCACTAAGCCACACACTTAAAGTTGATCTCTCATATTAGGGTGGTGCAACTTAATTCTTTCTGGTACCGATGAAACGAACTAGTAATTTCCGGTTGAACAAACTTGATACCAATTAAATAAATGCTGACATGTTGATGTTAAAACACATTCCAGCAAAATAAGTGATGTTTTCTCTTCGCATTCGACATGTTTCACTTGTGATGAAAGTAGTACCCTTCCGATCAGTAGTTAGGTTCGGTCTCAAAATTCTTTGGTCAGTAGACCGCCAAGATATATGATCCAAGATTGCATCTTGGGTTTGACGGCCACAAAGTATAATTTGCGGCACCACAAGAGTTATCATGACCCATTTGTTAAATCAGATGGCATTGCCTCTCAATCAATAACACACAATGCTTATGAAAAATTCACCTCGTACTTGGGATAAGGGCTAGAACAAAGTTGCTTATTGATGAAAGATCTCGCAAACTGAGTAGACTTATTAAAACTCCATGATACTCCCATGCACGGATCGTACGCATTGCGACTTGAACTCTTAAGTTAATCATCATGATCTGATTCATAACACCAGGTTGTGAAACCCAACTCGTGAGGGAGATGAAGCTCTTAGCCTTTCATTGAATGGATCCATTTCACAGGTGCATCTACTCTTTCATTATCAACATTGTTAAATCTTGGTTCGCAACACATATTATGCGAACTGTGATGGTACGATTGTTGCCCAGAAAGGCCAACCAAAGTACTTTTGATTAAATTGACTTTGATACTAGCAAACATATTGGTTTTTCGAGTATGACCTGCTTTGCTTATGCTGAAAATCATCTTCTGACTAGGAGTTGGTTTTCAATTTCAATTCCTTCTGTCAACACATGATCTTTGTCGGATTATGAAAGTTGAATCTTCGTTAGACCACAATAGTTTTTTTTTTGGCTATATATCTAAATTCTTTTAAAACACCAGATTTAAACAACACTTCATTTGGGGTTATACTCGGAATACCCTTTCTTGTTGATAGTTCTTTTGCAACAGATATAGTGAACTAAATGGACATGTAAAAAATTACGACACTCCTAACAATTAATGTGCCCCTTGACACAAAATTGAATTCGTGATACAAAAATAGAGAGAGTTTTGTGAGATATTTTTGGAAAGTATTTTCGGACTCGTCTAGCCGAGTCCGGTAATTCTGTGTGTC
This sequence comes from Juncus effusus, assembly GCA_027726005.1. NCBI lineage: Eukaryota > Viridiplantae > Streptophyta > Magnoliopsida > Poales > Juncaceae > Juncus > Juncus effusus. The sequence continues at coordinate 4,246,695 of CM050903.1, read as the reverse complement.
TGAAATTTGCGTGGATACGAGTAAAGATCTCCTACTTTGGAGATAAGTAAACGATCAGTTTTTCATCCCTAGGAAGAGCAAGGAGGTGCGCGGAGTCGAGCTTCAGGAAGGAGAATGTTGCAAGTCAGAATTGTTCAGACCTACATCCGTTCTCCGTCTCGCGGATCAGGAAGATCCGAGGTATAAATTTTAATAGCTAATCTCGTACTTTTATTTCCTAAACAATGATCCTAGGGGGGGTTGAACCCGTAGGTTCCGCTGCGCATGTAACGTACATGGCTACAGGTTCCCCAACAGTGGCATCAGAGCGTTCGTTAATGAAATAATCGTCGATTATATTTAAAATTTAGTAAATTCTAGTAAAATAAATTTTAGGGTTTTGAAAATATTATTTCAAAACATCACAGAAATAGTTTTTAGGAATATAATATTGGATATTATGATTTCCTAGAGTTTCGGACAATAGTTTTTCGGAATCTGTTTTGGAAACAGATCTAAAATAAAAGGAAACAAAATTTTCACCGTTATTCTGTTGCGAACATAATAGTTCCGTTCAGAACGGAATAGGCAGAATTTTTATCAGAGATTTTCAGCGCTGATTTTGTTCAGTACGGAATGGTTCCGTTCCGAACGGAATAAGGCTGATTTTTGCAAAAACCCTAATTTTGTTATACATGGAATTCGAATATATAAATATGGTATGAGACTTAGATCTGTGATTGTTCTGTGATGTAATCTTGTGTGTGAATGCTTGTAAATTTTATTAATATCTATGACAACCAGTGAGTTGTCCAAAGTTATAATTATGGTAACCTGTGAGTTGTCCGAAGTTGTAAATTACTTTTTCTAACAATAGGATAGTTGTTAAAAATGATATTATATCAAGACTACAAGAGAAAGATCTTGGCGCAATCTTGAGAAGATGACATTGGATCTTCGCACACACAACGAAGGGTTCGTTGAATATGACAGCTACAATCTAGAGATAGATCTAGGATTAGGAACCTCATGATCGCTCGTGAGGAATAGGCTCATACCATATCTAACTTAGTTTCTGTGATGTTTATATTTATAAATATAAAACAAAATCCTTCAGAATATTAAGTAATGAAATGCCTCCCATGTCACTGTAACCTTCGATACTCAGACAGTTTCCCACACGGGTCATGCCAGAGCCGAGCATGTGGAGGTTTGTCTTTAGAAAAGGGCACGCGGGAAGTAATGACTAGCACAGGTCATGCCTGAGCTGAGTGTGCTGGAAACTGCTTTGTCGATACTCATACATCGTTAAACTTAACTGAGCAAGGAAGTCGGACTTGGGCCCAGGGCAGAAGATTGGATAATACACCGAGTATAAGATACTCATTCCATAAAAGGCAAGAGTTACATATGATGCAATTGGAAAGTGTTCCTACCTAAATAATTGAGTATTAAGGGTTGCGCCGGAGCACACTTACTGCTCAATGAAATACGGATCTTGACTCACTATGAAACCTCATTTAATTGAAGTTTCCGAATCAATACTACTGAAGGTGGTTGATTTATTGCTAAAACTTTTAAAGGTTCGACTTTTAACATTTTTATCGTTGGAGTAGTCTCGGTACATGAGTGCACATCCTCGACTATTCTTAGGTTGATTGAGCTCCCTTTTTTATTTTTGATCTTAGGCTTAGAACTGATTTCCTTCCTAAACCCTAAACCAGATTTGTCATTTGGTTTTTGTCCCATAAATATCTTGTCTAAATCAAATTTATTTGTGACATTTCTGGCACAAGTCGACTTGAGGAAGATATTTTCCGGTTTTAAATTTTGAAGTTCGACTTTTAAATGATTTATTTCTATTCTTAAATTTTCACATTCACATTGTTGTTATTTAGTTTCATTTTTTGAAACTCTTTTTAGTTATGCCTTGTACGACTTCTTATATTGTACTCCCACTATAATTTTCACCAGCTTCATGATTCTCAGCAGAGTCATGGGAGTAACCTCAGTTTCACAACTGAACGACTTTATAAGAGAGGTCCAAATGGTTATTTCTATGCAATAGTCGGCACACATGTCCCTCGAAAGATTCAATCTAATGACTCGCAACATCAAGCTCCCAAACATTTCACTAAAACACATTAAAATCAATATTTTTCAAAATCAAACAACTTTCAAAATCAAGTCGACCGAACCGAGGTTAAGGAAAGCCAAATTTTCATACTATTATAATTCTCATTTTGTGTAGAATACTGATAAGACCCTGAGTCCTACTTGTACATTTTGCAATTATTGTTGCAAAATTGGTCACATTTCCTTGGAATGTCCTTTGTGCAACACAAGCACTTCACCGAAGTACATGTGGTTGCGGAAAGATAGAAATGTTGAACGCTACTCCTCATTAAATGAGGAGAAATGGAAGTCCACCTAGACGTTTCGATTTCCCCCCAATTTAAATTAGCCATATTCTAACGGGGAGTTGTGGTTAAGTTTTGCCTTTACAGATCTGACATTTTGGTCGAGAAAGTTTTTGTTTCATATACAGGAAATTTTGACAACTTGACGGGAATAATCAAGAGACGTGGACTACGCGACTTGTATCTTTTACAAATCAAGGTCCCGTGAAAGAATTGATCAAGTTGGTTAATTGGATTGAGGTCGATAATATTTTGCAAAGTGACAAGCATCTTCTCATTCTATCTGATACTGTCTATCTCAACCGAAACTCTAGCCCTAACCCTAACCCGATCTCTACCACGCTAGCCGTGCTGCCGGCAGCCTCTTCCTCTCTCCGGTGGACTCCCTCTCTTCGGCAGACCCTTACTCTTTCTGGCCTCTCCTCGCCTCTCTTGCCCTAACCCTAACCCTATCCCGGCCTCACTTTCCCGGAACTCTCTCCGACCTAGCTCTAACAGATCGGCCACTGTGTAATCTCGTCTTCTCCTTCGCGGGTTTAAATCTTAAGGTAGTTTACTATTGTTCACAACTTGTTTGTGTTTTTGCCTCACTAAATTTTATCCCTCTTTTTAGAGCATGATAAATTAAAGAAACATTAAATTTTGTTGATTTACCTGTACATGTTTTATCTAGTATTCAATTCTCAAATAAATTGGTTGATTGATTCAATGAAGAAGAGAGAAGATTCCATGAAAATGCTAATTTTGAGGTATCTGACTTTTGATTTGAATCATTTTGTAAAAGTTTGGTACATATTCTGAATATTTTCAAGGGTTTGAATCTGGAAATTCAGAGGGCCATTTTATGATTTAATGAAGTAATATTTAGTTTGATTTGTGCATCTGTTTTAGTTTTGTCATAGATTTTGTAGTAAATGAAACTGAAGACCAACCTGGTAAATAAATTCTCATTTTTATAATCAAATATTTAATAGGCAGTATTTAAAACTTGATTTTGTGATTTTAATCGCAAATTTATTGTTTGGTTTGTACAGCACAAGAGAAAAGTCAACCGAGTTTTGCTGGCATACAAAGAATAAAAAGAAACCGGTACCAATATTGGTTTTATATTGAACATATTTTTTTTTTCTTTCAAATTTTAGGATGTGGCTGCTATTGTACAGAGGCACTTCAATTCACAAATGGACCTTGTATGTATGTATCTCCTCTCCCTTTTCTTATACTTTTTATAATTTGTTAATTTTTTACTTTTTATAATTTATTTATGTATTTATTTTGATGAATTTTCATAGTTATACTAAATTATGTGATTTTTGTATTAACTTAGGCTAAGAAAGAGTCAGTAAAGAAGGAAACAAGCTCAGGGGAGAATTCATCTGACCGTGATGATGAGGAAAGTGAAGACTGGTTATGTCACTAGGACTTCGGATTCTGGTTGCCGTCACCAAAGCCTTCGAACTTAACGGGGTTTATCAAAAGAAAAATAAAATAAATATTGATAGGGTCAATAGGTTTAGGGTTTGGATTTTGGGTTAGGATTAGGGTAATTAGAGTTATGGTTTTATCGGATTGTTTATTTTGTATGTATGATGTATATGATTACTTGATTTTGTAATTTGTCATAATTTGGTTTATTAGGGTTTATTTGTGTATTTCTTATATTATTTTTTTTCTAATTTTATTTGTGAATTTAGTAAATTTAATTACAATATTAAAATCGAGAAAAATGAAAAAATAGCCCCTGCATTAAAAACAAAAATATACCGTGACTATTTCTCAGAATTCTGACCAAAAAAAAAAATCAATAAAATCAATAGCCACGGTACTGTAGCAATAGTCACAGGGCACTGTAGCAATAGTCACGTGTACTGTAGCAATAGCCACGGGACCGTGACTATTGCCCACCGTGGCTATTGATGATCGATAACCACGGGTATGACCAAACCGTGACTATTACCCACCAATAGTCACGGTACCATGACTATTGATAGCAATAGTATCGGGGGTTTTAGTCACGGGCCCCGTGGCTATTGCTATCAGTCACCGTTTTTGCCCGTGACTGATGTAGGATTGTGTTGTAGTGATTGTGTGTGAAGAACTTTGTCTCATCTTGCAGTCTTGACTTAGTTTCTGTCCAAACAATTATCCTAAAGCTTGAAAAATAAATTACAATTTTGGACAACTCACTGGTGTTATAGATATTAGAATTAAAATTACAAGCATTCATACAACAAGATTACATCACAGAAGAATAACAGATCTAAGACTCATACTATAATATAAAAATAATTCCTTCAAAAATAAAAATTAGGGTTTCTTTCCTTTTCCAGCATACTTCCGTTCGAACGGATCAATAGTTCGTTAAAAAGACCTGGCCGGATTTTTCTTTTTCATTATGTTTCCAAACCAGATTCCGAAAAATAAATTTTTTGAGAATTATAGGAAATCATAATATCCAAAATTATATTTTCTAGAAACTATTTGCTTGATGTTTTGAAAATAATTTTCACAAACCCTAATAATTACTTTACTAGAATTTACTAAACTTTAAGTATAATCGATGATTACTTCCTTAACGAGCACTCTGATGCCACTGTTGGGGTATCCGTAGTCATGTACGATACAAGACGCGGCCAAACCTACCAATTCAACCCACCCTATGATCACCGTTACGGAAATAAAGGTACATATTACGTATTTAAATTTTACCTCGGATATGTAGGATTAGTGCCCTAGGCCAAACGTATTTTGTGCTAGGAAATGGATTATGTATTAAGACATTATTATTTATTCAATAAAGGTTGTTTCTTATATATATATATGTGTATGGGTTGTGAATGTACAATTGCATATCCTATATCAACTATGAATGACAATTCGGGTTTACGTCATCAGAATACTTGATTCTGATAGTAGAACTGTGAACCAACGAATGACATTCTAAACTGTCCCTAGTGATATGTAGGATGTTTCTAGATATAAACATACTTCAGGTAAGAAGCTACATATCCACACTAGTATATTCGCAGGCTGGATGATCATGTTCTGTTGATCATGGACATAGGGATGTCAAGTCTGGAATATAGGCACGTGTTAAAGAACACGTACTGGACTGACCACACTATGAGAATATGCATGGTATATGTCATTAGTGATTCCCATATGAATAGTGTGCTTGTTCCTATGACCTGAGGTCACCATGGATTCTTGTATGAGGAACTGCATACTTTAATATGATCTTACGTCATCCATAACGGGATGATCATTAGGGTCATCATTAGGTATGCACTGAATCATGACGAGGAATGTGAGTGACCCAGATGAGATTTGTTCCTCTCGTCAAGAGGGAGATATCTCTGGGCCCCCTGATGAACTAGGACTGAAGGAAATACATGGCCATGCTCAAAATGGATTAACATGTGTTGTTAATATCATTTTGTATTTGTTCAGTCTAATTCTCGATCAGGAAAGAATCTTTTGATCAAACTCAAGGATGATATACTTCCATGCCTTGTGATCAAGACATATATCATAGAACAAAAGGATTGTGCAAACGTCTATTTAGATATGTTTATGATCGCTGATCATTTCATTTAACATGGGTAGTCATGACATCAGTCTAGAAGTTACTCATGACTTACGATCTTTAGAAGACCGTTGCCAGCGTTAAATGAACCTACATGGTCACACAATGAACTCTATTCAAACGGGATGAAAATACCTGAAAATAATTGTACATATGATGTATAAATTAGTGAACGAAATAATGTACTATTGGATTGTTGATTATGCAAAACAGTGCTATTCCGTTGTCAACGGAATACTTCCGTTCTCAAAGGAATAGTTCCGTTCGGAACGGAATAGTTTCGTTTGGAACGGAATATATATGGAAACTGTATTAACCTTGGCTGCAACGTTTCCTGTTAAGGAAACACCTATTCTGTTACCAACGGAATAGTTCCGTTGGGAACGGAATAGGCGCAGTTTATGATTTTCTGTTAAGGTAACTGAGCAATCGTTCGCCTCCCTCTCTAGTATATATAGAAGGGCAGTCCCTCTCTAACAGATACACAATTTGAAAACCTTAGAGGTTTGTGAGGTTATTTCGGAAAGTATTTCCGAACTCGTCTAGTCGAGTTCGGTTATTCCGTTTGTCTGAAGTGGATATGAGTAGAGGTTCTCTAACTTGAGAACTTGCGAGCTTTTGGAAGAACAAGGAGGTCCGCGGAGTCGAGCTTTTGGAATGAGAAGGTAGCTAGTCAGAATCGTTCAGAACTACATCCGTTCTCTATCTCGCGGATCAGGAAGATCCGAGGTATAAATATTTATTAGTTAATCTCGTACTTTTATTTCCTTAATGATGATGCTAGGGAGGGTTGAATCCAAAGGGTCTGCTGTGCATGTAACGTACATGGCTATGGATTCCCCAACAGTGGTATCAGTGCGTTCGTTAAGGAAATAATCGTCGATTATATTTAAAATTTATGAATTCTAGTAAAATAAATTTTAAGGTTTTGAAAATATTATTTCAAAACATCACGGAAATAGTTTCTGGTAATATAATATTAGATATTATGATTTCCTAGAGTTTTGAGAAATAGTTTTTCGAAATCTGTTTTGGAAACGGAACTAAAACAAAAGAAAATGAATTTTCCAGCATGCTTTAGTTGCCAACATAATAGTTCCGTTGAGAACGGAATAACGATGGAAACTATCAGTTTTTCAGCGCAGGTTCTGTTGAGAACGGAATAGTTCCGTTCACAACGGAATAAGGTTGAATTTTGCAGAAACCCTAATTTTGGTTATATATGGAATTTGAATATATAAATATGGTATGAGTGTTAGATCTTTGATTGTTCTGTGATGTAATCTTGTGTGTGAATACTTGTAATTTTATTTAATATCTATGGCAACCAGTGAGTTATCCAAAGTTGTAATTATGGCAACCTGTGAGTTGTCCAAAGTTATAAATTACTATTTCTAGCAATAGAATAGTTGTTAGGAAAGATGTTATGTCAAGACGAGACGAGGATCTTGGCACAATATTCGAAAGATGGCATTGGATCTTTGCACACAAACAATGAAGGGTTCGTTGAAGATTACACCTACAATCTAGAGATACATCTAGGATTAGGAACCTCATGATCGCTCGTGAGGAATAGGCTCAAACCGTATTTAACTTATTTCTGTGATGTTTATATTTATAAATCTAAGAAAAAATCCTTCAGAATATTAAGTATAGAAGTGCCTCTCATATCACTGAATCCCTCGTTATTATGATAAATTTTCGCATGGGTCATGCCAAAGATGAGTGTATGGAAAATTAATCTTAAGAGGACGGTACGCGGGAAACGGCGTCCAGCATAGGTCATGCCAAAGCTGAGTGTGATGGATTCTATTTCGCCGATACTCATACATAGTTAAACTTAACTGAGCAAGCAAGTCGGACTTGGGCTCAGGGAACAAGATGGGATAATACACCAGGCAAATGATGGTCATTCCATAAAAGGCAAGAGTTGTATATGATACAATTGGAAATATTCCTACCTAAATAGTTGAGCAATAAGGGTTGCGCCAAAGCGCACTTAGTGCTCAATGAAATACGGATCTTGACTCACTATGAAACTTCGCTCGAGTTGAATATTTCCAAATCAATAGTACTGAAGGTGGTTGATTTGAAGAAAATAGTGGGAGTACAATATAAGAAACACCAAAACAAAATAACCAAAATGAATGAATAATAATGGCACTTTACATTTGAACTTGTAGAATAATGGAAAACAATAACAATTCAACTGGGTTGAATTTGCGATCTGCCTTTGAGAAGGATAAGCTCAATGGGCCTAACTTTCTCGACTGGTTTAGAAACCTGAGAATTATTCTAAAGGCTGACAATAAACTCTATGTCATAGAAGAAACTTACCCAGAGAAACCAAAACAGAGACCCACAAGGGCTGTCCGGGACGTGTATGCTAAATACGTCGAAGATGACATAGAGGTAGCTTGTCTCAGGCTAGCGACCAAAACCACCGAGCTTCAGAAACAACTGGAGGACATGGGTGCTTACGGTATGATCGTAACTCTCAACGAAATATTCCAAGAGAAGGGTAGAGTTGAGTGCTACAAAGCGACTGTCTCTCTGACTGATACGAATATGGTTGAACGTTCATCTGTGAGTGCGGATCTACTCAAGATGAAGAGCTATCTTGATCAATTGGAGAGGCTTGGTACAGCTATGCCTATAGAATTGGCTGTTGACATAATTATTGGGTCGTTGTCTCCTAGTTTTAAGCAACTCATCATGAACTATAATATGCATCAGAAGGAGAAATCCATTACTGAGTTGCATGGGATGCTTAAGAACACACATGAGGACATGAAGACAAATGTTGTCAATGACGTCTTAATGGTTCATAAGAAGAAGGGTAAGAAGCCTACGAACATGAGTAAGGGTAAAAACAAGGTGTTGCCTAAACCTAAGATCAAGAAAGACAAGGATGGACTTTGCATCCATTGCAACAAGGTTGGACATTGGAAGAGAAACTGCAAACTCTATCAGGATGAAATCAAGAAGGGTAGTGTGACTACTGCTTCAGGTATTTTTGTTATTGAAACTAATTTACTTACTCCTAAATCTTGGGTATTGGATACCGGATGTGTTACTCACATTTGTAATGATGTGCGGGGATTACAAAGGAGTAGAAGATTAACTAAGGACGAAGTCGACTTGCGTGTGGAAAATGGAGCAAGAGTTGCTGCATTAGCCGTAGAACTTACTTATTGACTTTGCCTAGTGGGTTTGTATTAGTACTTAATAATTGTTATTTTGTACCTGCTATGAGCAGAAGTATTATTTCTATTTCTAGTCTAGTTTTGGTTGGTTCGAAATTTGTTATTATGAATAATAATTTATCTATCTTAAAGGATAATATTTTCTACAAAAATGTTCTATTAGAAATAGGTCTTTATGTGCTAGATCTTAAGAAAGAGAATTATAAGTCCATCTATAACATTAATAATAAACGATTTAAACCAAATGACTCAAATCCGACATAGCTCTAGCATTGTCGCTTAGGCCATATAAATGAGAAACGCATTTCTAAACTGCACTCTCATGGACTTTTAGACTCATTTGATTTGGAATCATTTGAGATGTACGAGTCTTATTTACTTGGCAAGATGACTAAGAAACCCTTCACAAAAGTTTGTGAAAGGGTCAATGACTTATTAGGACTCATACATACTGATGTATGTGGACCAATGAGTACGCCGGCTAGAGGTGGGTATCGGTACTTCATAACTTTCACGGACGAGTTTAGTAGATATGGTTATGTCTACCTACTGAAGCATAAGTCTGAATCCTTTGAAGTGTTCAAAGAATTTAAGAATGAAGTACAAAATCAACTTGGGAAAAAGGTTAAAGCACTTCGATCTGATCGAGGAGGCGAATATCTGAGTCAGGAATTTGAAGATCATCTCAGAGAATGTGGAATAGTTTCACAACTGACTCCTACAGGAACTCCTCAATGGAATGGAGTGTCTGAAAGGAGGAATCGAAACTTATTGGATATGGTTCGATCGGTGATGAGTCAAACGAGTCTTTCAACGTCTTTCTGGGGTTATGCTCTTGAGACTGCCGCATTCATACTGAACAGGATTCCATCCAAAATAGTTCAAAAGACGCCATATGATACGTGGACGGGGAAAAGACCCAAGTTGTCTTTTCTTAAAATTTGGGGATATGAGACTTATGTCAAACGTCAATTTCCCGACAAACTCGGGCCCAGATCCGATAAGTGTTTGTTTGTGGGATATCCTAAGGAAATTAAAGGATATTACTTTTACCACCCATCGGAGAAGAAAGTGTTTGTTGCTCGCAATGGAGCCTTCTTGGAAAGAAAGTTTGTCGCTACGAGAAGAAGTGGGAGCAAAGTACAGCTCGAACAAGTTCGAGACCCGCCTACAGTTGCAGAACCTATGATGGAAGAACAAATAAGCTCTCAAGGAGTTGGTGAGAATCAAACACACTGGACTCAATGCAGATCTAGTAGGATTCGTCATTAGCCCGAGAGATACGGATTTCTCATGTCTAATGATGATAATGTGGCAATCATAGATGATGAACCCACATCCTACCAAGAGGCTATGAAGTGTCCTGACTCTCAGAAATGGTTAGAAGCTATGAGAGCCAAGATGCAATCCATGTAAGACAATCAAGTTTAGAATTTGATTGATACATCCGAAGGCTTGAAGACCATCGGATGTAAGTGAGTCTTTAAGAAGAAGACCGACGTGGATGGAAACATACAAACCTGCAAAGCAAGGCTTGTGGCGAAAGGTTTTAAACAAGTTAATGGTATTGACTATGACGAAACTGAAGGAATTATGCCCTAGGCCAAAGTGTTGGACTAGAGATTAGATTATGAGAAACACGTATATTCACATATATTAGATCGACCATGAATGACACTTCGGGTTCACGTCATCAGAATACGTGATTCTGATAGTAGAATTGTGAACCAACGAATGAGATTCTAAACTGTCCCTAGTGATATGTGGGATGTTTATAAAGATAAACATACTTCAGGTAAGAAGCTACATATCTATACTAGTATATTCGTAGACTGGATGATCATGTTCTGCTGATCATGGACATAGGGATGTCAAGTCTGGAATGTGGGCACGTGTTAGAGAACACGTACTGGACTGACCACACTATGAGAATATGCATGGTATATGTCATTAGTGATTCCCATATGAATAGTGTGCTTGTTCCTACGACCTGAGGTCACCATGGATTCTTGTATGAGGAACTGCATACTTTAATATGATCTTACGTCATCCATAATGGGATGATCATTAGGGTCATCATTAGGTATGCATTGAATCATGACGAGGAATGTGAGTGACCCAGATGAGATTTGTTCCTCTCGTCAAGAGGGAGATATCTCTGGGCCCCCTGATGAACTAGGACTGAAGGAAATGTATGTCCATGCTCAAAATGGATTAACATGTGTTGTTGATATCATTTTGTATTTATTCAGCCTAATTTTCGATCAGGAAAGAGACTTTGATCAAACTCAAGGATGACATATTACCGTGCCTTGTGATCAAGACATATATCGTAGAACAAAAGGAATAAACAAACGTCTATTCAGATAGGTTTATGATCGCTGATCATTTCGTTTAACATGGGTAGTCATGACATCAGTCTAGAGGTTACTCATGACTTACGATCTTTAAAAGATCGTTGGCAGCGTTAAATGGAACCTACACGGTCACACAATGAACTCCATTCGGACGGAATGAAAATACCTCAGAAATAGTTATACATGTAATGTATAAATTTAGAATAAATCATTAGATGTTGAAATTTTACAATTCCGGCCGACCGGAACACAAGTTCCGGTCGACGAGAACAAAATTTTACAAAGGCTGAAATTGTTCCGGCCGGCCGGAACAGAGGTTCTGGCCGACCGGAACATTGGCGGCTGGAAGGGTTTCCTTATCAAAACTTGCCATTCTTTCATCCCTCTCTCTAGTATAAATAGAGGGGCATGCCCCCTTTATTAAATACACAATTAGAAGCCCTAGAGGCAGCCGTAATACCAAGAGAGAGAGAGAGTCTTGTGAGGGTAATTTCGGAAAGTATTTTCGGACTCGTCTAGGCGAGTCCGGTAATTCCGTCTGTCTGAAGTTCGCGTGGATATGAGTAGAGGTCTCCTACTTTGGAGATTAGCGAGCGATCTAGTTCTTCGTCCCTAGGAAGAGCAAGGAGGTTCGTGGAGTCGAGCTTCTGGAAGGAGAAGGTTGCAAGTCGGAATAGTTCAGACCTACATCCGTTCTTCGTCTCGCGGATCAGGAAGATCCGAGGTATAAATTTTAATAGTTAATCTCGTACTTTTATTCCCTTAATGATGATCCTAGGGGGGGTTGAACCCGTAGGTTCCGCTACGCATGTAACATACATGGCTACGGGTTCCCCAACAGTGGCATCAGAGCGTTCGTTAAGGAAATAATCGTCGATTATATTTAAAATTTAGTAAATTCTAGTATAATATACGAAACAAAATTAGAATAATTCTAAATAATAAACTTTACATTGCATATTAAACTTGTAGAATGAGTTCGAAATTTACGGACTTGCGATCTATCCTTGAGAAGGATAAGCTCGATGGCACAAACTTCCCAGAATGGTTCAGGACTCTGAGAATTGTTCTCAAGGGTGAAGGAAAGTTGTATGTCCTTGAGGCACCCATCCCAAATCCACCGCCTTCGACCGTTTCTAGAGTCGTTCAAGATACTTATCAGAAGTGTATTGACGATTCTGATGAAGTAGCCTGGATGATGAGTAGGAATGAAACCTAAGCTTCGGAAGCAGATAGGTTTCATGGATTCCTATGATATGATCAAGGCGCTTAAGGAAATGTTCCGAAAGCAGACAAATATTCAGCGCTACAAGGCCACCAAGTTATTAATCAAGAGCAAGATGGCTCATGGCTCCTCTGTGGATACTCATGTGTTCAAGATGAGAAGTCAAATTGATTACTTAGAGAGACTTGGTTGGCCTATCCCTAGGGAATTCGCGGTTGACATGATTCTTGGATCTCTTCCTCCGAGCTTTGATTTGTTCATTACTGAATATCATGAGCGTCGGATGGAGATGACGATCACAAAATTGCATAAGATGCTTAAACATGGAGAGAAGGATATAGAGGCAAAAGTTGTCATTGATGCCCTCAGGATTGAAAGGGAAAGGGAGTTGAATAGACAAGCCGCATGGGAGAGCTGGATCAAGAGTAAAGGCAAGGAGTTGCCTAAACCTGAGGAATCGGAAGAAGTGATTGCATGTTCTATGCATGATCCCTAGAGAGGAGGATGTAAGATATGTCAAGAAGAAGAATCAATGGCTGTCATTTCAGGTATTCCTCTTCCTAAATCTCTACTTGGATATTGGATATCCACTGTAATTCTCACATTTTGAATGTACAGGATATTACTCAGAAGTAGAAGATTAGCTAGAGGAGAAGTCAACCTATGAGTGGGGAATGAAGCAAGAGTTGTTACATTAGCTCTAGGATTTTATTGACCTAGCCATTGTGGACTTGTAATGAAATAAATGTTATTTCTATATTAGCGTTAAAGTGGTTGTAAAATTTATTATTTGGAATAATAAGATTTTCCTAGATTTATATATTTAAAATGTTCACTTAGAAAATGACCATTATATGCTAAATGATAAGTCCATTTATTCCATACTTCTAGCAATGTCATCTAAGTCACAGAATGGGAATTGTATATCTAAACTCCACCTTATGTGGAATGGTAGACTCATTAGATCTAGGGTCAATTGAGACATGCAAATTTTATTTATCGAAGAAGATGACAAGAATAGACAACCTTTAAAAGGTTGAGTAGTTTGTTGAGACTCATGCATACAAATGCACGAGATACAACAAGCAAGACAGCTAGAAATAGGAATATCAGTATTTCATCTTAAAGTATTTTAAGTAAAAGGTTTACTTAGTGAAACACAAAATATTCAAAGCATTTAAGAATGAAATTTGATATCGCCTTGACAAGATAATAAGAGCACTTCGATCAGATCAAAGTGGCAAGTATTTGAGTCAATAGTTTGACAATTATCTTAGAAATTGTGAAAAGGGTTTCACAATTAATTCTATATGCAACATCTCACAATGTGCACATAAAGAAGAAGATGAAACTTATTGGATAAGATTCAGTCTATGCCTCGAAAATCTTTGTAGGTTTATACTCTTGATCTACTAAACACTGAATAACATAAGGTTCAAAAGGACATCATATATGATATGGATTGGAATGGTCCCAAGTTGTCTTTAAAAGGTTGAAGTACGACTCGTGTCAAAAGGTTTGACGATGTCAATACAACAATCTCATAAATATTTGTGGAATATCAATTTGATATTGTTTTACATCCATTACGAGTTCAAATTGTTTGCTACTCATAATTCAGACATCTTTAAAAGAGATCTCATCTCCTAAAGAAGCAGTGGGAGTGTAATACATCTCGAAAGGTTCGAGATCCACATAATAGCAATGAACCATTAATGAGTCTATCAAGTAGTTGATAAGGCTGTACTTGAAACATAAGGTCCTCCTCACAGACCTGGTAGACATTAGGCTGAGAGATATGATCTCTCATAAAAGATACTCATAGAGGATGAGTCGACTTTCTACCAAGGAGACTGTTAAGAGACAATGTTCTCAAAATGGTTGGACCATGAGAACTGAGATGCAATGCATATACAAGCAATCATGTTTGGAACTTGATTGGAGTATCCAATGACTGGATGACCATTGCATACAGTACATTTATAACCTAAAAATAGCAAAGAAAGTAGCTACAGTATGGGCTACAGTAAAAGGACTTTCTCACTTGTTGCTATTACGAATTCTAACTTCCATAGCACAATGCGATTGTGAATGATGGAACAAGGATATAAAACTCACATTCCTTCATAGGAACTTTACTGTAGATGTATGTTTGATACATGGCAAGAGTTTTGTAATCGCAAGAATTCTAAAAGGTAAATTCAGGAATTCATGAACTTAAAGCAAGCATCTCAGGATGAATCTATTTGACAAAGTAAATTGAAGAATTTGACTTAATCAAAATAGATGCGACCACCTTGATTTCAAGAAATTCAGTGGGAGTATAACAATCTTCCTGCATTACAACAACTTACAGTTAGGAGTTGAAGTCTATACAGACTTCTGGTTGTAAGATAAAGCACATTGGTAAAATATTGAAAGAATTTGATGTGCAAGAAATGTTCTTGCTCATGGTGTTCATATGGATGATGAAAAGATAAACGAATGAGATTCTATACTTTCAGCATACGTTGAAATGTTCAACATGCAAGAAAGCGTTCTTGCTTATGACATTCACATGAACAATAAAAGGATATAAGAATTAGATTATATACCTTCAACCATATATTGAATATTCAATATGCAAGAAAGAGTTCTTGTTTGTGGTACTAATATGAACAATGAAAGGCACAGGAATTGGATTCTATACTTTCAACAATATATATTGAAGGAGTTCAATATGCAAGAAAGGATTCTTTCCTACGGTGTTCATATAATGAAGACATGCGCTTATCATCCGTTTATTGAAAGGTTCAATATACAAGAAACAGTTCTTGATAACAGGATGAATAAGAATTTTAAGCCATACAATGTATTCTGCAATATGCTTGGAGCATAAGAGAGCAAATTATAGTCATTTGATGACTAGGATAAATATCTAAGTTCTTATGAAGAACTAAGACATCCCGATCTATCAGAAGCTAGGTAGTGCTAAGAGATTACACTTTCCTAACATGGATCGTTATCACAATTCATTTATTTTGTATACAGTACTTTTGAAAGAGTTCCAAATAAGGCAATGTAACTGAAACAAGACCATATTGTCGCTTTAGAAGCGGACAATAGGTATGCCTTGATCTTGGAAGTTGGAATAGTCCCAATTGCTGTAGCAGATTCTTCAACGGAAGCAGAGTATATAGCCGCTGCAGAAGCGGCTAAAGAGGTTGTTTGGATAAAGAACGTTTTGGAGGAGCTAAGAGTAGTTTCGAGCATCTTGGAACCAGTGGATCTATATTGTGACAACAATGGAGCGATCGCACAAGTAAAGGAACCGAGATCTCACCAAAGGTCCAAGCACATACTGCGACGCTTCCATCTTATTAGAGAGATCATATGAAGGGGTGATGTTAAAATGTGTAGAGTGCCATCAGACGACAATGTCGCTGATCCATTATCTAAACCACTCCCGCAAGCGAAGCATGAGGGTCATATTAGGTCTATGGGTTAAGATGCTTAGAGTTGGCCTGGTGCAAGTGGGAGACTGTAGGATTAGTGCCCTAGACCAAACGTATTTTGTGCTAGGAAATAGATTATGTATTTAGACATTATTATTTATTCAATAAAGGTTATTTCTTATATATCTGCGTATTTGGGTTATGAATGTACATTTACATATCTTATGTCAACCATGAAAGACACCTCGGGTTCACGTCATCAGAATACGTGATTCGGATAGTTGAACTGTGAACAAACGAATGTCATTCTAAACTGTCCCTAGTGATATGTAGGATGTTTATAGATATAAACATACTTCAGGTAAGAAGCTACATATCCACACTAGAATATTCGCAGGCTGGATGAACATGTTCTGCTGATCATAGACATAGAAATGTCAAGTCTGGAATATAGGTACGTGTTAGTGAACACATACTGCACTGGCCAAACTATGAGACTATGTATGGTATATGTCATTAGTGATTATCATAAGAATAGTGTGCTTGTTCCCACGACCTGAGGTCACTATGGATTCTTGTATGTGGAACGGCATACTTTAATATGATTCTACGTCATCCGTAATGGGATGATCATTAGGGTCATCATTAAGTATGCAATGAATCATGACGACGAATGTGAGCGACCAAGATGGGATTTGTTCCTCTCATCAAGGGGGAGATATCTTTGAGCCGCCTGATGAACTAGGACTGAAGGAAATGCATGGCCATGCTCAAAATGGATTAACATGTGTTGTTAATATCATTTTGTATTTGTTCAGTCTGATTCTCGATCAAGAAAGAGACTTTGATCAAACGCAAGGATGACATACTTCCATACCTTGTGATCAAGACATATATCGTAGAACAAAAGGATTAAGCAAACATCTATTTAGATAGATTTATGATCGCTGATCATTTCATTTAACATGGGTAGTCATGACATCAGTCTAGAGATTACTCATGACTTATGTTCTTTAGAAGATCGTTGCCAGCATTAAATGGAACCTACACGGTCACACAATGAACTCCATTCATAAGGGATGAAAATTCCTCAAAACAATTGTACATATGATGTATATATTGGTGAACGAAGTAATCAACAATTGGATTGTTGATTATGCAAAACAGTGCTATGCCGTTGTCAACGGAATACTTCCGTTCTCAATGGAATAGTTCCGTTCAGAACGGAATATATATGAAAACTGTAATAACCTTGGCTGCCACGTTTCCTGTTAAGGAAACACCTATTCCATTGCCAACGGAATAGTTCCGTTGGGAACGAAATAGGCGCAATTTGGAGTTTTCTGTTAAGGTAACTAAGCAATCGTTCGCCTACCTCTCTAGTATAAATAGAAGCGCAGTCCCTCTCTAACATATACACAATTCTAAAGCCTTAGAGGCCGTCGTGATATAAAAATAGAGAGAGAGTTTTGTGAGGTTATTTCGAAAACTATTTCCGGACTCGTCTAGCCGAGTACGGTTATTCCGTTTGTCTGAAATTCGCATGGATACAAGTAGAGCTTCTCTAACTTGAGAACTTGTGAGCGATCGTTCTTCATCCCTAAGAAGAGAAAGGAGGTTGGCGGAGTCGAGCCTCAGGAAGGAGAAGGTTGCTAGTTAGAATCGTTCAGACCTACATCCGTTATCCGTCTCGCAGATTAGGAAGATCCGAGGTATAAATATTTAATAGTTAATCTCGTACTTTTATTCCCTTAACGATGATCCTAGCGAGGGTTGAATCCATAGGTTCTGTTGCTCATGTAATGTACATAGTTATGGATCCCCAACAGAATAATGATTATCCGGCTGAAAAAACAGATGTAGGTCTGATGCGAACTTCCGTCTTTCTTTCAAACTCCAGAATTCATAAGCGCGGCTCGCTAAACAAATTCCTTGTCTGAGTCTGTAGGTTCTTGATCACCTCTTGATCCCCAAGGATGAAGACTCTTTACTCATATTCACACGAACAAACAGATGAAAGGGTCAAGTGGAAACAGTATGCTAGTACAGTTTCTGAACGATAAACAAAACGTAATTTCTCTTTCTATTATTTTGGAAAATATTCGTCGGAATTTATTTGTCAGAGATGAATGATTTCGTGAATATCATGTCATATGCACATATATAGTGCACATTCCCATGCCCGGCCGACCAAGTCAGGGAGTATTTCCTATGCATATTGACCTGACTTTCCTAATATTTCATGTCATGCCATATATGCGTGCAAATAAATAAAGCAAGTTCATGTGCACATATACATTTATATCTCGTATACATTCACGTATATGAAATAAGGCAAGTCAGATATTCATATATGCACTAATATACACGGTTCATATATATTCATGATTTAATCAAATAAGGCAAGCATATATATTATATATTATATATTATATATTATATATTATAATATAATTTTGAATGGGTATTTCTATAGTACTTGCACCTTAGTGTTCCACGTCAGCCACAAATTATTAACCGTCCCATCTTAATCACTTGGCTTTAATTTTCTCACTTTATATTAATTTTACTTACTACTAAGAACCTCAATTAAAATAATGCTCAATTTATACTAATAAGTGAACAATAACAAGACAATAAAAACAAAATTTCACTTTATATTAATTATACTTACTACTAAGAACCTCAATTAAAATAATTCTCAATTTACACTAATAAGTGAACAATAACAAGACAATAAAATACAAAATTTCACAGCCAAGGAGGGTATTTATAGTGTCTTGAGTAAAGAATTTCGAATAATAAGTTATTTATAGCGGTGCGTGTCTAAATTGAATATCATACAAAATTTTCTCAGTTTGACATCAACACTTGCCCGGAATGCGAAACCCTATTACTCAAGCACCGTTTCGTGATAAAAAAAATATTTAATCTTCATTTTAGACACACACCGCTATAAATAACATATTATTCGAAATTCTTTACTCAAGACACTATAAATATCCTCGCTTTACAATACGATACAAAAATTTCTCAGTTTGACATCAACACTTACCCGGAATGCGAAACCCTATTACTCAAGCAGAATTTCGTGATAAAAAAACGTTTAATCTTCATTTTAGACACACACCGCTATAAATAACATATTATTCAAAATTCTTCACTCAAGACACTATATATATCCTCCCTCTACAATACTATACAAAAATTTCTCAATTTGACATCAACACTTGCCCGGAATGCGAAACCCTAGTACTCAAGCATCGTTTCATTATCAAAAAATGTTTAATCTACAGTTTAGATAAATAACTTATTATTCGAAATTCTTTACTCAAGACACTATAAATACCCTCCTTTACAATATCATACAAAATTTTCTCAGTTTGACATCAACACTTGCCCAGAATGCGAAATCCTATTACTCAAGCACCGTTTCGTGATAAAAAAATATTTAATCTTCATTTTAGACACACACCGCTATAAATAGCTTAGTATTCGAAATTCTTTACTCAAGACACTACATATATGCTGACTCTACAATATCATACAAAAATTTCTCTGTTTGACATCAACACTTGCCCGGAATACGAAACCCTAGTACTCAAGCACCGTTTCGTTATCAAAAAATGTTTAATCTTCATTTTAGACACACGCCGCTATAAATAACTTATTATTCGAAATTTTTTACTCAAGACACTATATATATCCTCTCTCTACAATACCATACAAAAATTACTCAGTTTGACAACAACACTTATCCGGAATGCATCAACTCTGAATGAAGGGCCGATTCGTAAATCCTGGGCCAAAAATGGGTGCGATTTAACACAGAAAGGATGCGACTTCATGAAAGGGTGCGTGTGATGTATCTTGATCATGACCGGTTACAATTTTATGAAAGGATGCGACTTCATGAAAGGGTGCATGTGATGTATCTTGATCATGACCGGTTGCAATTTCATGAAAGGATGCGACTTCATGAAAGGGTGCATGTGATGTGTCTTGATCATGAACGGTTGCGATTTCATGAAAGGATGCGACTTCATGAAAGGGTGCATGTGATGTGTCGTGATCATGAACGGTTGCGATTTCATGAAAGGATGCGACTTC
Source organism: Juncus effusus (assembly GCA_027726005.1). Taxonomy (NCBI): domain Eukaryota; kingdom Viridiplantae; phylum Streptophyta; class Magnoliopsida; order Poales; family Juncaceae; genus Juncus; species Juncus effusus. The sequence goes on along the minus strand of CM050903.1, from coordinate 4,226,378 downwards.
ATTAAAGGGTGCATGTGATGTGTCTTGATCATGAACGGTTGCGATTTCATGATAGGATGCGACTTCATGAAAGGGTGCATGTGATGTATCTTGATCATGAAAGGTTGCGACTTGATTGAAAGGGTGCGACTTCATGAAATGGTGCATGTGATGTATCTTGATCATGAAAGGTTGCGACTTGATTGAAAGGGTGCGACTTTATAAAAGGGTGCATGTGATGTATCTTGATCATGAAAAGGTGAGACTTGATTAAAAGGGTGCCTTGGGTATCTCATGAAGGGATGCATGTCATGTATCATAACCTTCGGATGGGTGTCTAAATTTTATGAAAAAGGTGCGAAACTACGTATATGATACATTAAATAAATTTTGAAAAGATGTATTCAACACATCAAGTTTTTTAAAGAAATTTTGACTTTCGGCACTATATAAAATAAAATTTCTTCAGGGGCACTGCCCCTTGAAACCCCGCAGGGGATCTGCCCCTTGACCCCGCCCGCTGTCCATGATAAACATACTTCAAGTAAGAAGGTACATATCCACACTAGTATATTCGTAGACTGAATGATCATGTTCTGTTGATCATGGACATAGGAATGTCAAGTCTGGAATATAGGTACGTGTTAGAGAACGCGTACTGGACTGACCATACTACGAGAATATGCATAGTATATGTCATTAGTGATTCTCATATGAATAGTGTGCATATTCCTACGACATGAGGTCACCATAGATTCCTGTACATGGAACTACATACTTTAATATGATCCTACATCATCCGTAACGGGATGATCATTAGGTATGCACTAAATCATGACGAGGAATGTGAGTGACCAAGATGGAATTTATTCCTCTCGTCAAGAGGGAGATATCTCTGGGCCCCCTGATGAACTAGGAGTGAAGGAAATGCATGGCCATGCTCAAAATGGATTAACATGTGTTGCTAATATCATTTTGTATTTGTTCAGTCTAATTCTCGATCAGGAAAGAGACTTTAATCAAACTCAAGGATGACATATTACCGTGCCTTGTGATCAAGACATATATCGTAGAACAAAAGGAATAAGTAAATATCTATTCGGATAGGTTAATGATCGTTGATCATTTCATTTAACATGGGTAGTCATGACACCAGTCTAGAGGTTACTAATGACTTACGATATCTAGAAGATCATTGCCCGCATTAAATAAAACCTACACGGTCACAGAAACAGTTATACATGTGATGTATGAACTGATGGACGGACGAATCAAACATGAGATGTTTGAGAAAAGCAAAATCAGCAGACATCCATTCGAACTGATGTCCGATCCGTTCGAACTAAACTTCACTGATTAGTGTTGTAACGAATCAACAGATCTAGCGCTGATTATGATTTTCAGTTTAGGAAACTGAGCAATTGTTCGCCTCTCTCTCTAATATAAATAGAGGGACTGCCCCCTCTATGAGACACACGAAATAAGCTCTAGAGGCAGCCGTTTGTAAGAGAGGGAGAGTTTTGTGACGGTTTCCTGAAAGTATTTGTAATGTGTATTTTTATACACATTTTTAGATTTTTATCATATAAATTTTACCCTTTAATCACATAAATTGTCGAAAAAGTGTGTAAATTTAATAAAAATTATTTTTTAAAACTCTTAATACACTTTTGTGTGATTTTTCAGGTAAAAAGACCAAGAAAACGATATTTGGATGACTTGGTGAAAAATCAACTCTAAATGAAGGGCCGATTTGTAAATCCTGGGCCAAAAATGGTTGCGATTTAACACAGAAAGGATGCGACTTCATGAATGGGTGCATGTGATGTATCTTGATCATGACCGGTTGCAATTTCATGAAAGGATGCGACTTCATGAAAGGGTGCATGTGATGTAGCGCCGGCACCAGACAGATATAACCTCCCGTGCGCTACGAAAATCGGAACCTCATCCCCTTGGACCCAGAGTTTGCATGGAGTGGGACCCTGAAAAAAGTTTTCATATTAGAAAATATAATTAATTGAATATGGTATAATTTGCTTTTATAGAAAAAATCTTAACCTGGATTTCTTGGAGATGTTGTGGCGACATCAGATTGGAGCTTACCTGAGTCGGGGGGCGAGATCCTTGCGGCGAAGTTTCTAAATGCGGGGCATCACTCAATTTTTCAATCATGATCCGTATTGTCTCTTGGAATTCCTCTGCTTGTTTGGCCAATGCAATCTTCAAGGTGTCATCCAATTCCACCTGGGTGATGCAACCGGCGTGACTAGTTTTCCTCCTTGGCCCTTTGCCGTAAATAGTTGACAAGGTGGCAAATGAAGAGTGCCCCCGTAGCCTCCCAGGATGCTCGGGTTTCCCAATCGAAGCACTCAAGATGTCATTGTATCGGTCGGACTTAAATAAACCTTGAGATGCTTCTTGAACCTTTGATTCCTGTGACAAATTTTTTTATAAAAGGGTATGTAATTAAATTTATATTTAAATTTATATCGAAATAACTTAATTCACGTACCACGCGCTGGAGGACCTCATTAGTCACCGGATTCGGGACTGTCAAAAAACCCTCAGCTGCCGGCTTTGCTCTCGCCCTCAACCATCTCTAGCTTCGAGAGTCAGCAACTGAACTAACTCCTGACGAGGACGAAGACGACATAATGACCTCATTATTGTCCCAATTGACGCCTTTGTACCTGGCCGATCCGAGTCTGTGCGGATGGATGTTGTGCTTTTGCGCCTCTTTCCCTTTCGCGCTCTTCTTCTGTTAAATATTTTTACTTAATAATATTAATGAAGTTTTGATATTAATATTCTTAATTAATAAATTAGTTAAAATCGAAATTAAAATCCAATACCCTAAAATCATCGGATTCTTTCTGCCGACAAAACTCTGCCCATGCTTCCTCTGAGATATTGAATACATCACACGGATTTTTGGGATTCGGTCGGCGGATGAAGTCCCTCACAAGTCAGCCTTTCCAACTCTTCCAATCCTCTCCCATGCGGCGGATGATTTTCTTCTTATGAGTGTCATCCTTGATATTCCAATAATCCAAAAATAATTATAATACTAACCCTAAAAAAAAATTATGATACTAACCCTAAAAAAAACTATGAGACTAACTATGGTTTACCTTCACTTCATTCCATAGAGTTTCCTTAAGATGCACGTCCACCCGCCTACAGTCCTCAATCGTGCAAGGAACATGATCTCTCGCTAAAACCGCTAGATAGGTTGTAAAATTGGCCGCATATGGCCCACTAGGGGTGCCATCGTCTTGAAAATCAACGTAGATAGATGATGGTGCCTTCTTGCGTAATTTCTCGCATGTTGTCCTTGCTTTTTTTCCCGATCTCTCCATTTGCAAACCCTAAAATTCACTCAAATATTTCAACAAACACTTTATGTGCAAACCTAAAAACCATAAAGAAAACCGAAATAAAGAAGATAATAACCTGTTGAGAGAAGTGATACTCGCAGAAGAGAAGAACTCGACGGAGAAGCTCGACGGAGTCGACGGAGAAGAGGAGCGAAAATGGTTCAACGAAACAGAAGAGAAAGGAATTAAGCTCTCTGTTGTTTGAGTGGGCGGGGAAATGAAACAGCTGGTACTTAGAGAAAAAATTTCAAAACTAAGGGACTTAGTAGCGGTTTTTAGAAACGAAACCGATACTAAATATTCAATCTGTATCGGTTTTTATGAAAGAACCGATACTAATGTTTGAGCTAGCGGGAAAATCAAAGAACCCACTTCGTAACGGTTTTCAACAAAGAACCGATACTAATTTCAACTCTGTATCGGTTGTTTCCAAAGAACCGATACTAAATGCTTCAAAAATATGCAAACAAATTTACTGATTTCAATTAAAAAAAATTACACATCTAAATAAAAAAATAAAATTGCACACTTAAAAAAAAAATATATATAAAAAAAAATAAAATTACAAATTAAATTACATATGAAATTACATATTTAATTAAAACATAACTATTTAGTCTTGTTGGATTTTGACGGTTGTACCCACACACACCTTCTTCATGATCTGGACGCAAATAAGATATCTGCACTTAGTAATGGTTTTCAAGAAAGAACCGATACTAAATTTAACATATGTATCGGTTGTTTCCAAAGAACCGATACTAAATGGGTCCTTGTATCTGTAATCAAAATATACATGATCTGAATAAAAAAAATTACAGATTTCAATTAAAAAAAATTACACATCTAAATAAAAAAAATAAAATTGCACACTTAAAAAAAAATATATATATAAAAAAAATAAAATTACAAATAAAATTACATATGAAATTACATATTTAATTAAAACATAACTATTTAGTCTTGTTGGATTTTGATGGTTGTACCCACACACCTTCTTCATGATCTGAACGCAAATAAGATATATGCGTATTATGTTCATCTTGCAAGGGTTCTATTCTGGTGGAAAATGGAGGTATTTCGTCGAAATGATCGTATTCTTCTTCGTCCACGACATCCCCAATACCGACAATTCGTCTTTTACCCGAAAGAACAACATGCCATTTTTTATCGGCCGGGTCGACAACATAAAAAATCTGTTTTGCTTGTTTTGCCAATATAAAAGGGTCGTGTTGATAACCCAATCGGTTAAAGTCGACAGATACAAACCCTTCTTTGTCTTTTCTGTCTCCACGGCGATTATCTATCCATTTACACAGAAATAGGGGTATCCGAAATTTGAAATAATCTAGTTCTCATATCTCCTCAATCCAATCGTAATACGACATTGATGTATCTTCAGCACCTGATAAAGCTACTAATGTCACTCCACTATTTTGCACTGTGCTTTTACGATCTTGTTGCTTGGTATACCAGATAAACCCATTCATGTCGTAACCTTGAAAGGTGGACATTGTTGCTCCGGGACAGTTAGACAACCATTTTACAGATTCGTCAATGTTTTCTGATCTCTGAGACTGTACTTTGTACGCGAACCATTTTACAAAATTAATATTATGCTCGTTGGTTATCCATATTTCATCTTTAGAAGGATTATGTTGTCGTAACTCGGCAATGTGCTCATCCACGTATGGAGACACAACAGCAAGGTGTTGCAGGACTTTAAGATGAGCTTTGTTTCGTAATTCGAGGCCCACTTTAACAAGTTTGAATCCAATTGTACCGGTACCGTGGAGTCTACCCTCGTGTCGAGACATGGGAAGACCAATAGGTTCGACCCCGTCTAGATAATCAGTGTAGAACTCGATTACCTCTTCTACAACGTACCCTTCAACTATGCTTCCTTCAGGACGACAACGGCTTCGGACAAGTCCTTTTAATTGACCCATCTCTCTCTCAAACGGGTACATGTATCGCAAGAACATTGGCCCACACATTTTTTATCTCCCAGACCAAATGAACGGTTAAATGCACCATGATATCAAAAAATGAGGGCGAAAAATGCATCTCCAGCTCACAGAGGGTCAACACGATATCGGCCTGTAATTTGTCTAATGTACCGGGATCGATCACTTTGGAGCAAATCGAGTTGAAGAAAAAACACAATTAGGTGATGGAGTGTCTGACATTTTGGGGGAGAATTTCTCGAATTGCAACAGGGAGAAGCTGGGATAAAAGGACGTGGCAATCATGTGACTTCATACCAATCAATTTCAATTATTTAATCGATACATTTCTGGAGATATTCGATGAATAACCAGATGGAACCTTTATGGATTTCAGGCACTCCAACAAACTGATTTTTTCTTGTTTTGATAAAGTAAAACATGCTGGAGGTAGGAAAATTCGCTTTCCTCCATCCTGAGGTGCTAGTCCGGGCCGAATCCCCATTATAACCATATCTTGTCTAGCTTTGACGCCGTCTTTTGTTTTTCCTTGAATATTCAACAAAGTCCCAACCAGACTTTCACAAATGTTCTTAATTATGTGCATCCCATCCAAGCAATGCCGAATTTCCAATTTAGACCAGTAAGGAAGATTCCAAAATATAGATTTTTTCTTCCATAGGCCGTCCGGGATTTTGTCAGATTTCTTTCCAAATTGAACATTTACATTCTTTATTTTTTCATAAACTTCTTTCCCGGTTAATGCCGTTGGCGCATTCCGGAGTTCAACAGTGCCCTCGAATTCCTCTTTCTTCGGCCGATAGGGGTGGTTCCGGCGAAGAAACCTACGATGTCCCATATACACGTTCTTCTTACAGTTGGGCAACCGTATAGAACACGTTTCGTCCGCGCAAATAGGACATGCTTTGGCTCCTTTATTCCTGAAACCCGACAAGTTACTGTATGCGGGAAAATCATTAATCGTGCACAAAATCATGGCACGGAGGGTAAAAAATTCTTTCTTCCATGAATCAAATACACGCACTCCGTCCCTCCACAGTTTATCAAGTTCCTAAAACAATGGAGCCAAAAACACATCGATATCATTACCCGGCTATTTAGGACCCGAAATTAGTAAAGGCATCATTAAATATCGTCGTTTCATGCACAACCATGGAGGGAGATTGTAAACACATAGTAAAACTGGCCACGTACTGTGACGACTACTCATTTTGCCGTAAGGATTCATCCCGTCCGTACATAGCCCTAACCTCAAATTTCTAGCATCACCGCCGAAATCGTTGATAACCTGTCAATGTTCCTCCATTCGGGAGAATCAGCGGGGTGTCTGAGCATTCCGTCGTCTTTACGGCAATTGTAATGCCACCGTAACAATTTAGCGTCTTTGGGATTTGCGAAAAGACGCTGAAACCTAGGTATCATTGGCAAATACCAAAACACCTTCGCTGCAGGTTTTTTTCGATCATCACTCTCATCATCCTTCTTATTGTACCGCGAAGCGTTACACTTCGGGCATTTATCCAAATCATGGTACACTCCTCGGTATAATATGCAATCATTTGGACATGCATTGATTTTCTCTACGGACATACTCAAAGGACACAACAACTTTTTCGCCCGATAGGTTGAATCCGGCAACTCATTTTTTTCCGGGAGCATTTCTCTTAACAGTTTGAGTAAAGATGTGAAACTTTTATCGCTCCATCCATTTTTGGCTTTTAAGTTGTATAGTTTAAAAACAGCTGACATTTCGGTAAATTTCGTACAACCGGGAAATAACGGTATGTTAGATTCATTACAGAAATTTTCAAAAATTTCAGGAATATCATTAAAATTTTGTGCTACATCATTTATCATTTCATCCAAATCATCGTTATGTTCATTACACCGTGGAATATCTAAATTTTCTTCATTCTCATCCCCCAATTGATCATCTTGTACGAATGTGTCCCGATCTAAATTTTCTATATTTTCAGTTTCTATAAATTCACCCAAACCAGGTACATCAAATACAGTCGTGCTTGTCCCAACATTATCGCCCTCTCCATGCCATTTCCAATGGGTGTATCGCTCCCTAAATCCACGACGAATTAAATGATCTCTAACTTCTATTCTTCTCAAACACCACATTGCAGTTAACGTATGTGTGCTAATCCTAAATGAGACAAAATATTCAAAGAGCAGTCCCAAAAATGGGGACTATTCGAGATTAATCCCTATTGGATTAATCTCGAACGGGTTGGATTAATCTCAAACGGGTACCGAGACCAAAATTATTTTAAGTAGAGGTTGGAGAATATAATATTACCTTAGAAATGAGAGAGGAGGAGGAGGGGGTGAGCAGCGCTGGTTGGAGAAAAGAAAATAACAGAGAGAACTTCCTTTCTCTTCTATTTCGCTGGTTGGAGGAGAAGAGAGGTGGCCTATGATCGTGGGAAGTAACCCTAAGATATTAGCATCGGTTTTTAAAACAAAACCGTTACCAAAACTGAACAGGACATTCTGCTCTGCATCGGTTTTTACAAAAAAACCGTTGCCAAAGGCGCACGCCACATTCTGCATCGGTTCCTTCACGGAACCGTTGCAGATTTGCATCGGTTCCATGGAAGAACCGTTACAGAGCTGCATCGGTTCCTTGGAGGAACATACACTAACACTATACGCAACGGTTTCTCCAATGAACCGTTACAGAGTTTGCATCGGTTCTTTGAAGAAACCGTTATAGAATACCCGTGCCAACTTTTTAATCTTTTCTTGTCTCACTTAGCATCGGTTTCTGAGTTACAGCCGATATGAAAAGTTTAAAAATTAATTTCGAAACTGCCATTGGCCTCTTTTAGTAATGGTTCTCTTATAAACCGTTATTAAAGTGGCGTTATTAAAAGTCTTTTTTGTAGTAGTGTTTGGCTTTTTTTTTTTTTTTTGTAAATTTCAAAAATGGACACTTTCGGTCATTCAAACACCGGAAGAATTAACATTTCGTTGTTTCCAATACCGCAAGATCCTTAGAGCTTTTAAGCCACACTTAAACCAAATGATTTAAAAAAAATAATTAATAAAGCTGCCTTTCTTTCAAAGACCGGGATTTTTCATCAAATGGCTGGGTCCTCATTAAAAATTATAAATATTAAAAATCCCAGTCTTTGAAAGATCGGTAGTTTTTTTTTCTCTTAACCATTTGTTCTAAGTGTGGCTTAAAATCTCCAAGGATCATTCGGTATTTGAAACAATGAAATTTTAATCCTACTGGTGTTTGAAAATTGAAAGCTAACGTATCATTTTTGGAATTTTCCGAACAAACATGGGTATAACCGGTATAAAAGTGGAAAAAGGAAATACTGAAGGTAAATTGTATAATAACTACAGATCTCTCTAGACGTTACTAAAACAGTTTGTATTTCTTTCTAATAATTCCCCTAATAATTCTTAAAGGGGATAAATTATTCTCTCATCATTTTGTTTCACGATGTAATAGATAGTGAAATCCTGCCAAAGTTTCTATGGAATATAAAAAATATAGTTTTTGTGAAATGAAGTAAAATATTTTATGCTTAGCAGTTCATATAGTTTTTAACAATGTCATATCTGTTGATTGTTCTACAAATAATATTGTTGAGCAGCTATGCTGCAGAGATATAGCTACGGATATTGTATATGATACAATATTGATATGACCATACGAGAAATCTCAAAAAATTTTAAATAAGAAAACGGTTATATATTTTTTTAATTATATTTATATAATATAATAAGAAAAAATAATTAATAAAAAATGATCAATATTTCAAACCTAATACAAAAATATATGAATGAAATTAAATACATAATTGATACTTAGCTCATAAAATTCAAAATTGGATTTAAGAAAAATCAATGATTTATGGTTCTCTCGCGAATTGATTCTTTTAATTTTTTTTTAATTATGTGGGTTGTAGAAAAATAAAAATATGAGTTATAAAACACAAATAAGTCTTCTATTGGTTTGAATGTGGGCCAAATTTTATTTAAGTGAATCCTCTTTATTCCTCCCATTTTCGAATGATGTTTGGTAAGATGTTAGAGATAAAAATTAGGATAATGTTCAATTTAAAAAGAGAATTTTTTAATAAAAAAAAGAGAATATTTTATAAATGATCAAAATACCCTTTCGTTTTGTAAGATGTTTAATAAATAAAATGTATTAAGTAAATAGTATATCATTAACAAAAATATATATTATTAATAACATATTATATTACATCATAAACAAAATTATATAGTACTTAAATAATTTAATTATTTTATATTTTATGTACTCATTATATATTATCTAATTATATTACTTGATAAATTTATTATCCATAATTGCATATTAGTTAATTAATTATAAATTAATTGATTATATACTAGTTTACATTAGTTAATCAATATATAAGTTAATCATTTATATATTAAGAATGACACATATTCTTGCGGGTCCTCCCTCATTAGAATGATCCACGTCATTGCTTAATGTCAACCGTGGGATCAAAAATCGGACAACCCTCGTAATATTTTGTTTTCTCCATCTTTTTTCCAGGCTTCTTTCTTTGGAGTCTTACGTCCTCCCCTTCTCATTCTCACACTGTCATACCGCCCCGTTTCTCTCTCGCTCTCTCTCACCGCCCCTCTTCTCGCTCTCACCGCTCCTCTGTACTCTCTCCGGCTCACTCTCCGGCTCTCTCTCCCTCTCTCTCTCTCTCTCTCTCTCTCTCTCTCTCTCTCTCACACACACACACACACACACAATATCAATGGCGACTCTTCTCTCTAACACCACTCTTTCCGCTCCGAGAGCTCCATCCCTTAATTCTCGGTCTTCATCTCTCACTTCTACTTTATCGAAGGCAGAAATAGTCTCTCAATTCCTCTTTCAAAACACGCTGGCAAGTCCGATACCGAAGGAAAGAGAGAATTTGTCAATGCAAGAAGCACTACACATGTTCGACCAATTGTTATGTGGTAAGAAATGTAAATGGGAGTCATCTTTGATTTTTTCATTCTTTCAATATTTTCTGTCACCAACTGTCTTTTTAAAACCTTAGTAGAATCCTCTTAATTTCAGTTAGTTATAGGCTTTTATCGCAAAAGACTGATTCATCAAATAATTGGGGGCGTAAAAGGTACTAATTTAATTGAATTGTTTTCTTTGTTAATGTTTAATATCAATTATCAGGTTAATTGAATTTAGTTTTGATCATTTGTCCTACGATAATACCGCTTAGTTCTTGAAAGGTTGAGATGATCAATCTGCTTTGGTAAGTTGGATCCTAGACTAAAAGTTTGGAAGTCATTACTAAAGTATAAGTGATTTAATTGATGAATTAATTCATGTGTTTCTTCATTTCAGTTGGTTTGAAATATTTCTATCAAAGCTCGCTTCTTTATTAACTAAGTTACTAAATTTGGCCATTTTCACATCATATTTAGTAATTAATTAGTCTTATCCTTGATGTGAAAATGGATAAAGAGCAATCCATATTATTGCTCTTTTTTCAGGTTAGTGTTTTTTGATACCATTTGTGGATGATTTTTCTTTTTTTTTCTTTAATGAATTTTTTTAATTAATTGCTGCTTCATATGTTATGGCCCTTCTTTGGACAGTTTAATATTATGAAAATATTATTTCCATTGAAACACTAATATTATTTTATCTAATGCATTCCAGGAACTATTTTTACTATAGCTACCTTCATTGTAGAAAAAATATGAAGAGCATGTGGATGGGTGTGTAGAAATAGTTCACATAAATATACCAAGTTCTTGTATAAAAATATCTGATGGTATGAAATAAGAATGGGGAGAGAGATAGGTCTGAATTTTGGGGATGGTTTTGTATAGGTGTTTCTGTTTTTTTATTTGGGTATCTTTTTGCTTTTTAACATTTACAAGAATTTTAAATTATTTTTTATTTATTTTGGTACTAGCAGGTACTCAAACACTTGGTGTATATGGAAATAAATGGTTTCAAGGAACTGCATATGTCGGTTAGGCAGTTCATTTAGATTTTTGAGGTCAAAATCATAAATTCATATTTTTCACAATTTATTTAAGTTTTTTTTCTGTATTTATTTATTTTTGTAGGATTTAAGATGGTTTATTTCCTTATTTTTGAAATACATGGATTGCAAAAAAAAAAAAATACATTTATGAGGTGTCAAGAAACCTTATTTTCTAATTTGTTCATACAAATCGATCTTTATATTTTAACAGCCATGACATCCTCTGTTATATAGATAAATTATTTGGACCATTTCTCGATTTGTGCATGTCATTCTTGTGCATGGGTCATGCTAATTTTCTCTGTATCGTTCCAATTTTAATGGATGTCTCCGAAGAGACATGTAGATAAATTATTTAGTAACATCTTTTTACACCTTGGTATATTGATGATCTTAGGTTCTGCTAAATATTTAATTACGTTAGTAGATAAGAGAACAAATTTTAATCATTCTGATAGTAGCAAGAGAAAACCATCCGAAGAAGGAAAAGGCCCAGAATAGCTAAGCCGCTAAATTCCTCTAGTAACTTCTTATTTAAGGAAAAAGACAAGTCTCTTTCTAGTACTGTTTCACATTATCGTCTCCATTTCTCTAGAGAAATTTCAAAAGGGCAAATAAGCAGAAATAAAAAAAACACACAGTAATTAAGCTCTTATTTTTTCCTCATCTAGCATGTATGATGTGACAGCTAAAATTTGGACTACCACGCACATCAAGAATCCATGAGAAAAAACAAGTGAAGACTTATACATTTATTGAACAACCACCGCAAGCTAACCTATTAATCCCTCATTCCAACAGTAAACCCTAATCAATAACTAAACTCCCGTTTCAAATAGTATGTTACAGTCATTAATTTCCTAAGCCGGATTCATTGCTCAATTGAAGCCTCATCTCCCTGTAATACCTCCTAATAAAATCCTCTATTCTCATGTTGAGTTCCTCATCCGAAAGCTTCGTGTATTCATGGTTTTGGTCTGAATTGCATCTCTTTTCCTGAGTGACCGACCGGCAAAGAGGCCGCTTCTCATGAAAAGCAGCACTTCTGTTCTCATTAAATACATTTGGATCTAGAGATTTTCCTTTCAAAACGTTTCTTCCAAACCTGTTTTTCACTTCTAAAGCCTTGTAATCAAGCTCCTCTTTAGTTACTAAACTTGTACTCTTATCTACTAACTTCTCCCTAAATATTAGTGCTTTCTCTGCTTCCTTGTTCGACACCTTCTGTATATCCCTTGTAACGTTTTCGTTACCCCACAAGGGCGATGCCTTCTCTTCCTCTATTACAATTACTCTATCACCTACTAATTTGTCTATAACCATTAAAGACTTTTCAACCTCCCTATTTGGTACCCTCTCTATGTCTCTTGTACTCAGATCTCTTTTATCATTTTGTTTAACAAACAAGTGAGATGGCTTCTTATTTACCACTACATGCATAAGATCATCTCCTAACTTCTCTTTTACAACTAGAGACTTATTAATCTCCTTCGGTTGCTCCTCCAAAAAATATGTGTTTCTTACGCTATTGTAGGTAACAAGATCCTTATATAAACTTTCCTCGCACATATCATGTGAGGGGCAGAAAAGAACACCAGTATCAGCCGCGATAAAAATAATAATAGAATTCGACATGAGGAACCAAAAAGTAGTGTCTTTGATGAGTAAGAACGGAGGGATTTGGAGAATAGATACATAGAATAGAGGTAGTGATATGACCAATATTCTGGCTATTATTGGATTTGGATTACATTTGACCTTTATGAAGGTGCTTTCCATGTTTGCTGTGGCAAGAGAGTGTGAGAGAAAAGGCTTCGCTTGATTTTTGTTTCTTATTTGAGGTTTTGTGGAAAGTGGGTGTTATTTTTCTTGCTTGAGGTTTGGTGGTTACGATGAATGGAGGTTTATATAGGGAGAAGGTGGGGTCATGAGCGTAAATCATTGGTTTGTAGAGGCGAAAGTATTAGAGGCCTAGAGACTAGGAAAGGAGTTGTCGACATCTTTGGTTAAATATTTAAGATTGTTTTACGGTTTGACAATTTATATGTTTTTGTTTCTGGACCTTACAATTATGATCTAGCCTTCTAAACATAAAATCATGCTTTTAAACACATATATTTAAGTTTGCTCGTGAGAAAACTCTTAAATTTCGTTATGAAGAAATTATAGAAGTGAAATAATGAAAATTCTTCTTTACTACAAAAGCATAAAAAAAGTAATCATTCGCAGGCACGGAACTTGACTGGATTTACTCCAAAAAATATTCTCCCTACTGATTAACACTTTACAAAAAAAAAAATTTAGGGGGGGGGGGGGGGTTTCCAAATGTATAAAAATACATATATTTCAATTTTTTTTTCCACTAAAGGACGATTGATATATACTACTCCGTTAAAATCTTGGGGGGCCATGACCCCTTCCAGTCTCTATTAGATTCCGTCCATGATCATCCGGTAACTAATATATTGTTGTGGTTCAAGTTATGGATTGCCTCATTATGATTTATCGGACTCAGCAAAATATGACAACAAGAGAAGATAATTGAAACCGGAGTAGAAGTTGTCATACTAGCAATTAATAGAGACTAGAGTGCTAGGCTGCTTGCTCCACTTACTGTTCCAACTATGTTACGTGGATATTCTGAAAACGTGAAGTATCTTGAAAATAAGAGTATTTGATACAGATACAAATACGACTACAATACGGCTCCGATACGCATGGCCGGCTCAAGTGCCTAGGCAATCCAAGCACTTGGTTAGAGTCCCAAATTGTTTAAGGGGCCCTATTTTTACTTCTAATGTAATATAGAGGGTATGTAAATACTCATAAACAAAGGAAAAGAATTTAAAATATTAATGAACGACTCATATCATGTATAAAAACAAAGATAAAAACATTACCTTTTTTTCCTAACACCACCTACTATGTGTACAGATTATTGCTCTCTATTTCCCCGCTACGCGAGTGAGATATTGTGCTCTGAATAAGCATTTGTTACTCTGTCTCAAAGCACTACTATAATTAATAGTTACACTAAAATTCACACAATTGAAGTCATATTATATTTTTAAATAAGTGTGAATATCAATAAAAAATAATCATTTTTTTTTTGAGGGAAAAAAATAATCATTTATATCCTAAACTATTTTGTTGTATCCCAATTCATGTATAGGAAAAATTGCAAAAATTCTAAAATGAAAGGAGGTTTAGTATTACCATAAATAAGATTTCTTGACAAGAAGTTTTAGTATTACCTTGAATAAGATTTTTTGACAAAAATGTTTAGTATTACCATGTATCTTTTATTTACTATTTTATGGAGAATGACTAGCCTATAAATAGAGTGGTAGGGGTAGAGTTTTATTCATTCAAATAACAACAACATTTTGTATCTCTTTCTTTCTCTTGTAATAAGAAGTTTATCTTATTTTTCAAGTTCCATTGTTTAATCCTTTCTTCTTCCATTATTGTTCTTTCTTGGGCTAGTGTGAGCTTATTGCTGAACTATTATTTTCGCTACTGATAACCACAATTTGCTGCTGGTTTAGTGCTGTCGTGTTACTGCGCAGTCACTATTATTCAGTCCTTGTGTGACTGTTTGGTTTCTTTACATGGTACCAAAGCTTCAAGGGTTGTAGTCGACGACGTTGATGATAGACAGTGTTGTTCTCGTCCCTTAGTGAGAAGATGATTGTTTATTATGACATCCATGGAGTTTGGAGGTCGGGATAGTGGACTTGGTATTGAGGCTCTAAATCTTTCGAATTATTCTATGTGGAAGAGTTGTATGGAGTCTTATATTAGGAGTGAGGGGTTATGGGAGATCGTTGTTGGTACGGAAGTTGCAACGACGTCTTTCAGCGATACGAATGATACGGTGACGAATGCAGACGCAGTAAAGGAGTGGTCGAAAATGAATACTAAGATGGAGTTCTTGTTGAAGAGGTCAATATCACACAATCTATTCGAGCATATTAAGGGGTGCAAATCGGCGGCTGAGATTTGGAGAACTTTTGACGAGTTGGTCAACAAGAAGAACACGACACGATTATAATTTCTAGAGAATGAGTTGGTGAGTTGCACACAAGGCGAACTCTCTATTTCTCAATATTTCTTGAGAGTAAAGTGTTTATGTTCTGAAATTTCTATCTTGGAACCGGAGGAGGCTATTTCAGAGGCGAACTTGAAGCGGTATATTATTCGCAGTCTTCGAAGAGTGTATGTCCCGTTCGTTATCTCAATACAAGGGTGGGTGCAACAACCATCCTTGATGGAGTTACAAAATTTGCTCGTTTCTCAAGAATCATTGGCTCGACAAATGGCGGGTGTTTCGGTTTCCGAAGACGAAGGTCACGCTCTTGTGTCTAACAAAGTAAAACTCGGTTTGACCAAGAGGAACGAAAGAAGGAGGATCAAAGAAGGGGGAGTCTTCCTCAAATAGTGGTTCTCGGTCAGCTATCAAGGAAGAATTGTCGTATTAAGTTGAGGAAAGAAAATGCCGCGAGTAAGGAGGATATTGTGAAGAGTGAAGTTTGGGATACGGGTTTCGTAGCAGAAGGAGTTTTGTTAGACGTGTGTACTTCTGTTAACTACGATGACAACTGGATCATTGATTCCTGTTGTGGTCATCATCTGACTGGTGACGATTCCAAGTTTTCTTCACTTCGCGGGTATAAAGGCAATATTGCCTTTGTTACTGCCGACAACAGTGTTCACCATGTAGTGAATGAGGGCGTGGTTGTTGTTTCTGGTAAAGACAATGGGTCGATAACTCTCGACAGTTTTTATCACGTGCTTGATATGAAGAAGAATCTTCTATCTGTGGCGAATGCGGTTGATGCGGGTCACTATGTGTTGTTTGGCCCGAAGGATGTGATGTTCCTTCCGAATGTGGAGGAGGTGAAGGGTGATGTTACTCACGTCGGTAAGAGGGTAAAGGACTTGTATGCTCTTTCGGCTTCTTCCTCGTATGTTGACAATGATGGCGTGTCGGTTTGGCATGCTACGCTCGGCCATGTGGGTTTCGATGATTCTTTTCAAGGGGCTTCCGTCTCTTTCTTTTGCAAGTGGTGTTGAGGTGTGTGAGGGTTGCCAATATGGTAAATCTCACCGGCTCCCTTTCGAGAAGTCTCAGTCAAGGTATAAAGATGCGTTAGAACTTATTCATGGTGATTTGATGGGTCCTATGCAAAATGCGTCGTACGGGGGTGTTTGGTATATGTTGGTACTCATCAACAATTTTACACGGTATACTTGGATTTATTTTCTAAAGGAGAAACGGGAGGCATTTTCTAAATTTTGAGAATTTAGAACGATGATTGAGGGAAGACTCTATAAAAGGATTAAGACGTTTCGAACTGACATTGGAGGCGAGTTTACATCCAAGGAGTTTCTCATTTTGCGAGAGGCATGGCGTCAAGAAGGAGTTGACTTGTGCTTATACACCGCAACAAAATGATGTGGTAGAATGAAAAATTCAGCATCTGGTGGAGGTATGCAGGAGTTGGGTGTATGCGAAGAATTTACCGAAGGTCTTATGGGTGGAAGGTATGGCATGTGCTACCTACATGGTTAATCGGCTTCCCCGTAGTCCGATTAACATGAAGTTACCTCACGAGTTGATGTTCGATGAGAAGCCAAGTGTGAATCATTTGAAGGTGTTCGGTTGTACGTGCTTTGTTCACGTACCAGATGAGAAGAGGACGTAGTTAGACGCGAAGGCTCAGAAGTGTGTTTTCATTGGTTATGATCAAAGAAAGAAGTGATGGAAATGCATCGATCCAACAACTCATAAATTCATTGTCTCTCGAGACGTGGTGTTTGATGAAAAATCTTCTCTATATGGTGGTTCGAATCTGCCGACGCCACCTCTTTTTCATGTGGGAAACTCGGGTGTTGATGACATGGATAACCCGAGTAAATATCCGAGATTCTCATTGCCTACGTCGACTGTCACGAGTTCAAATGAGATGGATCAAGGTGACAAGGGGACCAATGAAGTGCAATCGCAAGAAGAGGGAAATGCACAAGCTCTAAGGAGGTCGACAAGGACGGTAACTCGGCCGGCTAGATATAGAGATGAAAACTTCGTGTCGATGTTCGTGTTTCTTTTCAGGATCGACGGATGATGAACCATCATGCTTTGTGGGGGCGAAAGGTAACATGTCGTGGGAAGATACTATGGACGAGCAGATGCAAGCTCTTCGGAAAAATGAAACTTGGGATTTTGTTCCGAAGCACAAGGGAGTGGCCCCGGTTGCTTGCAAATGGGTCTACAAGTTGAAACACAAGGCAGATGGGAGTGTTGAGCGCTATAAAGTGAGGCTTGTAGTGAGAGGATTTTCTCAACGGTATGACGAGGATTATGAAGAGACTTTTAGTCCTGTCGCCAAGATGACATCCGTGCAAGTTGTGATTTCAATGGATGCTTCGCTACGTTGGAAGCTGCGGTAGCTGGATGTGAAGAATGCTTTCTTGTATGGTGAGCACGACAAGGAGATTTATATGGAGCAACCGGTCGGGTATATTTCCAAGCTGCGTCCTGACTACGTGTGAAAGCTGAAAAAGGCATTGTATGCTTTGAAGCAGGCACCTCGAGCTTTGGCAAGATTGCGGAATATTTGCAATTTTGTGATTATTCTTCTTCGACTTCGGATCACAGTTTATTTGTGAAAAGAAAGACGGGTGTACACGTGGTCGTCCTTTTATACGTGGACGAAATGATCATCACCGGCAATGAAGGTGAAGTTGAAAGACTTCAGGGCGAGCTCTCAATTCGATTCGAGATGAAGGATCTTGGAGAGCTTAGTCACTTCCTAGGATTGGAAGTGGAAGGTTCGAAAGATGGATATTTTGTCTCTCAAATGGGTTATGTCGGGAAGCTCATTGGGAAATTTAGTGTAAAAGAAGGTAAGCATTGTTCGACACCGCTGGACGCAAATTTCAAATTGAGCTATGATGATGGAAAGGTACTTCCGGATCCTCAGAAGTTTCGTGCTCTTGTTGGAAGCCTGATTTATCTCACGATTACTAGACCGGATATTGCCTTCGTGGTCGGCCTGGTGAGTCAGTTTATGCAAGCTCCGACAAAGTCGCATCTGGATGCACCGAAGAGAATTCTCAAGCATGTGAGTTCGACTCTTAATCTCGGGTTATTTTATAAGGGTTCCGAGTTCGTTTTGTATAGATATACCGATGCTAACATGGGCGGTGATTTGGATGATCGGAGATCGACATCTGGTTATGTTTTCTCTTGTGGTTCTACAAGTGTTTCTTGGTGTAGTAAGAAGCAAGATTCGGTCTCTCTTTCTACTACCGAGACGGAGTACAAGGCGTCATCACTTGCGGCACAAGAGTATGTTTGGATGCGGAGGTTGGTCGAAGATGTTTACAATGCAGCTACGGTCCTACGGTTATTCGAGGCGACAATCAGAGTGCGTTGAAGTTGGTGACCAATCCTATTTGTCGCGCAAGAACCAAGCACATCGAAATCGAGCATCACTTCATTCGTGAAAAGGTGCTTGATTGAATTATTGGAGTTGAAGAGGTGAGAAGCGTCGACAACGTGGCTGACATCTTCACCAAGTCTCTCTTCAAGGGATCATTCGAGTTATTGCGAGCCAAGTTGGAGCTCTTGGCCAAATGAACTTTAAGGGGGAGTGTTAAAATATAAAGATGCATTTGTATGTTATGAAGGTGGTCAACCAATTAGGAAATAAGGTTTCTTGATAAGGAGGTTTACTATTACCATAAATAAAGTTTCTTGACAAGGAAGTTTAGTATAACCTTGAATAAGGTTTCTTGACATGGAGATTTAGTATTACCATATATCTTTTATTTACTATTTTATGGAGAATGACTAGCATATAAATAGAGGGATAGGGGAAGAATTTTATTCATTCCAACAACAATAATATTTTATAATAAGAAGTATATCTTATTTTTCAAATTCTATTGTTCAATCCTTTCTTCTTCCATTATTGTTCTTTCTTGGGCTAATGTGAGTTTATTACTGCACTATTATTTTCGCTGCTGATAACCAAAAGGTCGCTGCTGGTTTAGTGCTGCGGTGTTACTTTGCAGTCACTATTATTCTGTTTCTCTGTTAGCTACTTTATTATCTGGTACAGTCCCTGTGTAAATGTCTGGTTTCTTTACAACGGCCACTTAGTTAGGTTTTGAGCTTTATGTAATTATGCATAAAGAATAGATGTGTAAAATTCCTATATTATAATTTCTTCACACCTTTCAGTTGAAGAAAATACTAATTTCCAAAGACTTTTAATCATACTCGTCCATCTATGCATTTCCTAGGAGATGCATGATAGTTGATGTTTATGATTAATTGACTTAACTAAGCAAAGGCATATACAAAATATTTAATTAAAGATCTTATAGAGCACTATTTTTATATACAAGAGAGAAATCTAGTATGGTTTGTTTTTTGGTTGTTTTTTGGCAAATTTGTGATGCAAACAAGTGGATGCAGTATTTGTATGTTTTTCTTTCCTGTAGAAAACAGATTTAGATTGTACCGCAATGCGCAATCCTCTTTTTTTTTTATGAGTCACTAATCTGCTGATATATATTTAGTATTTGGACAATAACTCTCGTAAAGTAGATCCTATGAAGGCGTATGATATGGCGTTGGAAAGATAACAAAGGAAGATACAACTTTCCTACTTTCAGAAATTTCAAATTCAGCCTCTAAGTCAGTTAGAAACAGAGATCTTTACAATAGACAAAGTCAGGACAAATTTGGCAGCTCAATATTTGGCAATTATAGTGAAATTTGAAAAACGAAAATAAAAGGCAAAAATTCAGATCTCTCCCTCTCTGGTGTTTTAAGAAAATTTACTTAATAATTCCTTAGTGATATTAGAGAGAAATTAGTGAGCGAGTTAGTTGTTGTTATTTGATGGAAAGAAATTGTTGTAAGTTTTTGTTTCATCGATTCACTCCGAGTTGTTGTAAAGCGAACGGTAAATCGTGGTCTTGTAAAAAAAACACTATTTAGATTAGTGCAATCAAGGAGCCGAAAGGCATACCTGGAGAGTAGGCGCTCGCGAACGCGGTAAGGGCCGCTACTGAGAACGGGTGGTCACAGCAAAAGCAACCACCTAGCCAAACTTCGTCAACAGATCTGGTGTTCATCAAATCCATACTTCGGCACAAAATTAGGCTAGTTTAACCCCCCTACAGGCCGCAATAATACAACAATTAGCATCAGAACGGGAATACAGACCGTTCCAAATTCAATTTTAAAATAAACTTGTATTTTTTTATCATGACGGGGATCTTGCTTTCCATGGATGAAGTGTGCTAGCGAGCTTTTGAAGAAATACTTCGAAAACAGGGACGCGTTGCTCCTCCGACACCAACCATGATCGATGAGGTGGATGAGGTGTGTGAACAAGCGATACAAGAAATGATTCGACTAGGACAGCTTCCAGCTCCACCCCGTCCTCCTCCCGCGACATCCTCCATCGACACTTCATTTTCAGGTTCATTCCGTGACATGAGTCACGAGATATTTGTAGACCCTACTCTTGATTTAAATTTTGTTTCGGCACATGTTCCAAGTTCAAATAATTTAAATAATAATGTAGAACTTGGATAGTGTGATGAACTATTACAAGAAGTTGATAAGCTTCGGAAATGTCTTGTTAGTACTCAATAAATGCTAATCAATTCCGAGGCCTCGGTAAAGTCATACAAGGCACAATTAAAAGAATTTGAAAAATTAATGAAATTACATAATATTAATTGTGAATGTGAAAAATTAAAAATTAAAATAAATCATTTAAAAGTCGAACTTGTAAGTTTAAAATGTGAAAATAAATCTCTCAAGTCTGCTTGTGCCAGAAATGTCACAAATAAATTTGATTTAGACAACGTATTAATAGAGCAAAAACCAAATGATAAAACTGGTCTTGCGTTCAAGAAAGAAATAAGTACTAAACCCATTCGTTCAAGACCTAAAGACCAAACAATAAAAAGGGAGCTCAATCAACCGAATAGTAAAGGAAGTGCATTTATGTACCGAGACTATTCCAAAGGTAAAAGTCCTAAAAGTCGAACTTTAAAAAGTTTTAGTAATAAAAATAATAGGTTTAACTATTTTCACGATTCGCGGGAAAGTCATGAAAATAATCTTGGTGTCACAACCGGACGACTTTTTAAAAGAGGTCCAAATTGTTATTTTTATGAAATAGTCGACACACATGTCCCGAGAAGATTCAATATAATGAATCACAAAACCGAGCTCCCAAATATTACACTTAAGAACATCCAAAGCAATATTTTTCAAATTCAAACAATTTTGCAAAATCAAAGAATTTTTCAAAATCAAATAATTTTGCAAAGTGAAATAATTTTTCAAAATCAAACGTTTTTTGTTCCAAGTCGACCGAACCGAGTCTAAGGAAAGCCGAGTTTTATTTCCACTATAAAAATCATTTCGTAAGAGTACTGATAATACCTCGGGCCCCACTTGTACGTTTTGTAACTATTGTTGTAAAATAGGTCATATATCCTTGGAGTGCCATTTGTGAAAAACTAGTATGTTGATAGCAACTCCTCTTTAAATGAGGAGAATCGAAGTCCACCTAGACACTTCGATCTCCCCCCAATTTAAATTAGCCATATTCTATGGGGGAGTTGTGGTCAAGTTTTGCCTTGACAGATCTAATTTGTGGGTCGAGAATGTTTTTGTTTTAGATACAGGAAATTTTGGCAACTTGACGGGAACAAATCGAGAAATGTGGACAATCGACGCGACTTTTATCATGTTGCAAATAAAGCCAAATGGAGAATTGGTCCAGTTAGCTCATGGGATTGAAGTCAACGATATTTTCGCCAAGTCACGAGCATCTTCTCATTTTGTTTTCGACACTTGGTCGAGATTATGTAATTCTTGTCAAAACTTATTTCTCTTTTTTATCTCATTATAAATTATATTTTGATGCTTTATGTCTTCTCCTCGATTTTCTTTTAGAAACACCATTGTTTTTTTAACTTAATTTAAAATATTATATGTATGTTTCAAAAATATAAAAGTGGTCTTTTTTTTCAAATGTAAAACTTTGTCTTTATGAAAATTTGTTGCAATTTTTTTTAAACGAGTTTTTGAACTCAAGGGAGCATCTATTTAGGGAGAGTTTTGTTCTCTCTCGTTTGATGATACCTTTTGACTGCTTTTCAAAAAGGGGGAGAAGATATAAAATGCTGCATTTTGCGGAATAGTTTTGAAAATTAGCAAAAGGGGAAAATTGTTGTTCTCGATTTGATGATTTAAAAACTATTTCGTAATTAATAATTTTGTTTGGAGTTTTTTGTATTTTTGTTTGGGTTTTGGAGCAAAACATAAAAAAATATAGCAAAGAGACAAAGATGGGCCGAATCAGCCCGGAATCTGCTGACATGTATTCAGTATTTGGACCATAACTCTCGCACCATAGATCCTACGAAGGTGTATGATATGGCATTGGAAAGCTAACAGAGGAAAATACAACTTTTCTTTCTTCAGAAATTTCAAATTCAACATCTAAGTCAGTCAGAAACGGAGATCTTTACAGTAGATAAAATCAGGACAAATTTGGCAATTATAGTGAAATTTGAAAAACGAAAATAAAAGGCAAAAATTCAGATCTCTCCCTCTCTGGTGTTTTAAGAAAATTTACTCAATAATTCCTTAGTGATATTAGAGAGAAATTAGTGAGCCAGTTAGTTGTTATTTGATTGAAAGAAATTGTTGTATGTTTTTATTTCATAGCTTCGCTCCGAGTTGTTGTAAAGTGAACAGTAAATCGTGGTCTTGTAAAATAAAACACTATTTAGATTAGTGCAATCAAGGAGTCGAAAGGCATACCCGGAGAGTAGGCGCTCGCGCACGCGGTAAGGACCGCTAGTGAGAACGGGTGGTTACAGCAAAAGCAACCACCTAGCCGAACTTCGTCAACAGATCTGGTGTTCATCAAATTCACACTTCCGTACGAAATTAGGCCAGTTTCACAACCCTCTAGACATCTAGTAAACAACATTTTATTCTTAGTGAGAAAAAACAGGGGAAGAATCTTTAACATGAGACGTGTATGAGCGGTATGAAAATTGCATACCCTCATTAAAAAAAAATGAGACGCGTAGGGGCATTAAGTTGATTAAGACAGCTAGATATTCATATTGCTTATTCTGTTTTTTATTTATGTTCCACATTCCATTGATCATGTCAAAAAGTGATGCTCTGATTAAGTTCCAACATAACTATGAGATGAAACATTGGTTAGTAACTTAGTTTGTATCAGCAAAGTGATATATTGTCAATATAGTTTAGGTTAAATAATTGCGACTGTTAATTGAACCTAATAGATTATATTGTATCATCTATTGTCGTTCAGACTTTAGCAAAACATATGATTGACATGATCCACGTCCCCTTTTTACGTTATTAAATATGAGTATAACTACCTACAAGCCTACTATAAAATACACGGTTTGTATATGTGGCATTAGATCAAAGGAACATGTGATAGGGACGAGTAAAGGACGATCAAAGGAACATGTGATAGGAGAACAAGTACTTGAATTTGAACCATGGAATTAATTGGTTTCTTTCACAATTAATTAAAGCAATCGCACTAATAATTTTATAGTCTGTAGGAAATAATATCAGGCTTGTTTGTCTTATTTGATTTAGGCAATTATTCTTCAAGAAGATCAAAAGGCCTATTCCCAATTTCCAAGAAGGGAGGGCACTCATACAACCTTTTAAGTTTATAAGGTGCACAAGAATTGCTGAATTAATATCTCGTTATTTGCCCTCTGTATTATGCAACTAAAGATATATATCTGTTTCATAAGAAAATATGTTTGATTCAAGGAGTCATTTCATAATTAGTGTAGACACAAAAATTGATCTTTCTTGGTAGCATTTGTCGGTTATATTTCTAAGGATTAATCAAATAAATAAATTAATTAAATAATAAAGTAATATTTAAATAAGACAATTACGGACGTAATCTTGTGATTAAGTCACGACTGCAATCTAAAACACATTGATACAACTACGCAATTTGTCGGTCGAGTCTTTATCTCGTGAATCTCTGCGGGAACGGTGGCGGTGCTTTGTATGGTGGTGGAGGTTTGCAGTTGGGTTTTGGTGGGAGAGGGGCAAAATATGGGTTATGTTCGTCTCTCGGATCGAGTACCGCAAGTTGCAGTAGTCCTTTGGTTGATCGTGGTGGTTCTTCACGTCTGGACCCTTCGGTCGTGGGCGATATGTTTACCGCATCTTGGGGTCGTACCCTAGGTTGCGGCGGTAATACTGGTTGCAGCTGATACTTGGTCTTGATAATCTTCATGGAGGGTCTTTGATAGTCGTGTTCACTCCTCAGTGTCATCACGACACTCACTTGCTTGTGTACGTTCTCGGTTTTGGTCGGGAAATTCCCCTCCTGCTGAAATCACATGTGTTGTGCTATTTGCGACCTTAAGACCTTGCTTTGTGAGGCTAGCGAGGCTACCATGCTTGCTAATTTCTTCAACCAATTGCTCAATATTTGGTCCTCGGCCTGAATATCAGCGCTAACTTTGTTTTGTTCTGCCATGAAATTTATTAGCATAAAGTAAAATCCCAGTCTTTAATTGTTATACAGTTGATGTTGTGTGATGTTTTTTGGTTGTGAAGGAATTTATGCCCTAATCCAGTGAGTTGGACTAGAAATTAGATTATGAGAAAGATGTTTATTCACTTCATATATGAATGAGTGTATGAATTATTAATATATATACATATATTATATCGACCATTAATGACACTTCGGGTTCACGTCATAGGAATACGTGATTCTGATAGTAGAAATGTGATCCAGTGAATAATATTCTAAACTGACCCTAGTGATATGTATGATGTTTATAGAGATAAATATACTTCAAGTAAGTAGATACATATCTATACTAGTATATTCGCAGACTGGATGATCATATTCTGTTGATCATGGACCCAGAAATATCAAGTCTGGAATATAGGTATGTGTTAGAGACCACGTACTGGACTGGCCACACTGTAAGAATATGCATGGTAGATGTCATTAGTGATATGAATAGTGTGCTTGTTTCTTTGACCTGAGGTCATCATGAATTCTTATATGTGTATCTGCGTGATTTGATATGATTCTACGTTATCCTCAGCCAAATAACCACTAGAGTCATCGTTGAGTATATACTGAATCATGATGAGGATTGTGAGTGACCAAGTTTGAATTTGTTCCCCTCATTTCGAGGGAGATATCTCTGGACCCCTGATGAACTAGGACCGAAATAAATGCATGATCATGCTCAAAATGGATTAACAAGGAGTTGTTAATATCTTTTTGATTTATTCAATCTAATTCTCGATCATGAAAGAGCTTTTGATCAAACTCAAGGCTGACATGATGATGCGTGCTAGAAATAGGACTATTTTATTATCTTATTTAAATACATATAATAGAAACATCATGGTAAATTAATGCTTTTAATCTATTTTCCTATAAGTTCATGATTCTACTAATATAAATATTATTTGAATATTTTGTAGGAAATCAGATACAATTTGGTGCAAGATGGAGGATGATGAATTATGGACCAAATTAGAGAAAGGAAACAAAAGATGTCATGGTCCATGAACCACGTTTAAGTCAAAATGTGGTAGCCTCATTTATCCACCTCATCAATCGCCTCTCTCATCCCTAGACCAACCGCAAGCCCTCTTTTGGATTAACCATTAGATAAAGTCATAACCACCCATTAATCTCTCTAGTTAAATCCTAACCACAAAATGAATCTCTTAATCTTTTCCCTCTCTCCACATTTAAACAGAAAAGTCCCTCATTATTCTCTCACCATTCACCCTCCCACCATATTCATCATTCATAATCTACCATTCCACCATTCCTCCATTTCACCATTCCACCATCAATCATTTTCTCTTCTAATCCTACTACATAGTATTGAAAAGAATGGTAAGAAGACTTCAAGAACTGATCAAGAAGAGATTTCTCTTCTCGGTTTTGAAGTAAAGAAGAAGACCGATTTCACGATTACGAAGCAATTCGAAAATGAGTTTTATTTTCTCCTTCTTTCTCTTGTTTAATTTTATTTCTATTATTAAATTGTTTGGATTTTTAGCTTTCTAGATTCAAACAAACAATTAGTTAGGATTACAATCATTTAAGCTTTCTGTTGTCCTCAGTTTGATGATATTTAAAACTATTCCGAGCTACTAATATATTTGTGTGAGAATGTTTTGAGCTAGATAGTCGCACTATCAATTTCTCGGAAATGTCTCGGTCGCATCCTTCCTATCTCATAAGAATAAGAAGTCGTCACGCATGCAAAGGATTTCAAGAGAGTATCTCAAGGCGTGGGAGCAAGCTTCTAAGTTCTTCGTGTGTGTTTATTCTTTTTGGTGAGCAACTTAATTCTTATTAAAAGGGGAGTATAATATGCAATTTGCCAATTCTGGCCAGTTCCGTTGTCAACAGAAGTGGTCCGTTCCCAACGGACCACTGTGTTGGCAACGGAACCCTCCGTTGAGCAAACTTTCGTTCTGTCTTTTTTTTATACAGTTCGTTGGCAACGGAACTATTCCGTTGGAAACGGAACTGTAGGAATTTAGCCGTTTGGTTTGAAATCTTCCTTGATTGTCTTCTGTTTTTGGCAGTCCGTTGGCAACAGACAAGGTTCTTTGTCAACGAAACTTTGCAATTTTTCTTTTCTAGGACTGCTCCCTTCCTCCTTTAAAAAGGGGACCGCCTCTCTCAGAAAAACAACGAATTCGATATACAAAAAGCAGAAATACTCTCTTCTTAATACTGTAAAATTGCTCTAAATCTTAAAGTGAGATTAGTGAAGTTTTGAGCGTGTTGCTCGTTGGTTGGTTGAAGTTCAAAAGATCGAGTTTGTTGATTGTTTCACCGGACGTCAAGTTTGTTGTAAGGCCACGTGTAAGAATGCGTAAATCGTGTCGTTATTTGATTCACACTCTCAACAATAATATTTATAAGTCCCCTAATTCATTCACAAAGTGTATATGTGGAAATTGAGTTTAGGGTGTCGAACACAAGGAGACTGGCCTTAAGTAAAACAAGTTCACAAATCAATTCTCAAGTGCTAATTGTTTATGCAAGTACAAGGGTTATGATTGAAGAACGAAAATTGTGTATAATGAAGTTGTTCAAGATGACAGAAACAAGTGTAAGAAAGTAAATATCTTTTTGTTGTTTTTGATTTTAAAAGTTAATAAAATTGTAGAGAAATTATGACAATTTATATAATGTGTAAATCATTAATTTCAACAAGTGGCAATTTATTTAAATGGTTCAAAAAGCAAGATTTGATAAATTTCCTTCCAACAATTGATCAATTAATAAACCAAAGATTAAGTTCAACTTAAAAAATTGCACTTTCAAGTTTTACATAAACTCGATTTAAAACATAACTTAATCACAAAAACCTCTTCCAAGTGTTCCAATGATTAAATAACTCCTAAACACGTCACAATTTAAATCAAAACTAATATTCTAATTAGAATTAATTTAATATTCAAGTTTTAAATCAAATATATTCTTCCAAATAATTCAACTCAAAAAATTAAATGTTCTTAAGTTAATCTTCCTAAACCTCAAAAATGCCCAAATCAAACACAAGATTTCATCACAAATTATACAAAAAATATTTGCCTATACAAAGTCTACTCATTCATGCTCATACAAAACATATTTACACAAGTTTGAGACTTTTTATTCTTTCAACAAAAGGGAGAAAAAAATTAAGGAAAAAGAAAAAAATAATCAAATCAAATGGATGGGGAGTCAAGCTAGATCGTCCTCTTGGTCAATTTGAATCTTCCTTTAAATCTCGCTCGTTCTAGAACAAGACTTCCTTCTTGAAGCTTGGCTCCTCTTTTGTCTCAACTCACCAGAAAAAAGAAAATTAAGTTTTGGACAACCTTAAAGAAGGTCATCCATGAACAAAAAGAAAGAGGAAGAAGAACAGAATGATATTTACAATGGATTAGGGAAGAGAGAATGATGTCCAAGTGGATGTGAGAATGGTTTAATTTATAGAGCAATTTTGGCTTGAAAAGGTTTTGGAATAGGGTTGTGGGACTAAAGAAATGTGTAAATCCGGTTCTGTTTTGGGGTAGTAATTTGGAGATATTTAACATTTCTTCTTGATTTTTCTATTCAAATTATGTTTGCGTACACTTTCTTGGGTACCTTTATCAATTTTCTTCAATTAGCCACGTGTCAGGATTTGGATGGAAGAAAGAAATATTCCCTGCTAAATAGAATTTAGGGGGAAGAGAAAGTACACGTGGCGCATGGATCTGAGAACCGAGGTAGAAATCTGCGTTTTGGGTTCAGTGGGGAAGTACATTGACACGTGTCCTCTTGTTATTTGAGGAAAGCAATTCTCAGGTTCAGATTGGTCCACGTGTCACGCAAGGATAGGGTAGAGTGAAATTTCATTTTGAACGGAACCGAATTGGAGTTTACTCTGATTTTTGTTTCCTGAATTTTCACCGAAATGAACGGGTCAAGTGACTCATATGTAGAGCTTATAGGCTTAATTGGAGAGTATGTTTTCAAATAAATGGACAAGGTGTCACGGCATATTTCACAAAGAAGCAAAACGCTTCCTTGGGCCAGATCTGAAAAATAGGTGGAAAGCATGCCACGTGTCGTGTTCTTATATGCCAACTTTTTTGCAATTAATTTCCTTGCTTCAGATCTTCATTTTAGCTTTTTGAGAGTTCTAAAAGGTATTTTTTTGCGAGGATCATACCGTTTGATTCGTCTCGTTGAGACCTTCGGGGTGATGTCTCATTTGACACCTTTTTGAAACCGTTGACTTTTTGGTCAAAATCGGTTTTCGGGTTTGACTTTTTTTTTTTTTTTTTTGTGGTTTTGCTCGGATGGGGTAAGGGTTGTCGGAAATTGGAGAGGCGTGTGTAGGGCTTTCGCGGAGATTTGTGAAGAATTCGGCCATCCTTCGCCCACGATTTACAGATCGGTCCTTCATTTGGATTTGACTTTTTGCTAAGTCCTCCAAATATTTGGTCTTTTTACCTGAAAAATCACACAAAAGTATATTAAGAGTTTCAAAAGTAATTTCTACTCATTTTAAACATTTTTCATACATTTTATGTGATTTATGGATGAATTTTGCATGATAAAACCCTAACAATGTGTATAAAAATACACATTACAAATATCACCATACTTAAACCAAGCTTGCCCTCAAGCGTAAATTAAATCAAGTTATAGGGTTTTTAGAATCAGTTTAAATTCATTTGAAAAGAGATTAAATTATTGCCATATTATTAGTCGATTATTATAATAATACACAAATGTCGGTGAATGTCCATTAATAATTTTAAAACTCAAGGTCGTTTCAACTCGCCAATTTTTTATCTCAATTATCCATTTTCCACAAACTAGTATCCTAAGAAAATTTTTCTACTTTAGCCCCCTAGTTTTCGCACAAAAGCTTCAGCTAAATTTCACTTCGCCCTTTGAAACAGATTGAAAGTTCACACACCCAATTTCAAGCACAAAATTTGTGTCTAATGACACTTAAAATCATTTATTCTTTATTAAAAAGTATATACATATATATAATTTTTATATTTATTATTTTCTTATATTTTTATATATATTTTTTTATATTTTTATATCATTATTTTTATTTTATTTTATTTTTATTTTATTATTTTATTATTTTTTTCTTTATTTTATTATTTTTTTTAATTCTTTAATAATCTGCTACCCCAGTCTTTGCCTCTCCGCGGCGGATCATCTCCCTCTGGTCACATCTAGCATACTCAGATTCGAGGCCATGCAGCGGGCCCTTCCGCGTGAATACCAATGCTTTATCATCACCGACACCCAGCTACTTGGTACCATGCAAGTTTGATTGCCTGTAACCAAGCGTTACGAACTATCTCTCGCGCCGTACACCTTTGAGGGTTACCATAAGACTAGGTGTAGCAGATTATTTAAAAATCATATAAAAATAATACATTTTTGCACTAGAAAATGAGTGGTAGGTCTTCAACAAGTTTCAAAGGGCTAATAAAATGAGACGTTTCACGAGGCCACAGTTTGAAAAGTAGGGATAATTTTGAAAATTTTGAAATACGGCACTAGAGGATGGAAACATTATATTTTGTCGTAAAATATTGAGGAGATGAACACGTTATGAAATTTTTAAACCGTTAATGGACTTTATATGAATAGTATAGATGGAATGAGGTGGAATAGGAAATATTATGGCAAATAATTTAATGTCCTTTAAATTTTTTTTCAAATATTATTCATCATTTTCCAAAACCCTATTCTTTTCAAAAACTTGTTGCTCGAAGGGGCTTAGTTCAAAATCACTTCCTTTTCAAAAAACCCTTTTATTTATTTATATATTTATTTACAAATCCAAGCAAGATAATTTATTTACAAAAAATAAAAGAACTTATTTACAAAAATAAGAAAAATGAAGTAAGAGCAAAATTTTAAATTTTTATGGATTTTTGCTAATTTTTTTTACTATTTTCGGATTCTTACATTTTTGACACAAAAAAAAAGTTTACAAAACTTGGTTTTGCTTAAAATCAATCTCACCACACTTAAACTTTTGCAAGTTTAAGTGTAAATGAAGAAGTTTTGTGAAAAGAAAAATTAAAAATAATAAAAGAGAAATACGACCTGACATGACGAGTTGCCTCTCGCCAAGAGCTCCTGTTTAACGTCTCGAGCCCGACGCCTTTGCGTCAGCCTCTTTCGAATGGGTCATAAATGTGAGCAAATCCTTGGAGAAGCTCACATGGTGGTAAGAGATTCGGCCTGCATTGCCGTTTGCCCTTCTTCTTGCAAAAACGTGGTCTTCTTACTTTGGGAAGGAGTTTGGAGTCGGTTTTCGTTGGGAGGGGCAACTCAATGCCCAAATTCACTCCTTGTTCGGTTGGAAGGTCGACGTATATCACACCACTTATATCAAGCTCGGTGTAATGAATGGTTTCGCAAGACATGGGTTTTGGGAAAGTTTGTGGAATTTTCTCGAGTTTTGGGATGGTCGGTTCGTCCAAATTTTCAGCCTTTGAGTCATGGTTCGACTCATCCTCGTCCTCGACCCGTAGTTCCTCAAAAATATTAATAATATCTTTAACTAATTCTTGGGTTTTGGTTGCACTCGACTCGTCGAAAGGTTCAACAAGTGAATCATCATATGACTCGCATTCCCCATCGCTCGAGACCTTATATAAGTCAACCATTGACTCCCCTTTTGATTCACATTCCCCATCACTCGAGTTTTCACAAAACACAATCGCTAAACGCCCATTTGACCCACATTCCCCATCACACAAATATTCCTCCAACTCGAAGTTGGTGTCCTCTTTTTCCTCAAGCTCCCCTCCTTTGAACATTTCCTTCTCCTCATCACCTCGAGTACCATCAACCCATAATTCTTCAAAAATCCTAGAACCCTCATCGCAAAGAGCCCCCATTTCCACTTCTTCAAAGACCCTAAGACCCTCATCACAATGGCTAGCTTCATCATGATGAGGTTGGATGGTGGCTTCTCGTCTGTTGAATATCTCCATGACCGAGTTCGACATTTCTAAGAACCGTTTCTCGAAGAGGTCCATCTTGTCAAGCCATTTGTCTTCAAAAGAAATTTGAGGTTGTTGATAGTCTTGGTTTGGAGGATAGTACTCGTCTTGGATGGCGACCCCTTTGATCAACCGTCTTCAAATCGCGTACCCCGACAAACTCGACGGCAGAAACTGGAACGTCTAGAAAAGATGCATGATGAACGCGTTTGATCTTCACGGTCTTCGAAAGGTAGTGGAAAATATTTTTACCGTAGATTTTGTAACAAATAGTACCACAAGCTATACCGAAGATACTTAAAACAAATAAGACACTTGACATAATGGCACAGAACCTCATTCTCACAAATATGTTAAACACTTTTTCCGTAATAATAGATGGTTGTGAGAATTCTAATGAAATATGGAAAGCTCTCCTAAATAGATTTGAGGGAAATATTCAAATGAAAAGAACCAAATTAATGGGATTTGAACAACAATTTGATAATTTCCGGATGATTGAAGGTGAACCCGTCAAGGATATGTACATTCGTATGTCGCATATCCGAAACGGATTCACCGCTTTAGGAGAGAAACTAACCGATGATAGAGTTGTAGGTAAATTAATTAGGGCGATGCCATCGAGTTGGGAAGTACGTCGAGTCTCATTGGAAACCATGCTAGCAACAAAAGATATCGGGCCGGAAGAACTCGTCAACTACTTCCGTAACTTCAAAATCCGAGTGAGGCAAATGAGAACCGACTCCCAACCCAAAACGGTGGTTATGCCGGCAACGAGCTCGATTGATGAGGATGATGAAATAGCGTGCTTGGTGCGACAATTTGGTGAATTTCGAGCCAAGGAAAAGCGGTTTAACGACAACCGATGTCGCAACAACCAAAAGACGTACTGCTTCGAGTGCAACAAGAAGGGACACACCATCGAAAATTGCTTCACCCTACATCCCGAGCTCGCTCCATGGAACAAGAAGGATGATGAAAAACATGATGGACGTTCACATGATCGACGCGAGCGACGCGAAAGGCGGTCCGACGATCAACACGACAAAAGACGAGAAAAGAGATACGATGAGAAAGGAAAGGACAAGAAAAGGAAGTCGAAATGTCACTCCACCAAGGTGGCCGTGTGGGGGAGACGAGTCAAGCAATTCATCGGATGGTTCTGATTCGGACTCCGACTCCGAATCGGACATGGCAAATGTCGCATTCATGGCGTATGATGACGTGGACGAAGTGTGCGAAAGGGCGATACAAGAGATGATTCGAATTGGACAACTTCCACCACAACCCCGTGCTCCTACCGCAACATCTTACATCGACACTACTTCCTCTGATTCGTCCTGCGACACGAGTTACGAGATATATCTAGATCCTACTATTAATCATAGTTTAGAAGAGGTTAAGGTTCCTAGTTCAAATCAAATTGTTGAAATTGTAGAACCCGGAACCCACGATGAACTAGAACACGAATTAAAAATGCTTCGGGAGTCTCTTATCAGTACCCAAGAACTTCTAATTGTTTCCGAAGCTTCGGTAAGGTCGTACAAGGCGCGAATAAAAGAACTTGAAAAATCAAATTTAAATAATTATAACAACTCAATTGACGAAAACTTAAACAATAAGTTAAATGATTGTATTTGTGAAAAATTAAAAACTGAAATTAGTCATCTAAAAGTCGAAGTTGTAAGTTTAAAACGTGAAAATAAATTTCTCAAGTCTGCTTGCGCCAGAAATGTCTCGAGCAAACTTGATCTAGACAACTTATTTATAGGACAAAAACCAAATGATAAAACCGGTTTAAGGTTCAAGAAAGAGGTCGGTATTAAACCCGCTCCTTCAAGACCTAAAAATCATACAGTAAAAAGGGAGCTCAATCAACCGAAGAGTAGGGGAAGTGCATTCTTGTATCGAGACTACTCTAAGGGACAAAGTCCTAAAAGTCGAACTTTTAATGGTTTTAGTAAAAACAATAGGTTTCACTATCTTCATGATTTTCGGCATATTCATGAGAATAACCGCGGTGTCAAAACCGAAAGACTTTATAAAAAGGGTCCAAATGGTTATTTTTATGAAATAGTCGACACACATGTCCCGAGGAAGATTCAACCTAATGAATCAAACTATCGAGCTCCCAAACATTACATTAATGCACATCAAAAACAAAGTTTCTCAAACTCAAACAACTTTGTTAAATCAAACAATTTTTCAAAATCAACTGTTTTCAGTGCCAAGTCGACCGAACCAAAGCTTATGAAAGCCGAGTTTTCAAACCATTATAAAAATCATTTTCTGAAAGGTACTGAAGAGACTTCGAACTCGACTTGTTCATTTTGCAACTATTGTTGCAAAATAGGCCATATCTCGCTAGAGTGTCTCTTGCGCAAACCTGCCAATTATTCAAAATTTATTTGGATGCGTAAAGATAGAAACACTAGTAGCTCTACCTCTGATTTGGAGATACTGAAGTCTACCTAGGCGCTTCGGTAAGCCCCTCCATTTTAACTTAAGCCATTTTTTTAAGGGGGAGCTATGAGCAAGAAATCATATTAGTTAAATATTCTTTTATTTTAACTAATATGCTTTCTTATAGATATGCCTAAGTTCATCGTGTAAAACTGACCAGTGGTGTTTGGATAGTGGTTGTTCCCGCCATATTACCTGGGATAAGAATAAGTTCAAATCTTTATGACCCTTCGACGGAGGAGATGTCACTTTTGGCGGGAATCAGAAAGCAAAGATAGTTGGTGTGGGCTCGATCGGTATAGGTATTTGGACATTGGCGAATGTCTATTTTGTGGTAGGACTTAAAAATAACCTAATTAGCATAAGCCAATTGTGTGATGCAGGATATGATGTGAAATTCGATAACATGAATTGTCATGTGATTCGAAATTCAGATCATATTAAGTTTGCATGGGAAAAAGAATGGGTAACCTTTATTTCTTTGACTTTTAGTCTTTTGTGCCAGACACTCATTGTCTGACCGCTTCGGAATCGAGTTCGCATCTATGGCACAGGCGACTGGGCCATGTATGCATGGACACGATTTGGAAATTATCCCGTAAAGAACTAATTTCAGGTTTGCCATCACACAAACTTAAGCTAAATGGGTTATGCGATGCTTGTGAGTGTGGTAAGCACTCCAAGTCATCGGGTTTTAAGTCCAAGATGGTTATTTCGACGAAGCGCCCTCTCGAGCTACTTCACCTGGACTTGTGCAGCCCTATGAGTGTCTCTAGCCTCGCCGGTAAAAGGTATTGTTTTGTAATTGTAGATGATTACTCTCGCTTTACATGGGTTTATTTCTTGATTCAAAAGAATCAAACTAGTGATGTGTTCATCAAATTTTGTTCCCTTGTAGAAAATGAGCGAGGCACCACTATCATTACGGTTCGTAGTGATAATGGCGGCGAGTTCAAAAATACAACATTTGACGATTTTTGCTCAAAAAGGGGATATAAACGTGAGTTTTCCGCTCCACGCACTCCACAACAAAATGGAGTAGTAGAGCGTAAAAATCGCACTCTTATCGAACTTGCCCGTACCATGTTAAACGAACATCCTACTCCTTAATATCTATGGGCTGAGGCAGTTAACACTGCCTGTCATGTCGCGAATCGCGTCAGCCTAAGGTCTATTTTGAAAAAGACTCCTTATGAATTATGGTACGGTCGCAAACCAAACATCTTCTATATGAAAGTTTTTGGCTGTAAATGTTTCATTCTTGATGAATCAAATAAACTTGATAAATTTGATTCGAAATCTAGCGAAGGTATATTTGTTGGATATTCTAATACAAGTAAAGCGCATAGAGTTTATATTAAATATTCACGGATTATTCTTGAATCCGTGCATTTGCACTTTGATGAAACTAAAATTGGGGCCGAGAAAGGTGTTTCTTTGACAGATACAGGTACAAGTGGTGGGCTTACGGGAGTTAATCAACCGAATATCATGGAGTTCAATCTTGGCGATCAGACATTCGACGAACCCGACGTTATCACCACACAAGAAAATCAACCGAATGGCGACAACTCGACTAAACAAGATCAACTCCCGAATCAAGTCGACCCTCAACCAACTATTCAATCCGAGCCGGAACAACCTTCTTATCAAATTTTGGAAGTCTTACGCGAAGTATCCGCACATCCGTTAACCAATGTGGTAGGAGATCCACGAGAAGGAGTTCGAACCCGATCCGGAACAAGAAACCTCGTCGCCTTTTGCGCCTTCCTATCTCAAACCGAACCAAAATCCTTCAAGGAAGCAAATGGCGACAACGACTGGATCCTCGCCATGCAAGACGAACTCGCTCAATTCGAGCGAAACCGGGTTTGGACCCTAGTTCCTCGACCCGACAACCGATCCATTATCGGTACTAAATGGGTTTTCCGAAATAAACTCGACGAGCACGGTACGGTAGTGCGAAACAAGGCAAGACTCGTTGCTCAAGGTTTCAAGCAACAAGAAGGAGTGGATTTTGAAGAGACGTTTGCATCGGTTGCTCGGTTGGAATCCATTAGGCTTCTCTTAGCATACGCAATTAAAGGGTTCACACTCTTTCAAATGGATGTTAACAGTACGTTCCTAAATGGATTTCTCGAAGAAGAAGTCTACGTCGAGCGACCTCCCGGCTTCAAGGATCTGACCAATCCCGACCACGTGTACAAGTTGACGAAGGCGTTATACGGGTTGAAGCAAGCACCACGGGCTTGGTATGGACGGCTTTCTTCATTTCTTGCATCTCACGGATTCGAATGAGGGAAGTGCGACTTGACACTCTTCACAAAGAAAAGGAAAGATTCAATTTTATTAATTCAAATTTATGTTGATGACATTATTTTTGGATCTAGTGATGCGGCACTTGCCGAGGAATTTTCTGTTTTGATGCGTAGTGAGTTTGAGATGAGCATGATGGGTGAACTCAACTTCTTCCTTGGATTGCAAATCAAACAAACCGGTGACAGCATATTTATTAACCAAGCGAGTACATGCGTGAACTTCTCAAAAGATTCGGTATGGACCAAGGAAAGACGAGCGATACGCCAATGGTGAAAGACGTAAGACTCGACGCCGATGAATCAGGTGAATCTGTAGACATTTCAAGTTATCAAGGTATGATCGGTAGTCTGCTTTATTTAACGGCTAGTAGACCTGATATTATGTTTGCTGTATATTTATGTGCCCGATTTCAAGTAAACCCCAAAGTTTCGCCCCTAAATGCGGTTAAAAGGATTTTTAAATACCTAAAAGGAACAATAAACTTAGGGTTATGGTATGGCCGTGACAATAGTCTGTCACTTTTGGGGTATACGGATGCTGACTTTGCAGGATCTAAGTGTTGGGAAACCCGTAGCCATGTACGTTACATGCGCAGTGGAACCTACGGGTTAAACCCTCCCTAGGATCATCGTAAAGGAAATAAAGGTACGAGATTATGCTATTAAAATTTATACCTCGGATCTTCCTGATCCGGGAGAGAGAAGCGGATGTAGGTATGAACGAACTTCCGTCTTGCTTCCTTCTCCTTCCTGGCTTCTAAAGCTCGACTCTGCAAACCTTCTTGCTCTTCTTAGGGATGAAGAACTAGATCGCTCGCTAATCTCCAAAGAAGGATATCTCTACTCGTATCCACGCGAACTTCAGACGTACGGAATAACCGGACTCGGCCTCAAAACTCAAAACTCAAAACTCTCTCTCTCTATTTCTTTGTATTAGACGGCCTCTAAGGCTTCTCAATTGTGTGTCGAATAGAAGGGGGCTACCCCTTTATTTATACTAGAGAGAGGGGTGAAAGAATGGCAACTTTCGTTTAGAAAACAAATCCTGCCTGCCGCATAAACAGTAATTCCTGCGCGTGAACAGTAATTTCAGTGAGTGAACAGTAATTCCTGTTCGAACGGACCATCGTTTCCATATAAACGATGCTTGTCCGCCAAGCAAATCAGCACATACCATATGTGTTTCGTTCGAACGCGTGAACAGTAATTCCTGTGCGTGAACAGTAATTCCTGCGCGATCAAACATCCAATATTTGATTTATTCTTTCGCCCATTTAAACATCACATGTATAACTGTTATTGAGGTATTTTTATCCTGTACAAATGGAGTTAATTGTGTGACCGTGTAGGTTCCATTTAACGCTGGCAACGATCTTCTAAAGATCGTAAGTCATGAGTAACCTCTAGACTGATGTCATGACTACCCATGTTAAATGAAATGATTAACGATCATAAACCTATCTGAATAGACATTTACTTATTCCCTTTTGTTCTACGATATATGTCTTTATCACAAGGCACGGTAATATATCATTCTTGAGTTTGATCAAAGTCTCTTTCCTGATCGAGAATTAGACTGAGTAAATACAAAATGATATTAACAACACATGTTAATCCATTTTGAGCATGGTAATGCATTTCCTTCAGTCCTAGTTCATCAGGGAGCCCAGAGATATCTCCCTCTTAACGAGAGGAACAAATCCCATCTTGGTCACTCACATTCCTCGTCATGATTCAATGCATACCTAATGATGACCCTAATGATCATCCCATTACGGATGACGTAAGATTATATTAAAGTATGCAGTTCCTCATACAGGAATCCATGATGACCTCAGGTCGTAGGAACAAACACACTATTCATATGAGAATCACTAATAACATATACCATGCATATTCTCATAGTGTGGTCAGTCCAGTACGTGTTCTCTAACACGTGCCTATATTCCAGACTTGACATCCCTATGTCCATGATCAGCAGAACGTGGTCATCCAACCTTCGAATATACTAGTGTGGATATGTAGCTTCTTCCCTGAAGTATGTCTATCTCTATAAACATCCTACATATCACTAGGGACAATTTAGAATGTCATTCGTTGGTTCACAGTTCTACTATCAGAATCACGTATTCTAATGACGTGAACCCGAAGTGTCATTCTTGGTTGATATAAGATTTACATTCACAACCCATACACACAGATATATAAGAAACAACCTTTATTGAATACATAATAATGTCTCAATACATAATCCATTTCCTAGCACAAATACATTTTGCCTAGGGCACTAATCCTACAGTCTCCCACTTGCACTAGGCCAACTCTAAGCATCTTATGCCCATAGACCTAACATGACCCTCATGCTTCGCTTGCGAGAGTGGTTTAGTAATGGATCGGCGACATTGTCGTCCGATGGCACTCTACACATTTTAACATCACCCCTTTGTATAATCTCTCTGATTAGATGGAAGCGTCGCAGTATGTGCTTGGACTTTTGGTGAGATCTTGGTTCCTTTGCATGTGCGATCGCTCCATTATTGTCACAATATAGATCCACTGGTTCTGAGATGCTCGGAACTACTCTTAGTTCCTCCAAACGGTTCTTTATCCAAACAACTTCTTTAGCCGCTTCTGCAGTAGCTATATACTCTGCTTCCGTTGAAGAAACTGCTACAGTACATTGCTTGGAACTCTTCCATGTCACTGCGCCTCCATTTAGGCAAAATAAATAACCTGATGGCGATCTAAAGTTGCCTGAGTCTGTCTGGAAGCTTGCGTCGGTGTAACCCTTTACAACGAGCTCGTCTTCCATACCTCCATAGACTAGGAACAGGTACTTAGTTCTTCGTAAGTACTTAAGGATTTTTTTAACAGCTATCCAGTGACTTTCACCTGGATTAGACTGAAACCTGCTTGTTGCGCTCAATGAGTATGACACATCTGGTCTAGTACATATCATGGCATACATGATAGATCCTATAGCCAAAGCATATGGGATCTTATTCATGCGTCTTTGTTCCTGCTCACTTGTAGGACACTGTGTCTTACTGAGAGAAACGTCATGTGACAAGGCCAAAATTTCTGTCTTGGATTCTTGCATTCTGACCATTTCATGACCTTGTCTATGTATGTACTTTGACTCAGACCTATAAGCCTTCTAGATCTATCTCTATAGATCCTGATTCCTAGCACGTAGGAGGCTTCTCCTAGGTCTTTCATCGAGAAATTATCTCCCAACCATTTCTTGATGTTCAATAATGTTGGGACGTCATTTCCCATGAGTAATATGTCATCTACATAAAGCACCAGGAATACTACCGTGCTCCCACTGAACTTCATGTAAACACAAGACTCACCTTCACTTTTGGTAAAACCAAAACTTTTGATGACTTCATCAAAATGAAGGTTCCAGCATCGAGACGCTTGCTTCAATCCATAGATGGATTTCTGAAGCTTGCAAATCTTACCAAAATTCTTAGGATCGACAAAACCCTTGGGTTGCATCATAAGCATGTCCTCGGTCAGATTTCCGTTTAGGAAAGCTGTTTTGACATCCATTTGCCATATTTCATAGTCATAATATGCTGCTATGGCTAATAGAATTCTGATGGATTTAAGCATAGCTACAGGTGAGAAAGTTTCGTCATAGTCAATACCATGAACTTGTTTGAAATCTTTCGCCACAAGCCTTGCTTTGTAGGTTTGTACCTTTCCATCCACGTCAGTCTTCTTCTTGAAGACCCACTTACATCCGATGGTCTTCAAGCCTTCGGATGGGTCAATCAAATTCCAAACTTGATTGTCCTGCATGGATTGCATCTCGGCTCTCATGGCCTCTAACCATTTCTGAGAGTCAGGATTCTTCATAGCATCTTGGTAGGACGTGGGTTCATCATTTATGAATGTCACATCATCATCATTAGACACGAGAAATCCGTATCTCTCGGGCTCATGACGAGTCCTACTAGATCTACATTGAGTCTGTTGTGTTTCAAGCTCGCCAACTCTTTGAGAGCTTGTTTGGTCTTCCGTCACTAGTTCTGTAACTGTAGGTGAGTCTCGAATTTCTTCGAGTTGTACTTTACTCCCATTGCTTCTCATAGAGACAAACTCTCTTCCCAAGAAGGCTCCATTGCGAGCAACAAAAACTTTGTTCTCCGATGGGTGGTAAAAGTAATATCCTTTAGTTTCCTTAGGATATCCCACAAACAGGCACTTATTAGATTTGGGTCCGAGTTTATCGGAAAACTGACATTTGACATAAGTGTCACATCCCCAAATTTTAAGAAAAGACAACTTGGGGCTTTCCCCGTCCACATCTCATATGGTGTCTCTTGAAACGCTTTGGATGGAATCCTGTTCAGTATGAATGCGGCAGTCTTAAGAGCGTAACCCCAAAAAGACATCGAAAGACTTGTTTGACTCATCATCGATCGAACCATATCCAATAAAGTTCGATTCCTCCTTTCGGACACTCCATTCCATTGAGGAGTTCCTGGAGGAGTCAGTTGTGAAACTATTCCACATTCTCTGAGATGATCCTCAAATTCCTCACTCAGATATTCGCCTCCTCGATCAGATCGAAGTGCTTTAATCTTCTTGCCAAGTTGATTTTGTACTTCATTCTTAAATTCTTTGAACACTTCAAAGGATTCAGACTTGTGATTCATTAGGTAGACATAACCATATCTACTGAAGTCGTCCGTGAAAGTTATGAAGTACCGATACCCACCTCTAGCCGGCATACTCATTGGTCCACATACATCAGTATGTATGAGTTCTAATAAGTCATTGACCCTTTTACCAACTTTTGTGAAGGGTTTCTTAGTTATCTTGCCAAGTAAACAAGACTCACATGTCTCAAATGATTCTAAATCAAATGTGTCTAAAAGTCCATGAGAGTGGAGTTTAGAAATTCGTTTCTCATTTATATGGCCTAAGCGACAGTGCCAGAGGTATGTCGTATTTGAGTCATTCGTTTTAAATCGTTTAGTGTTAATGTTATATATAGACTTAAAATTCTCTTTCTTAAGATCTAGCACGTAAAGACATCTTTCTAATAGAACATTTCCATAGAAAAGATTATCCTTTAAGATAGAACAATTATTATTCTCAATAACAAATTTATAACCATCCAAAGCTAGACTAGAAATGGAAATAATATTTCTGCTCATAGCAGGTACAAAATAACAATTATTAAGTACTAATACAACTCCACTAGGTAAAGTCAATAAATAAGTTCCTACGGCCAATGCAGCAACTCTTGCTCCATTTCCCACTCGCAGGTCGACTTCACTCTTAGCTAATCTTTTACTCCTTTGTAGTCTCTGCACATCATTACAAATGAGAGTACCACATCCCGTATCCAATACCAAAGATTTAGGAGTAAGTGAATTAGTTTCAATAACAAAAATACCTGAAGCGGTAGTCACACTACCCTTCTTGATTTCGTCCTGATAGAGTTTGCAATTTCTCTTCCAATGGCCAACCTTGTTGCAATGGAAGCAAACTCCCTCCTTGTCTTTCTTGATCTTAGGTTTAGGTAACACCTTGGCTTTACCCTTGCTCTTGTTCCCGGTCTTCTTACCCCTCTTCTTGTGAACCATTAAGACATCTTTGACAACATTTGTCTTCATGTCCTCCTGTGCGTTCTTAAGCATCCCATGCAACTTGGTGATGGATTTCTCCATCTGATGCATATTATAGTTCATGATGAATTGCTT
Organism: Juncus effusus; assembly: GCA_027726005.1. Taxonomy (NCBI): domain Eukaryota; kingdom Viridiplantae; phylum Streptophyta; class Magnoliopsida; order Poales; family Juncaceae; genus Juncus; species Juncus effusus. The sequence goes on along the minus strand of CM050903.1, from coordinate 4,183,881 downwards.
AAAACTAGGAGGCAACGATCCGAGAATTATGTCAACAACCAATTCTCTGGGCATAGCTGAACCAAGCCTCTCCAATTGATCAAGATAGCTCTTCATCTTGAGTACATGAGCACTCACAGATGAACCTTCAACCATTTTCATATCAGTCAGAGAGACGGTCGCTTTGTAGCGCTCAACTCTAGACTGTTCTTGGAACATTTCCTTGAGAGTTACGATCATATCGTAAGCACCCATGTCCTCCAGTTGCTTCTGAAGCTCGGAGGTCATGGTCGCTAGCATGAGACAAGCTATCTTTGTGTCGTCTTTGACGTATTTAGCATACGCATCTCGGGCAGCCCTTGCGGCTCCCTGTTCTGGTTCATCTGGGTAAGCCTCTTCTATGACATACAGTTTATTGTCAGCCTTGAGAACAATTCTCAGGTTTCTAAACCAGTCAAGGAAGTTAGACCCATTGAGCTTATCCTTCTCAAGGATAGATCGCAAATTCAACCCAGTTGAATTATTATTATTTGCCATTATTCTACAAGTTAAAATGTAAAGTGCCATTATTATTTATTCATTTGGGGTTGTTTTGTTTTGGTGTTTCTTATATTGTACTCCCACTATTTTTCTTCAAATCAACCACCTTCAGTAGTATTGATTCGGAAACTTCAATTAGATGAGGTTTCATAGTGAGTCAAGATCCGTATTTCATTGAGTATTGAGTGCGCTTTGGCACAACCCTCAATACACAAGTATTTAGGTAGGAACACTTCCAATTGTATCAGATACAACTCTTTTCCTTTTATGGAATGAGCATCACATGCCCGGTGTATTATTCCATCTTATGTCCTGAGCCCAAGTCCGACTTGCATGCTCATTTAAGTTTAACCATGTATGATTATCAGCGAAATAGAGTCCAGCACATCAGCTTTGGCATGACCCATGCTGGACGCCATTTCCCGCATACCTTCCTTTACAAAGACAATCCCCCATATGCTCAGCTTTGGCATGACCCACATGGAAGACTGGTCTAAGTACCAAGGGCTTCAGTGAGATGGGAGGCATTTCCTTACTTAACACTCTGAAGGATTTTGTTTTAGATTTATAAATATAAACATCACAGAAACTAAGTTAAATATGGTATGAGCCTATTCCTTACGAGCGATCATGAGGTTCCTAATCCTAGAAGATCCAATGCCATCTTCCGAAGATTGCGCCAAGATCCTTGTCTTGTAGTCTTGATATAATATCTACCCTAACAACTATCCTATTGCTAGAAAAAGTAATTTACAATTTTGGACAACTCACAGGTTGCCATAATTATAACTTTGGACAACTCACTGGTTGCCATAGATATTAAATAAAATTACAAGCATTCACACACAAGATTACATCACAGAACAATCACAGATCTAAAGCTCATACCATATTTATATATTTAAATTCCATGTATAACAAAAATTAGGGTTTCTCGCAAAATCAGTATTATTCCGTTGGGAACGGAACTATTCCGTTCTCAACGGAACTATTCCGTTCTCAACGGAACTATTCCGTTGGGAACGGAGACGTGCTGGAGATTCGTATTTCCTTTAGTTTTAGTTCCGTTTCCAAAAACCCTAAAATTTATTATACTAGAATTTACTAAATTTTAAATATAATCGACGATTATTTCCTTAACGACCGCTCTGATGCCACTGTTGGGAAACCCGTAGCCATGTACATTACATGCGCAGCCGAACCTACGGGTTAAACCCTCCCTAGGATCATCGTAAAGGAAATAAAGGTATGAGATTATGCTATTGAAATTTATACCTCGGATCTTCCTGAAGAAGCGGATCCAGGTCTGAACGAACTTCCGTCTTGCTTCCTTCTCCTTCCTGGCTTATGAAGCTCGACTCTACAAACCTTCTTGCTCTTCCTAGGGATGAAGAACTAGATCGTTCACTAATCTCCAAAGCAGGAGATCTCTACTCGTATCCACGCGAACTTCAGACGGCCTCTAAGGCTTCTGAATTGTGTGTCGAATAGAAGGGAGCTACCCCTTTATTTATACTAGAGAGAGGGGTGAAAGAATGGCGACTTTCGTTAAGGAAACAAATCCTGCCTGCCGCGTGAACAATAATTCCTCTGCGTGAACAGTAATTCCAGCGAGTGAACAGTAATTCCTGCTTCGAACGGACCATCGTTTCCATATAAACGATGCTAGTCGATATGTGTTCCGATCGAATGCGTGAACAGTAATTCTTGTGCATGAACAGTAATTCCTGCGCGATCAAATATCCAATATTTGGTTTATTCTTTCGCCCATTTATACATCACATGTATAACTGTTATTCAGGTATTTTCATCCTGTACGAATGGAGTTCATTGTGTGACCGTGTAGGTTCCATTTAACGCTGGCAACGATCTTCTAAAGATCGTATGTCATGAGTAACCTCTAGATTGATGTCATGTCTACCCATGTTAAATGAAATGATCAGCGATCATAAACCTATCTGAATAGACATTTACTTATTCCCTTTTGTTCTACAATATATGTCTTTATCACAAGGCACGGTAATATGTCATTCTTGAGTTTGATCAAAGTCTCTTTCCTGATCGAGAATTAGATTGAGTAAATACAAAATGATATTAACAACACATGTTAATCCATTTTGAGCATGGCCATGCATTTTCTTCAGTCCTAGTTCATCAGGGGGCCCAGAGATATCTCCGTCTTAACGAGAGGAACAAATCCCATCTTGGTCACTCACATTCCTCGTCATGATTCAGTGCATACCTAATGATGACCCTAATGAACATCCCATTACGGATGATGTAAGATTATATTAAAGAATTCCATTATGATGGAGCTCGCTCCGTGGGAAGAGACTAATCTGTGAAATGACGTGGAAGTTCGATTTGCTTTTCTTTGTGGTCTACGCCCTACCTTGCAGTTCCACATACAAGAATCCATGGTGACCTCAGGTCGTAGGAACAAGAACACTATTCATATGAGAATCACTAATGACATATACCATGCATATTCTCATAGTATGGTCAGTCCAGTACGTGTTCTCTAACACGTGCCTATATTCCAGACTTGACATCCCTATGTCCATGATCAGCAGAACATGATCATCCAGCCTGCGAATATACTAGTGTGGATATGTAGCTTCTTTCCTCAAGTATGTCTATCTCTATAAACATCCTACATATCACTAGGGACAATTTAGAATGTCATTCGTTGGTTCACAGTTCTACTATCAGAATCATTATTTTGATGACGTGAAACCGAAGTGTCATTCTAGGTTGATATAAGATTTACATTCACAACCCATACACACAGATATATAAGAAACAACCTTTATTAAATAAATAATAATGTCTCAATACATAATCCATTTCCTAGCACAAATACATTTGGCGTAGCGCACTAATCCTACACTAAAGTGGATCGAAAAAGCACAAGTGGGACATGTCAATTTTTGGAGGCAATTTGGTCTCGTGGTCAAGACGAAAAAAGAACTCGGTCGCGCTTTCATCAGCTGAAGCAGAATATGTCGCTGCTGGGAGCTGTTGTGCACAACTACTTTGGTTGAATTAGACTCTAGGCGACTATGGACTCAACTTTCGGAAGGTTCCAATCTTGTGTGACAATATGAGTGCAATTTGTATTGCCAAAAATCCCGTGCAACACTCCAAGACGAAACATATCGAGATTCGCCATCATTTTATTCGCGATCACGTCGACAAGGAGGATGTTGAGATATTTCACATTGGAACGGATGATCAAGTCACGGATATCTTCACGAAACCGCTACCTTATGCTCAATTCTCCAATCTTCGATTAAAGCTCGGTATGCTTGAATTAAAAGATTAATTACTCAATTATTATTCGTTATGATTCCTTTTTGGGCATTTCTTTAAATGAGTTCTCCTTGATTTCTTTTAACTCCTATTCATCTTTCTAACCTTATTTTGATTTTTGAAATAAAGTATATGTGTTTTTCATTTTAAATTAGTGACAAATTTTATAAAAATATTTATTTTTTAATTTTTTTTATTTTTGACAAAACAAAAAAAAAATTGAGCAAAAACACTAGTAAAAATCCTTGTATCATCCAAACCTGTTTCAGTCCGTTCCCAACGGAACAAGTCCGTTCCCAACGGACCACTTGCGTTCCCAACGGAACACACGAAAAAAAAAGAAAAAAATTCTATTTCGGGAATATTCTGACCGGAGGAACAATCGGCAGCCGATTGCCCTTTGATTTACCAGAAGCAGAAGAGGAATTAGAGAATAAAATATAAATGAAATAAGAAAATCAAAACGAAACACCGAAACAAGGGTGGATACAAAAATCAAATTATAAAGTCTACTCATAGGAAAACGCATTCCTATTTCCACTATTTTGAGTTGTACGTCTTCTTTCACAGGTTTGTGTATGAAACCTAAAATCATTAATGATATACCCTTTATGTCGACCCGCTGCTTTTAGTGGACCAAGAGCAAGATACAAAATCTCCGTTTGCATACTTTCATCCCTTTCTCCAGCTTTCTGCATTATCTACCAAAACAAATATTTATATATGAAGTTACATAATAGTTGAAAATCAATTTTATCCATGTTTTAAATTTTGAGTCATCACTTACATGCTCCCTGAACCAGTTAAGAAAATTTTCATTATGAGTTCTTTCTATTTCCATTTGCTTTGAACGACGATGTTTCTTCTTTATCATATCAAAGTGCATCCTATTAAATTATATAATTAGTATGAAATAAATTGTTATTGATTTATTTTCAAGATTGTTTTATTGATATTTTGAAACCTAACAAAACATTACTTACTTCATGTAAGGAGTAATAGCATCACAATTAAACAGCACATATCTATGTGCTTGAGCCAACGAAACATCATCTAATTCAAATTCATCTGGATCTGAAATACCTCGTCCATTTTGGACGAAAATAGTATAAGCAACTTCACCAGAACAACCATCGTAGTTTTGATTTGGCTGATTAAACTTGGTATCAACACTTTTTAAATAATGAGAACAGAAATTCAAGCTCTATTCTGCTAAATATCCTTCAACAATTGAACCCTCTGGTTTGCTCCGATTACGCACATAGTTTTTTAAAGTTTGTAAATACCTATTATGACCAAGCAACACATCAACAGGGAAAATATCATTATTAGTAATAATTTTTATCCGAACTACATACAAAAAAAAATTAGATATAAAAATTAACAAAACACCTTTCAACAAGGATACATCCATCGATATTGTACTGGTCCAGCAATTCGAGCTTCTTCAGCTAAATGTATAGGCAAGTGCACCATTACATCAAAAAATGAAGGTGGTAATATACGTTCTAGGTGGCAAATTATTAGTGGAATTTTACTCTCTAAATCTTCCAACTCATTTGGTGTGATTGATTTAGAGCACAACTCTCTAAAGAAGTTTCCCAAATCTATCAACAAAGAGCGCACACTTTTTGGCAAGATTTTTCGAGTTGCTATCGGAAGCAATTGTTGCATTAAGATGTGATAATCGTGACTCTTAAGTCCACTTATTTTACGATCCTGTTGATGGATATACCGTTTGATATTACCGGCGTAATCTGGTACCTTGATACACTTTAATATCTTGAAAAATATTTCCTTGTGTTGCTTTTAAAGAGAATAACAAGCAGGCGGAGCAAAAGACTTGTCTCCGACTTGTTTCAAATGGAGTGGTGCCCTTATACCCATTTCTTCTAAGTCACGACGACTATTATAATTGTCTTTTGTTTTTCCATCAATATTTAATAACGTCGAAACCACATTATCACAAACATTTTTCTCTATATGCATAATATCTAAATTATGCCGCAACAAAAGTTTCTCCCAGTAAGGTAACTCTAAAAGAATACTCTTTTTCTTCCAATTATTATTTGACAACACTGGTTTCTCTTTTTTAGCATATTTTTTCCCAAAAATATAAGAAACACCCTCGAGTTGTTGAAGGACCTCAGATCCTGATAATCTCCTTCGAGGATCTCTCATTTCATTTGTTCCATCAAATGAAGATCTGTCACGTCGAAATTTATGATCACAATCAAGAAAACGACGGTGACCCATATAACATATTTTCTTACCATGCTTTAAAGATTGGAAATGAGTCCTTGAATCACAACAGGGACAAGTTAGTTTACCTTTAGTACTATAACCAGATAACATAGCATATCCAGCGAAATCACTAATTATCCATAATAAGGCTGCTCGCAAAATAAATTTCTCTTTAGTTGACGTACCATAAGTTCGAACCCCATTTTCCCACAACTCCTTGAGTTCATCTATCAATGGTCGCATGTAAACATCAATATCATTTCCAGGAGATAAAGGGCATGGAATTAGTAATGATAATATAAAAAAAGGTTGCTTCATACAAAGCCACAGTGGGAGATTATATGGTATTAAAATAACAGGCCAAGTACTATGTTGGGAACTTGTTCAAAACAGGTTAAACCCATCACTTGCTAGTCCGAGCCTCAAATTCCGGGTTTCTGATCCGAACTCGGAAAATTCATGATCTAATGTTTTCCATGCTGGGGAGTCAGCAGGATGCCGCATCACCCCATCATTAGTCTGACTCTCATCATGCCATCTCATGAGTGAAGCGGTCTCTGATGACATATAAAGCGTTGGAGCCTTGGTATTATGGGGAAATGGCGTAAAACTTTAGCTGCAATTGGTTTGGAATTCCTTTTCGACGAGGGCAATCTATCACTCTCAACTTCATCTTTACCAAAAGACTTCCATCTAGAATCACCACAAGATGGACATTTCTCTACTTTAGAATTTTTCTTGTAATACAACATACAATCATTAGGACATGCATCAATCTTAACATATCCCAAACCCAAACTAGAAATCAATTTTTTGGTTTCATAGAAAGTGTTAGGTAAAGTTTCACCTTCGGGTAATGCTCTTTTTAGCAAATATAATATCTTGGTAAATGAGATATTGCTCCAGCCACCAAGACATTTCAAATGAAATAAGTGAACAATAAATGATAGTTTACTAAATTCTTTGCAATTTGGATATAATTCTCTTTTTGCATCTTCAAGTAAACGAGCAAATTTATCATACCGAATATTTGGTTCATCCGATTCTTCTTTCTCTTCTTCATCCTCTTCTTTTTCATCATCCTCTTCTTTCTCTTCTTCATCATCTTCTTTCTCCCCTTCATCCATATCACAATATAATTCATGATCAATTTTCTCGGTTGACTGAGGGACATTATATGCTTCATGTAACATTTTAATAATATTTTCATCATGTTTGCATTCATTCCCTGTTATTATCTCTCCATGATATATCCAAGAAATGTATGTACTTAAAAAACCATTAAAAAATAAATGATCTCTTACACCATCCATGTTTTCCCAAATAGATGCATCTGGAGATATCTTTTCAAATGCCAATTCGAGAAATTTTTTAATTCCAAACATGTACGCTTCGGTATCCCTGTCAATATTAGAAGGATGTATTAAAAAAAAGAGAAATGGACCAATAAAAAGTTGAGGGACCAAAAATGAGCTAGTTCAATAGTTGAGGGGGCAAAAATAAACTTTTCTCTAAAAAAAAAAGATGAAGAAAAAGTTGTACTAAATTGCCTAAGATTATTGAAAATTAGGGATACCTTGATTTATTAATCCAACTCTTGTCTATCATTGCCACAGAATTGATATCACAAAATTGATAAGAAACCTGTTCAAGAAAAAAAATTAGGGATCACATCAACAAAATTGTTTTCTCATGATAACACAATATGAGTATAGTAGTTATTCAAAACCACTTTCTATATGCCCTAGCAATCAGGTATGTCTTGACTTCTGTTTAACAAGAAAGAAAGCTCCAGTATAATTTTAGAAAGACTTCCTCTTTGCCCTAGCATGAAATACTGAAAGATAGAAATCGAAAGAGCATAGATGATTAACCACAACATCTAAAATACACTAGAATAAAACTACTGAAAAGTGAATTGCAATATAATTAAACCTAACATTATTGAACTATCCTTGACAGCCTAACAATTATACAATAAAATTCAATAAGAAAATGGAAAAAAAGATAAAAAAAACAGACTTACAAATAACCACACTAAAAAAGCTAAAACAAGCCAAAATAAATCACTCAAAATGTCATATTTCAAACAAAATAAGTGAAACAACAACAAAAAGTGAACTTATATGGAAAACAATTACCTTTTCTACTCTTAATAACTTCAGATGCCTCTGTTTGCATTGTTCACAAAGCCTTTGAGGCTACAATAATGAAACAATAAATAAGTATTCAGAAATATTTCACAAAAAGAAGCAACAAAATCATGACAGGATAAATTGTAAAGGAAGAAATAACAAATCATCACTAACCTCGTTCTTGTCTCTCTTGTAGATCTCTCCCTCCCCCCCCCCCCCCCCCCCCCCCCCCCTCTCTCTCTCTCTCTCTCTGAAAGAAGCAACACGGGGTGGAGAAGACCTCTTTATAGCGCAAATTAGAGGATTGAAAAGGCGGGGGCGCCAATTCAACAAAAAATTCCCGGGCAATCTGAATTTTGGGATTTGGGAATTTTTCAGCGGGATTAGAGTTACGGGGATTCCATACTGAAATTTTGGGCGGGTTAGCGTCTAGGATTTCAAGTGTATTTGGGAGGCGATGGATGGATTAGGTTGGAAATAAAATAACACGATGCATAATTGGGGCTTCTAATTGAAATGGTGCACTTTCCTTGACAATATGTACACGACAGAGAGTAAGAAAAGTATGATTAAGCACCCATGCCATGGCCCATGTTTTTTTACTAGAATGGGCCCATGTTTAAACGACAATTATAATAAAGGCTGAATATTTATTTTTTGCTGGGACTAATAACAAACCCTCTTAAATATTTAATTTAGAGCATTAGATAATCTTGTATTTTATTACTAATGACGGCTCTAAATTTTTAATGCTGTTGTGCAATTATTTTGGTAGAGTTTAATAGTGAATGCTTCATTTTATAATGCTAAAGTGGGATTACACATTGAATCCCATATTTTTAATAGCTTACAGTAGTATATATATGAGTGCTACGAAATAAATGTCGCTGTATATGAACATTGTTGTAGTGTGAGTGAATATTATTCAATACAAGAGAGAGAGAGAGAGAGAGAGAGAGAGAGTTCTTGCTTTTCTTGTCAAAAACTGGTGAGGAAATTCGGAATGGAGCAGTCCTTATAAAGATGGAAGGAGCACCCGACAAATAAGGAAAATATTCTATTCCGTTCAGAACGGAATACCAAAATAGAAGGTAATCAAAGGATTTAATGCTCAAAAGGCTAGAAAACTGTGCGTTCTGTTCTGGACGGAATCATTCCGTTCAGAATGAAATGCATCAATTTTTCAGCCAAAAACACAGATTATATACGTTCTAAACGGGGCTGTGAATACTGATTCCGTTCTGAACGGAATGACCATTCAGTTCAGAACATAATGTACATATTTGCATGATTTCTCTCTTTTTAGTATAAAATTAATACTTCTCAAAAACTAAACGTAGCACACTAAGAGCACAGAATAGCTCCAAAACTTGATAACTTGAGAGGATGTGTGGCGTCTTTTTGCCCTTCCGAGATTGGAGAAAACTTCCATAACAATCAAATCTTCATTTCCGATTTCTTGAACGTGAATTAGCAACAATAATAGATTTTATTATTTTCACTATTCTAGGTAAAGTCATGAAAATAATCTCAATTTATTACAACTCTCATTTCGTAAAGAGTACCGAAAAGACCTCGAGTCCTACTTGTATGTTTTGCAATTATTGTTGCAAAATTGGTCATATTTCCTTGGATTTCCCTTTGCGCAAAACAAGTACTTCTCCAAAGTACATGTGGTTGCGGAAAGATAGAAATGTTGAAAGCAACTCCTCTTTATAAATGAGGAGAAATTGAAGTCCACCTAGACATTTCGAATTCTCCCCAAATTAAATTGACCATTTTCTAGGGGGAGTTGTAGTCAAGTTTTTGCCTTGACAGATCTAACTGGTGGGTCGAGAAAGTTTTTGTATTAGATATAGGAAAATTGGACAACTTGACGGGAACCAATCAAGAAATGTGGACAATCGATGCGACGTTTATCAATTTTCAAATAAAGGACAAATGGAGAATTAGTCGAGTCGGTTCATTGGATTGAAGTCAATGATATTTTTGTTGGGAAACCGTAGCCATGTACGTTACGTGCTCAGCGGAACCTACGGGTTAAACCCTTCCTAGGATCATCGTAAAGGAAATAAAGGTACGAGATTATGCTACTAAAATTTATACATCGGATCTTCCTGATCCACGAGACGAAGAACGGATGTAGGTCTGAACTATTCTGACTTGCAACCTTCTCCTTCCTGAAGCTCGACTCGTGAACCTCCTTAGCTTCTCCTAGGGATGAAGAAGATAGAGAACCTCTACTCGTATCCACGCGAACTTCAGACGCACGGAATAACCGGACTCGGCTAGACGAGTCCGGAAATACTTTCCGAATACTCTCAAAACTTTCTCTCTCTTTTCTGTGTAATAGACTGCCTCTAAGGCTTCTGAATGGTGTATTCAATAGAGAGACTCTACCCTTCTATTTATACTAGAGAGAGGCGAACGATTGCTCAGTTACCATAACTAAAATCCTAATCTGTGCCTATTCCGTTGCCAACGGAAATATTCCGTTGCTAACGGAATATGTATTTCCATAACGAAATACTTGGCAACTAAGGTTATTACAGTTTCCATATCTATTCCGTTGGGAACGAAACTATTCCGTTGCCAACGGAATATGTATTTCCGTAAAGAAATACTTGGCAACTAAGGTTATTACAGTTTCCATATCTAGTCCGTTGGGAACGGAACTATTCCGTTGCCAACGGAATATGGTAATGTTTTGTTCAATCAATTATCCAATAATTGATTATTTCGTTCACCAATTTATACATCATATGTATAACTGTTTTGAGGTATATTCATCCCGTACGAATGGAGTTCATTGTGTGACATTTCAGGTCATTTTAAGTTATTTTGTTAGTATATTTAGTTTTTTTTTTCGAAAAAAAAGCCTAAATTTCTCAATTTGACATATCTTAGGTATTAAGATGAACAAATCTGGTTATTTTTCGGGTCAGATCGGGCGGACCATTCGGGTTAGGGTCATTTCGGGATACCCGTCATTCAAATTTCGGGTTATTCGTGTTACGGGTCATTCGTGTTGCGGGTCATTCGAGATTCGGGTCGTTGAGGTTGCCGTTCAAGGATCCGGCTCGTTCAAGATTCGGGTCATTCGGGCTACGTGTCATTCGCGTTTCGAATTAGTTCGGATTCGAATCATTTCGGATTTTGGATCAATCGAATTCGGGCCGGGTTGGGCTGGTTTTACAATTCAGATTTTACTAGCTCTAGCTAAAATCAATATATTGTGCTATTTATGATCTCAGTAGTTATCTTCTTTGTGTAGCAGATAAGCCGTGTACATCGTTGTGTTGTGATTTTTCATCACCAGTTAAACACAATGCGTAACTAGAGCTGGCAAAATCTAACCTGATCCAAAAACCTGACCCGACCCACCCGAACCCAAACCCAATCTGACCTGAAAATATTGACAAGTCAACGACCCGAAACCTGACCCGAAATCGAACCCAAACGACCGGAGACCCAAAATACCCGGAACCCGAACGATCCGAAACCCGAAATATCCAAGACCAGAACGACCTGAAACCCAAACGACCCGAGACCCGAACTGCCTGAGACCCGATTGACCCGAACCCGAATTGACCCGACCCATTCGTTTGCCACCTATAATTTTAACCATATTTAATGGGTACTTCATTTGCATCTTTTCCTAGTCATGATCTATATAGACTTGAAAACTGTACTCTAATCCATTTTCTACATCCATAATCAATTTGATTTTGACATGAAAAAGTTGTTGGGTCCCAATGGTTCAAGGTTGCGGATTATTCTCTTCGAAAGGAGATAGGTGTCGGCAAATGCGTGAAATCTTACCGTTTTTACTATTGGGGGATATAATTGGGAAATTGAATATTATCCCAATGGAGATACCTAGGAAAATGAAGATTTTATCTGTTTCTTCGTTGGGATAAAAAGTGATGCCAAAAATGTAAAAGCGCAAGTACACTTTATGATGCTCGATCTGAGCGGAAGTCCAACAACATTGTGTGGAACAACTAAGATCACCACCTTTCAGAAAAAAAGGGTATTAATGGGGTTATTTAAAGTTCGTCGAAAGGGAAACATTCGAGACGTCAAATTATCTTACATTCGAGACATCAAATTATCTTAACAATGATTCTTTTGAGATGATATGTACTGTAACTGTACTAAAACCATCTCTTTTGGAATCGACGAAAATTGAATCAGTCAAGTTGCCACCTTGCAACTTAAGCAAGCAACTTTGTCACCTCTTAGAGAGTGGCAAGGGCGCACACGTTACTTTTGAAGTTGACGGAGTAATTTTCAAGACACATAAACTCGTACTTTGCAGCGAGGTCACCAGTCTTTAATGCTCAATTTTTTGGAATGATGAGTGAAGAAGGGGCAGGAAACATAAGAGTGATTGAGGTTGAACCAGAAGTTTGTAGGGTTTTGCTCCATTTCATATTACTCTGATTCAATACCCAACTTTGATGGTGCGAATCTGGGAGCAATGATACTTGTAGCTGCGGATCGATATGAAGTACAGAGATTGAAGTTGATATGTGAATATAAATTATCCAAAAACGTCAAAGTGGAAAACCGGGCCATAACATTAACCTTGGCTGAGCAGCATAATTATTCTATCCTCAAAACTGCATGCTTTAACTTCATTTCATCTCCTGAAGATCTTGCGAGGTTATCAAAGCTGATGGATATGAACATATGGCCTGAAGCTGTCCGAGGCTTCTATTGGAGCTCGTTGAGAACTTGAGGAACGATAAATACGTCTTTACTTCAATAATTTGATTTTGCTTGATGGTTTTTGAGATAGCAGATCTGTATTTTCTCGCATTATTGGATTGTCACTTAACTTTTTAAGTGCTGTATGTATTTACCATTATCTCAAGCTGAAGTCATGTCAGTGTTTTAAATCATTTTTAGTCTTTCACCTTTTTCTTGAAAGGACTACTAAATTGTATGTTTGCTATTGTCTGAGCCTGATTTCAATATATAAGTGCATGGTTAAAAGATACTGTAAGCCGGCAAATCTAGGATATTAAACCCACAATCATGGGAACAAAGGACTTACTAAAAGGATATGAAAAAGATATGAACTCTGATTTTCGTTCTATAAATTTTTTGAATTCTATAATTGAGATTTTTTTTGTTTTGAATTGGAACTTTTAAGGGGCCCTTTTTTTAGAATGGGCCTTGATGAGGCCGAGCCAGTGAAACTCAACCCGAAACTTAAATAGAAGAGTTTAAATTGGAAATTGAACACTAAAAATGTTGGGAGGAGACATAAATATATTATCCATTGCTATTTTAACCGCCAAAAAGCGATATTATAAGATCCAAACTTACACAGAGCCCAAAAAACTACAAAATAATGTTCTATAAATAGTATAACTACAACATATACACACAAAACAACTAAAGCACTAAATACTAAAATAAGACCGTACTACTTTGGGGGTTAATAAAGAAATGCTTTCAACAAACTGAAACTGGCGCATAATTACCTGAAGAGAGAAATCCTTGCAAAATGCTTGGAGGTCCAGATGTTTCTTGATTATTGTCCTTGCGGTTAAATGCTTATGCAGAAAGTAGACTCGCGATCAAAAGTTTGAAACTATTCAAAAGTACATCACCATAAGAAACATAAAATATCATAATATAGAAATACCAATTATTACTAAATTATTTGAAAAGTTTATAATATTTTATTCTTAAAAAATGTTATTACTTTGCAAGTATAATATATTTATTTTGTGGAAATTTGGAGAGGGTTCAAAAGCCCCTCGTCCAAATGTAAAAATTTCATTCATTTTTGTATGTTTTTTTCCATTAGCTCCTATCTAAATATAAAAGCAATTAGCACCTCTTATGTCTCTTGAACCTCTCCATTTTCTCCTCTTCTCTCTCAAACTCCATCTTTTTGAACTCCGAGAGTTGAGGCGGTGCTGGAAAGAGAGTGGAAAAGATCTGCTAATTGGATTCCTGAGGCAGAGCGTGAGCAGATTTCTTCTAGAGGAAAGACATCCACGGTGGATTGTGGAAGATTTCTGTAAATTGGTTAAATCATGCATTGAATTGGTTAAATGAATTAGAGATGAGAAACAATGAACTTTAGTTGTTTGTTACCTTATATAATAAACTCCCACTCAATCAAGGTCTGCATCAGTAACTAATTGTAACCGATTGCCAATCAGCTCTTGTAATTGATTTTCCCTCAATCAAGGTCTCTATTATCAGTCGCTAATTGTAATTAAGCAACAATCAGGTCCTGACTAAGCCCTCAATAACGACACGATCAGTGCCTACTTAGATCAAAGCTCTGAATTCACCCCAAATTAAGCATTCAGCCTTCTATTTTCGATCCACGAGTGAACGGAAGATTGATTTACAATCCAACCAGAGCGGGAGCACAGAAGAGAGAGAGAGAGAGAGATTTAACACGGTGCCATTTTATATTTTCTACGGGCCGGTCAGTTTAATATCTCGTAACGGGCCATCTTATAGTCACACAGAATCCATTGTTCAGATGACAATTTCCACCACTTTTATTTTAACACGCCATTAAGTGATGCACCCGGTCTACCATGCACCCACATTTCAGAAACTCGGTCCATCGTACTCGAGGCTTGTTTATTTCCTTCTTAATTCATCAGCGTTTAATATCTTTTGGATTTCTCGAATCTCTCGCTCTGCCATTCTCTCTATCTCTCTGTTCAGATTGTACGGCAATTGAATCCCTTGTTTCTTAAGTTGTTTAGCTGTTCGAATAATTTTTGCACAAGTGTTTTCACAAGGATTTTATAGTAATGGATGATGTCTATTTTAGGAATTTATGTAGTAACAAGTTATTATGTTTCTTTAAGAGTTGAATCCGAGTCTGTTAGGCTAGATTAATCGGATCCATTTAAGAATGTTTCCAAACCAGTTTTTGGGCTTCAAAGCAGTGGACTTTTTGCTAATAGGCCCTTCAAATAAACTTTAGAGTTTAGGCCGACAAATCGACTTTTTTTTTTTATAGCACTATTTGCCAAAATAAAGCAACAGTTGCCACTGGTTTGAAAATAATGTGGTAACTACCATTTCCGCCACTATTAGTGGCGGAACAACCTGTGTTCCGCCACTAGTAGTGGCGGAACAGATAGATTTTCAGTTCTGGCAAAAACGGTCCATTTGACGCACTAAACGTGGTTAATTAGTATTAAAAATCTTGTTCCGCCACTAGTAGTGGCGGAACATGTTAAAATATTTCTTCCCCCCCCCCCCCCCCCCCCCCCCCCCACGGCTCATGAATGGGCAATTAGCGTAAAAATTGAAGAATTACTATGTTCCGCCACTATTAGTGGCGGAACAGTGTAATTAGTAACGGTTTTTATGAAAGAACCGTTACTAATAGTGTAATTAGTAACGGTTTTTATAAAAGAACCGTTACTAATAATGTAATTAGTAACGGTTTTTCTGACAAAACCGTTACTAATAGTGTAATTCGTAACGGTTTTTATGAAAGAACCGTTACTAATAGTGTATTGAGTAACGGTTTTTTTAAAGAACCGTTACTAATAGTGTAAGTAGTAACGGTTTTTTTAAAGAACCGTTACTAATAGTGTAATTAAAGCCCAAAATAAATAATGGCCATGGAATTCTCTTATCTATTAGTATTAGTAACCGTTCTTTAAAGCTTTAATGTAATGACACTATTAGTAACGGTTCTTTAAGAAAACCATTACTAAATACACTATTAGTAACGGTTATTTCATAAAAACCGTTACTAATTACACTATTAGTAACGGTTCTGTCAGAAAAAACGTTACTAATTACACTATTAGTAACGGTTCTTTCATAAAAACCGTTACTAATTACACTATTAGTAACGGTTCTTTCATAAAAACCGTTACTAACTACACTGTTCCGCCATTAATAGTGGCGGAACATAGTAATTCTTCAGTTTTTACGCTAATTGCCCATTCATGAGCCGTGGGGGGATAAAGAAATATTTTAACATGTTCCGCCACTACTAGTGGGGGAATAAGATTTTTAATACTAATTAGCCACGTTTAGTGCGTTAAATGGACCGTTTTTGGCAGAACTGAAAATTTATCTGTTCCGGAACACAGGTTGTTCCGCCACTAATAGTGGCGGAAATGGTAGTTACCACATTATTTTCAAACTAGTGGCAACCGTTGCTTTATTTTGGCAAATAGTGCTATAAAAAAAAAAATCCAACAAATCAATGGAAATTTTACAAATAGGCCCTTCAAATTCAAATCATTGCATGCCCCGTACTTCCTTCCTCTCTCTTCTGCCATCATTTCGTCAATTGTAGTCATTTTATCATGTAAATATATTATGACGCAATATATATTATGGCACAATTATTTAAAAATTAATCAATTTACTTTGTTCAATTGAGTTTTCCAGACTTCAAGCTGTATTTTGAAGTGTGCCGTACCAGTCCGTACCAGATCCTTCTAGGCCAATGCCAGCCTAAGGTTTGTATTCTTATTTTTTTGGTAATTTTAATATTCTTGTATTCTTATATTTTTTTTCTTTTTCAGCAACTATGCATGAATAATAACACTGTAACATTTGAACACTTGCTTCAATTTTTTATTTGTAGTTTATTGAGTCGTGACTCGCCAAAGCAAATTATATCTCACCACCCCTCTCTGAATCCTCTTAAGAAGGTACACTAAGAGATTTCTGAAACCATAATTAAACCTTTTGTGCAGGTCATTTCAGATTTATGAAACCCTAAACTCTGAGTAAAAATATTGGTTCAACGGTTCAATTTCATTCATTTGTTGTTTCAATTTTGAAGTTACTAACTGCGGCTATTTGAGAGCTGCGTAAGTATCAAGATATGGCCAAATATGTTACTCAAAAAAGAAAATCAAATAAACCTTTCTTAAAAAACCTAAAATATCAAATTACCTCTTCAAAACTATAAATTCCATTTTACGCTCTCACCGTTAAAAATGTTTTTTATAAAAAAATGTTCAAATAGTTTAATGTATGTAAAGAGAGGAATTAATTGAATTGGCAAATTAACTGGTTTACTATATAAGTTACATAAAGGAGTATTCTATCAATTAGCAACAAAGTGACCTTAGTATTCTATTATGCAGTCCATCAAGTCTTTAAGATTTAGTATTCAACCTAACTAAACTATTTTCAACCCGCATAGCTCGACCAAATTTTTATATATCATTATTCCCATTTTCACTGGCCACATCAATTTTGATTTTTTAATAATTAAAAATCAAATAAACCACTCACATCAAACCTAAGAATTAAATTCATATAGAAGTATTTCAACTCAGATGAAAATTTTGAAATTGTTCCAGGAACAAGTTGAATTATTTCTTTTATTAATAAAAACACATTCAGCATTATCATAATTGCATACTTACAATGTGAATACCTAGAGTTAGATCACATGAAAAATGTTGAGTACTTTCAGTCTATAAAAGGAAATCGTTTAGGCTTTGTTTGCCTATATTTGTTAATGCATATCTTTTTCATGTGTAACCAAGAGTCTTTTAGATATTGGTGGAAACTAAAAGTTATACTGGTAATGTGATGGTAAAGAAAAACTTTGAAATTCGTTATGTCGTAAGTTCAAATATTTTTTATATCAAAATTCTTATTTTGCTTACAAAATTTTAAAATTCTAGCTTTGGAAACACCCAATAAGTTAAGACAAATAATTATTTCTTTCTAACTCATTAGATTATGTACTCTGTTGTTTCTAAAAACAATACTTAATTAAGTCGTGATATTGTATTTAATTTAGAAAATCTGACAGGAATGAAATACCATATTAAGTCATTATATTGTTTTCCACTTTCGCATATCCTTTTTATTGATAACAGGATTGGTGCCAGTTGTTTGATACCATAGTTATTTATAATTCTCATCACACTTAATAACATCATATGTGGTGTTTAGTAGATTGAATAAATTTAATATTTGGGCTTTGTTATATATACTGGAATATATGGGTGCTCGTTAGAAAAAGAACGGATTATATGGTAATTTAATAAGACAAATATGGTGAAAGTCATAAGATTTAAGGCAAAATGATATAAGTGTTTATGGGAAATTATTTCTATAATTTTACAACATTTTGATTATTTAGAGATTGAGACAAATGCTAGTTTGTTGAATGCATATTTCTTTTTTTCTTTTAATAAACATTAGATTATCTTTTCTTTTTCGACATCTAGCATATCTTTGCCATTTTAATTTATTGGAGATGCTAGATCAAGAAATATATTTGACGAAAAAAAGAATAATGGATTAAAATTTTGTTCGTTATTAAAAACATTATTGTTTTACAATTTCATGAAAATAAACTTTATAACATGATCAGGCCGACAAATATGCATTGGTGGATAGGTACAATATCCTTCACAAATTATTTGAGAATCTTCTAAAAATTATTGACAAGCAAATTATTGGAAATATCTTTTACAAAAATAATTACAAGCAAATTTTGTAACATAAGAGATATAAAAAATGCGTAGAAGCAAATTCCCTATGTAAAAGATTAACAAGGAAAAGGGTTCAAATGTCTATTGGTCGAATAAAAGATTATGCATTTGAAATATATACTAGCAGGAACTTCGCGCGTTGCGCGAGATTTTTATAACATATTTTCAACAAATTATTTTTAATAGTTCAAACATTACCACATTCACAATGAAATTCATTCATAATTATATAGTGACATTTAATACAATATTTTTTATAATTAATTTAGTACAATATTTACAATAAAAGATATTAAAAATAGTGTCACTGTGACAGTACTGAATTAATCCAAATACATATGCCACCAACCTACCAAAAATTATTATATGATACGTAATTATTATGGCACTAAAAAAGTAAAGTTAATATTCAGTTTTAATTTCTTACATTTTTTGCTTCTATTGATTTTTGCGCAAAATGGAGAAAATGAATTAAAGGGGAGTTTGTTGGAGTTTATTCATTTTCTATAAAATAAAATTAAATTAAATTAACTTAAAAAATAAGAAGTGAAGATTATAATGTTTATGAAAAATAAAGAAAATCTAGAGTAGACTAGAAGTTGGAGATAGATAACTTCCACATGAAGAGGATTCTAGCATGAATAAAGTCAGTTGGAGTCACAGAAAGAAAAATAGCTTGTGTTAGGTGTCAAAATGTGATTTGTTGGAATAAATAAATATATTATCAAGTTGAAATCGGTTAGAGAGATGAAATGTGATTTTTAATTTGGATTTCAAAAATAAAATATTCAATCTATCAAATTTGACATGTATAGGTTGATAGAAATAAACTAGGTTACCTAATTTGGGAAATGTGGAAGATTGAATAGTAATTTGTTGGAATATAAGGGTGTTGAAAATTTATTAGTCTTTATTTTCTTACGTATGAGGTTTTAAAAGAAAGGTTTTGAGGAGAAAAAGGACATGCCCATTTTGTTTATCTTGGCTTCTTTTTTTCTATAGATGCGTTGATGTGTTTTTACTCCTTTCCTGATCAATTTGTGTTGGCTTGGGTATAGTCGGGGAATAAAATGAGATTAATATGTAGATTTGTAAAATTTCGTTTTGGTTTTCGTTTATTGTGCCTGATTTTGGTTACTTTTTCATATGATGTATTGTTCTGCACTTTTTTACCGCTTCTTTATTGATTCGACGATTGATATATTTTTATTACTTCACTGTATTAATAGTAGGTTGTACTGATTTTTTTTCCCTATCTTCACAGTAGTAATAAAGTTCAAAGAGGATGGCTGGGGGTGTCACATGTACAAATAATGCTTGTGTGTGGTAATAAAACCCAATTTTGGCTAATGATACTTATTCACTTCACTTCAACTTGTACTAATTTGAAACTCACTGTGTTTATTCTGCAAACTATAAATATTTTAGATGATCATGTTACTATATATTTAACTAGGTTCTTTTAGCCCATAATCATGTCATGGATTTTAGATGACATTCTCAATTAGTCAGTGTAAATTTGTTTGTTGTTTTATTTTCATGTTTTAGTTGATCTATTTCCCGCATCTTTTGAGGCAAATTTATGAGAATAAATAAATCTTTGTACAAGACTATTAAAGACATGTACAACAAAGTTTCGGTATAGTTATCAAGATAATTTTAGGTATTTTATCCATGATTCTAAAACCTGGAGTTGAATAAATGGGATTTTAGATCATCTTATTGATTTTTTTGTTTTTATACCATTTTTATCAAAAATAAACCAGTAAATACCATCCCTTTCAAAATAATGTGGTATCTACCATTTCCGCCACTACTAGTGGCGGAACACATCTGACTAGTGGCGGAACATGTGAATTTTCAGTTTTTTCAAAAAATTTTCATTTGACTGACTAAACATGATTAATTAGTGCAAATGAACAGTGTTCCACCACTGGTAGTGGCGGGCCAGGAAAAAAATTTTTTTTTTTTTTTTTGAGAAAAAATTAATTTTTTTTCTGTTCCGCCAGTGAAAGTGGCGGAACAGGTAAATTTTTCCCCTGTTCCGCCAGTGGTAGTGGCGGAACACATTTTGTTCACTAATTAATCCCGTTTTACTAGTAGTGGCGGAAATGGTAGTTACCCCATTATTTTCAAAACAGTGGTAAGTATTAGTTTATTTTTGAAAAAAATGGTATATAAAAAAACAAATCCATCTTATTCAGGCCCGGCTCTGGGCTTTAGCCCAGTTGACAGGCGTCAAAGTCCCCCAGTTTATAAGGCCTCCAGTTTTCCAATTTAATAGGCTTACAATATCAATAGATAAAAAAATTCAAAAAGCCTACGGCCTGAAAGAACTACCCAACGTGCAACATAAAAAGAGAATATAGACTCTTTAAAACTTGACTCCATTTTCTATTGTAAATGCTTATTTTTTACATTAGTAATGGAGAGGATCAACAACTCCACTTCAGAAAGGCGTGGATTGTATCTATAAGAGATTATTTACATCTTTGCCATCCATATTATATACCATAACCTGGTTAATATAATGATTATATACATATACATACATATGCATGGTTGATCATTTCATTTGAATGTTGTAGATTATTTGAGTGCATCATAGAATTTGTTGAAATTTAATTATATCTCGAAGTCGTTTATTTATATTTTCTATTT
The DNA here is from genome assembly GCA_027726005.1 of Juncus effusus. Taxonomy (NCBI): domain Eukaryota; kingdom Viridiplantae; phylum Streptophyta; class Magnoliopsida; order Poales; family Juncaceae; genus Juncus; species Juncus effusus. The sequence continues at coordinate 4,162,529 of CM050903.1, read as the reverse complement.
TATGTATTTAGCCTTAGATGATATTTTTAAAAATTTTGAAACCCACAATAATAATCGTGGTCAAAGGCGGACCGGCACTGATCTTATTGATCATGTATATCCTATTAACCAAAAGGAAAAACCGAAATCACGACGGGTTTGATAGCAACCTCACAACGACCGTATATTGTTTCTCCCGTACTTCTATAGTATATACTGTTTTCATTTTTTACATATATATTATTTTTATTTTTTTTACTTATATATTATTTTTTATATACTGTTTGTTTTCAGTTTATATACACTCACGACGGGAGCAGGTCCCTAACCAAAATAGTTGTATATTTCTTGAAATAGAAATAAATAAATTTTGCATGTCTAATGAGATTCTAATTTTTTTGGCAACAATAAGGACCACAATTAAATGGTATTGTCTTAAATTTATGTCTTTTGTTTGTTTTGTTCGAGACATACAATATTGTGACGTCCTTTTTAGTGAAGTGATATAGTGATGTCTATTACAGTAAAGTCATCTATTTTGAGTGGAGCATGTATATAATTGTGACTTTTTTTTTTCTAGCATTATTTCCGAAAAAAATGAAGCGAATAGCACTGCTTTGCAAATAATTAGCTAACTAGCACTACCGCCATCTGTTATGGCGGTAGAGACCTTCTACCGCCAGCACCAATGGCGGTAGTGCCTAATTTTTTGCATTTTCCGTCAGCGGCCTTAAAACAAGGTAATTAGATACAAATTAGCCTCTACCGCCAGGCCATCTGGCGGTAGTGGCATTGTTGTAATTTTTTCCTGATCCAATCGGTTATCAAACCCGTTAAAAAAAAAAGAAAAAAAAAAAAGAAAAATAACTCTACCGCCAGGCCTTCTGGCGGTAGAATATTTGTTTTTTATTTTTTTTTAAAATTAGTAACGGTTTTTTTAGTAAAAACCAATACTAAATGTATATTAAAAAACCGTTACTAAATATAACATTTAGTAACGGTTTTTACGAAAAAACCGTTACTAATTTAAAAAAAAAAAAAAAAAAAAAAATTCTACCGCCAGAAGGCCTGGCGGTAGAGTTATTTTTTTATTTTTTATTATTATTTTTTTTAACGGGTTTGATAACCGATTGGATCAGGAAAAAATTACAACAATGCCACTACCGCCAGATGGTCTGGCAGTAAAGACTAATTTGTATCTAATTACCTTGTTTGACGGAAAATGCAAAAAATTAGGCACTACCGCCACTGGTGCTGGCGGTAGAAGGTCTCTACCGCCACAACAGATGGCGGTAGTGCTAGTTAGCTAATTATTTGCAAAGCAGTGCTATTCGCTTCATTTTTTTCGGAAATAATGCTAGAAAAAAAAAAAAGTCTATAATTGTGCTATGATGAAATGCAAAATTCGAATGTGTTTGTGAGTCTGTGACTTACTGATATATTACTAAATGTTTTATATTTCGATCGTTTGTGAGTCTGTGACATATTGATATCTTACTAAATGTTTTATATTTTGATCGTTTCTTCGTATATATCTCACGCTCGTTATATGCATTAAATTAGTATGTCAAATGTTGAGAAATTAAAATTAATATATCTGCAGTATAGAACGGGTATTTTCCTGGTGAAAATAAATTATAGACTCACTCAATATTCCATTGTTAATATCCGCCATTTATTAGATTACAGATTCACATATTGAGATTGCCTCATAATATTATGTAGTGAAGCTATAGAATCGTACAAAATTTATGGTGGTTTTATGCCCACTGGAAATGTACACTACTCAACCGTTGAAATAGAAATTTGAATCCAGTTTGTTTATTTTAAATGAAAGAAAAATATATCCAGGTCACCTAGGCTTTTAAGAATTTATTATTTTTGGCAATAATACACCTAAATAAATGAATTTGGTCTCTTTCAAATTGTCCTACCAACTAAAATATTATCCTACCAACTAAAAACTTAATTTATGGTTAATTTTCTCTTTTGCCCCTGAAGCTTATGAAATTCCAAGATGTATCTTAGAATTTTCGTTTCAACTCTAGTCCTCAATATAGCAAAAAAAAAAAAAAAAAAAGAATCTGCACAACATGTTTTGACAATGAAATTTGCTGCATGATTAGTACATAAGAGAATGAAATGAATCATTGAATGCATTAATTGATAAACAAAGAAATATGAATCTCTCATTTTCCACATATATTGATTGGGGTCTGAAATAATTATATGTGATAAATAAAACAAATTCATGAGAGGCAACTGTAAGAAAATTAAAAGTTCCAGCAATTAAGAGAAATATTTCTTTTTAATAAGAATTTTATTTAATAGTTTAATAAGAAAGCAAATAGTAATATTATCCAGTTGCGCTAAACCATTGACCCGTTGTCCCAAGGAATCTGAATAGCTCTGAACATTTCGTGATAATTTTTTATTTTTATAATATATTTTGTCAATAAAATTAAGATAGACACAAATCCATTTTTTCAAAAGTTAAATACCCATTTTACAAGTTATAAATAGAAGATATCAAAAACAATAATTTTGATTGTCAATAAAATTCTGACAGTTTAAACACAGACAAGTTATATATTATGTTATGTTATGTTAAGATAAAATATACTTTAATTTCTCATCCATTTTTAAGTTATACTTTCATCCAAGTAAATGACATTTCATGTGAGGTGGCACATGAAAACTCTTTTTCTTTCTCTTTTTTTAAATACAATAGAATCCACCCATCAATATCATAAAAGTGTTCGCCTACGGTTTTGTTTTAAATAAATACGTTAAATTTTGATAATGTCAACTTGAACTCTTCTATATAGACAACAAATCTCAAGACATTTCTCTACCTTTTGCTCAAAGAGATAAAAATACACAAAACCAAACCCTAAAATCTTCAAAAAAGATGAGCAAAAAAACATCGGTACCACGAGGGCATGTACCAGTGCTGGTCGGTACAGGGAAACAGGCGGAGCGAATAGTTGTGCATACCAAACTGCTGACTCATCGATATTTCTCTGTGTTGTTAGAACTGTCTGCCCTCGAATTTGGATACAATCAAGATGGAATTCTTCGTATTCCGTGCGAGCTCGAGCATTTTTGGGATATTGTATTTATGATCACAAAAACCAAGTGTATGAATTTGAAATTTTTTCACTTCTCCTCTCTATTCTTGCGTTGACTTGCCAACCTACCAATGCATACATGATGAGAGGAAAGCAAGTATTCCAGAGGTTGGTGTTTTTTGTCCAAATTCTCTGTTATTCGTTCTTTCTTTTTTTTTTCATTTTTAATTTTTATGGGGTGTGTTTTGTGAGATATTAATGCTCGGGTGTTTTCATTGATATGATGTGTGATACATAATAGATAGATGTATGAGATGTATATTTCTTGAGCTTAAAATTTAGTTTTTGGGAATTAATTGCTCATGTTATTGATTTGACGGGTACTTTTGCTCATGTATAAAACAAACAGAATTTCTAAAATTGTCTGATTTCTTTTTGTTCTGTTATTTGAGTACTTGGATTTTCTTGATTTGGAATAAAGGAAAGAAAAATGCTCAAAGGTGAACTGAGAATTTATGTCATTGTACCAATTGGATCCATCCCACAACATAAACATTCTAAACTGATATCATTTTTCTGAAATAGCACAACTAATACCTTTATTGTAAGAATTACAACCAACAGTGTAAAAAAAAAAAAAAAAAAGCTTATAACAAAATGAATCATATCAGTTCATTTCATCAATAAAAAAAGATTACATCTGTTTGGTCTCCCGATTATGTCTGACAACTCCTTACAGTCAAATGATTACAACATTATAATAGGTCAAGTAAGTTACCAACTCCATATAATGCTATATACTGATAGCGGTCTAAGAAACCTTTCATGGCGAGCAACATACAAAAAGATACTAAACCCAGTTCAGATAATGAAAAATATTCATGTCCATACAAATAGGATTAACCACACCAGAAAAGAAAAGAAAGAAGAAACAAAATATTGGCAGCTCATGTAAACTCCAATAAGACCGAGATCACTCTATCTCAAATGAAAACTCAACTGTTTCTTTTGTACTTTGAGATAGATGCTTTATCAGAAAGTCTGTACTTTCCTCTTTCGTCAACTCTGCTATCTTGAGGCGCTCACAACAAAACCTTTCGATTTGCAGTGAATTTTGATTATTTTCTTCTAAGCCATGGCCTCCATTGTTCTAACAAATAAAAGAGTGTCAATCATAAATCACACCATCATAAATGAATATATGAGAAATTAAGTACCTGGCAATAAGAGTCGTAGTGGCGTAAACAAAGATTCTCCAGATTGGGGCAATGATTAAGGAAAGATGCCAAAAGACTAAAAGCACAAAGCATGCAACAATTACCCAGGCTCAGGTTCTTCAGATTGTTAAATTTTGGCAATTTCGGTAATTCTGCTTCCAACATTTGCTAAGACAAAAAACAATAACCAATTTCAATATTTAATGACATCTAGAAAAGCAAGAAAGGAAGATGTGCATCATGATCATCAGGCGAGCATGATAATAAAGGAAATAATAGACGAAAAAAAGTGATTTAAACAAAATCAAAGACACATACCATAAAACACTCACAACGTATGTCAAGCTTCTCAAGACCTGGAAGGCCGCTAAGAACATGAGAGTAATTATTTTCATGAAAATCGATAGCAATCCATGCCTCTGGTACATTCGACATGCCTTCAAATGCGACCTTCATATTCTCATGCTCCGAATAAACATCAAAATGGAGATATTCAACATTCGGAGCACAAATAGTAAACACCGTTGGAACTGTTTTTTTACTGATCAAACTACAACCATCAAACATTAATCGATTCAATCTCTCAGACGAAATGTTGCTCATCTTTAGATTGCAATAGGTCATTATAAGAAATTCAAGTGCCGGGCACCCAAACAAAATCTTTTCCATGCAATTGCCATTAAGAATCGCACGACGGAACTCAACCCGCTTGAGTCTAGGCAGGCTTATCCTAACTGGTTTAATCTTAACTGAAAGATCATTTAAAAACGAAAGACTCAAGTCAAGATTGACCAGTGTTTCACAAACAAAAAGGCAGTCGGGCAGGTCAATAGGTTCGTGCAGTGTGAAGCTCATTTTAAGACTCTTAACATTATGTTTCGATGCGTAAAGGATCCAGGTTCTGACGTATGCAGAGTTCATGGTGCCAAACTCTGACCTGACATGGAGCTTATCTAGGTCTATAGCATTATCGTGAAGAAGCAAAAACTTACTAATAAAATTCTCAAACCTCTCGAGGTCTCTGCCCCAATTTCCCCTGGCTTCTTCTTTTTTGAACTCGGAAACGTCCGAATTTTCCACCGTTGCTTCATTTTCGGATCCGGAAAAGTCCTGATTTTCCACCGTTTCTTCATTTTCTGATTCAGAAATGTCCGAGTTTTCCACCGTTTCTTCATTTTTTAATTCGGAAACATCCGAATTTCCCACGGTATCTTCATTTTTTTAATTCGGAAATGTCCGAGATTCCCCTCGTTTCTTCATTTCTGAATTCGGAAATATTAAATTTGAGACACGGCACAGAAGCCCAGAGTTTAAGCCATCTCTTTGAGAGCACACAGGTTTGAATCACTTGTCTTGCTTTTAATAGGGATAAGATTTCCACAAGCACAACATCGGGCAAACTGCTCAGTCGGTCAGAATGTCCCTCCCTTGCCATTTTAGGGTTAAGAATAGTTTCTCTCTTTATCCGTCACAGGAGCATGAAATCCAATATGTGATGACTACAAAGAAAGAAGAGGGAGAAAATCAGAGTCAGATCATGTTGAGACTATAATAATTGCTCGATAGTGCCAACGGAATACAAATTAATAAATAAGACTTAATTAATTAATAAGAATCCAAATGCATTACTATAATAAATGAAATATGCAGTAAATTAAGTATTGTCCCTCATTCCATAAATCTCTGAATGCATATAATTTTTTTTCAAGCTCCACAAGTTCTTAAGAAATGACTGTGCAGTACTACGACGAATGAAAAGGGGAAAACTTTGCCTATTAAATATTTTATTAAAGAAGTAAATATCGCATACACTTGTTAAACAGACAAGAGAACTGGTACAAGGCGATTGTACCAGTCAAATTTCCTAACATAACCATAACAACTCCACATGTTTAATTTAAGTCCCTCACATTTTCAAAATATCAATTTCACAAATTTTGCTTCACAGAGAGAGAGAGAGAGTACCTGGTACGAGAGAGGAGATATCCGTGAGGAATGAAACGAAAGAAGCAATGATCGCCTCAGCGCTCGAAGAAAGTGGGAGGAAAGATTCGAGCCGTAACCTTAACTCGATAGAAAGAGAGAGGAAAGTGTGGTTGGAGAGGTCGTCATCCTTGTATAGAGTGCGGGCGATGGCGCGGGGGGAGGCAAGCCGTAAGTAGAAACACTGGGTCGAGAGGGGAATGGAGACAAAACAAAGCTAAGAGGGGGTTTTTGTTTGATATTTTGGCTGGAGGGAAGTGTGAATTTGGAAAATTTCACATATACTCTTTTAAGATTTTAAACTATTATTTTTTGTATTGTATTGAATATTATTGATTAATCTTTTAACTATTATTTTGTAGACTGTATTGAATATAATTGATTTAAGTTTCTACACTAGAGAGAGAGTGGGAGCAGAGGGTGGGCGCGGGGGAGAGGCGAGCCTCAAGAAGGAACAATGGGTCGACAGAGAGAACAGAAAGGACATTGTTTATTGATATTTCGCTGGAGGGAAGTGTGAATCCTCCTAAAAATATTTATCCCACTTAACACTCAGCAGAAATCAAAACCATAATATCGTACAGATGTAAAAAAAAACTCGTAGCTCGGACGTTCATTTGTGTCGGCTCGAATTCAACTCGACATAGCTCGTTTGAAAAGAGTTCGCTGAACCGAGCTGACGGCTCGTTCAAAATCAGCTCGCGGCTCCGTTCTGTATTACTCATATATGGCCAATAAACCATGGACCCTACAAGCCAACATCCATGTACCTTACCCTACAGTACAACCTATTATCCAATAACCCACCTATCCAATACCCAATAACCCAGCTCAATTGTAATGTGTATTTTTATATACATTTTTAGGATTTTTATCATTTCAAATTCAATCATAATCCAAACAAAATGTATCAAAAAAGCTCATAATCAATAAAACATAATTTGAAATCTCTTAATATACTTTTATGTGAATTTACAGGCGCAAAGGCCATTAAATGAAGAATTTGACCAAAACGCAAATAATGAGTCAAAGATGGCCAAACAAAATCCTCAAAAACTCTACAAAAATTCCCCCAAACTTTTACAATAATTCAACAACCTTTTACAACCAAGTCAACCCAAGTTAAACGTCAAAAATCGTTGAGTTGACCAAAAGTCAACTTTTTTGAAATGGATCAAATGGTATACCAAAACGAAGAGCTCGACGAGACGAATCCAACGGTACAAACCTCACGATCAGAAACCTTCTAGAACTCTCAGAATCACCAATTCAAAATCTGGTCAACCTGGTCAAAGTCAACGTTTTGACCAGATCAGAACTTTCTTCTCCAAATCTCAAATTCTCAAATATGCTCGAAAATACTCAAATTAACAAGCCATGGATTCAGCGCGATGAGAGAAACTTGCCTGTACCATTCGCCGGCCTTGAAAGCTCCGGTGATCGCCGAAAATTGGCCAAAACAGATGCGAAAACGAGCTGAAAATATAGCAGACTTGCCTTACCTTCTACAGTCCACCATTCGAGCTAAAATCAACTCTATCCTTTCCCTCTCTTTCTGCCCTTTCTAACCGTCCAAAGAACTCATCAAATGATGCGACATCGAGTGAGAAATCCGTGTTTGAACAACCTGTTCAACGAAATCCTGAGAGAAAAGATTTGAACTAAGAACCAACGGTCAAGTTTTTTTAAAGCTGAATCGAATTCAATCGACCATTTCAATTTTTCTCGAGACAATGTGAATCTTTTTGCGTCGCAAACCTTTAGTGAAGGCTCGCAATGAAGGCCCCCGACCTCGAGCTCAAAACTCTACCCACAAAAATTGTCAAAAGACATGCAATCTTTTCCGCAAAAATGAAATGCCTCTCAAGACGTTGTTTTGTGAGATTTTCGACGTTTGGGGGATAGATTTCATGGGCCCCTTTTCCCAATCAAATGGTTATCTATACATATTGGTGTGTGTAGACTATGTGTCAAAATGGGTAGAGGCAATTCCCACAAGGGATGCCAACTCCAAAACGGTAATAGAATTTCTCAAAAAGAACATCTTTCAACATTTTGGAGTCCCTAAAGCCATCATAAGTGATGGGGGCTCCCATTTTAACAACAAATACATGGAAAACTTGTTGAAAAATTATCATGTACAACACCGTATGTCTACCGCTTACCATCCCTAAACTAATGGACAAGCCGAAATCTCAAATAAAGAAATTAAATCAATCCTTGAGAAAGTGGTTAATCTCTCTCGCAAGGATTCGAGTCAAAGGCTTGGGGATGCGTTATGGGCCTACTGAACCGCGTATAAAACACCTATAGGAATGACACTATTCAAACTTGTGTATGGTAAAAGTTATCACCTACCGGTGGAAATTGAGCATAGAGTATTTTGGGCCATCAAAAATGTGAATTGTGAGTACCCAAAAGACGCAGGAATGCACAAATTGCAAATTCAAGAGTTAGAGAAAATTATGATTGAAGCCTATGACAACTCTCGAATTTACAAGGAAACTCTGTACGTGCAAACCTTACTTTTAAAATTTTTGGGAAATCAAACCCTACTTTTAATACCACTAGTTTCGCAAAGTGACCGAAATCGTAAATGTTATCCCTTCACGAAAAGAATTCAAAAATATGAAAAATTACTTTTATACCCTTGAAAAAGAAAAATTTTACATACCCGCAATAGAAAATGAAGGATTTTTTTGTACGTGCAAAACACAGCTTATCTTTTGATAGCATGAGTGGATAGCATACTAACTTTTACTCGTTTATAAAAGAGAAGTTGAGTTTAGTTGGAACTTTTGGGATAAATTTTATAAATTCACCATTTTAAATTTAGGGGGAGAAAGTATCAAAAATAAAATTAGGGCATTGCTTTTTGGAGAAAGGGTTCGTATTTGAAGGATTGGGAAATTTTAAATAAATTTGAATTTGAAATTATTAATGGATATTTATCGACCTTCGTGTACTATTATAATAATCAAATATTAGTATATAACATTCATGGCAATAACTCAATCTCTTTTCAAAATACTTTTAACTGATTCTAAAAACCTTAAAACTTGATTTTATTTACGCTTGCGGGCAAGCTTGGTTTAAGTGTGGTGGGATTTGTAATGTGTATTTGTATACATATTTTTAGGGTTTTTATCATCTCAAATTCAATCATAATTCAAACAAAATGTATCAAAAATGCTCACAATCTATAAAACATAATTTGAAACCTCTTAATACATCTCTCAGAATCACCAATTCAAAATCTGGTCAACCTGGTCAAAGTCAACATTTTGACCAGATCAGACCTTTCTTCTCCAAATATCAAATTCTCAAACATGCTCGAAAACACTCAAATTGACCAACCATGGACTCAGTGCGATGAGAGGAACTTGTCTGTACCATTCGCCGGCCTTGAAAGCTCCGGTGATCGCCGGAAATTGGCCGAAACAGATGCGAAAACGAGCTGAAAACATGGCTGACTTGCTTTGCCTTCTACAGTCCACCATTCGAGCTAAAACCAACTCTATCCTCTCCCTCCCTTTCTGCCCTTTCTAACCGTCCAAAGAACTCATCAAATGATGCGACATCGAGTGAGAAATCCGTGTTTAAAAAATTTGTTCGACCACCAACGGTCATGTTTTTTTAAAGCTGAATCGAATTCGATCGACCTTTTCAATTTTTCTAGAGACAATAAGACTCTTTTTGTGTCGCAAAGTTTTAGTGAAGGCTCGCAATGAATTCTGAAGCTTCAATTCGACGGAAAAACAACTCGGAGTCACAGTTTGATTCACGAGTTGGTGTTTTTTTTATTTTTTATTTTTTTGGTTATTTTGCTGAGTTCTGATCGGGGCGGAAATTCTTGGATTAGGGGGGGAAATGAAGCTTTAAACTCGATTCAGAGCATCATAAGGAAGTTACGTATGAAGCCTGAGTTTTGGATTGAGCTGTTGCTGCTTGAGAACGAGCTTTTGAGCTCGAACAGCCAACAATGGCGGAAATAAGAAAGAACGAGTTTTGAAAATGTCTAAATTGATGAATTCTCAACCATTTTCAGTGCTTAAAGTTCTGCGGGTTCGTGACGATGAGGGGAAGGCGTTGGGAGTGAGAACACAAGCTGAAGTGAAGAGTAGATCAAGCTTGGTTCACTGGTTGAAGAAGAAGGGAAAACGGATCACTAACCCGATAATAAAATGGATTCAAAATCCATTGCTGCTCGAAAAGACTATGTCAGAGGTTTGTTTCAGAACCAACCACAAACTCGCGAGCCACAAAGAATCGAAATACTCTTTTCAAAATCCAGCGCCAAACTTCGTTCTGTAATAACTCGTGTTCACAACCCATTTTAAGAAATCCTGACCCGTTACGCCACAAAATATCAAAACGATTGGTTTAAAAAACCTGGCGCCAAACTGAAGAACAACGCGCGACTCGTTTCACTCAATCAGTGACCCGTTTCAGCTCAGTAAATTAAGACCACCAGATAGTCTCCCAATGAAATTAACTGCTTGCGATTCAAACTCAGATCCGATTTGAGAGTTTTTCCGCCAAACCGAGGGAAATTTCAACCGTTCAAGACAAGATCAAATCTCAACTAAATTCAACCAAATTTCGTCCAGATACTCAGTACACAACCCTTGATCCACCTGAGCCAATCACAAGTCCCGGTTTGGTCTCTACTGTCATCTCCATTCAAAACAGGCCATTAGACTCTCAAGTCCATTTTGGCTATAAAACGACCCCAATTCACTCCTCATCAGATACACCACTCTCCATTCTCCTTCTTCTTCCTCTAACATCACCATTGTTGAGTCTCAAAGCTTTTTGAGCTCTAATTTTCATTTTTGAGTGAAATCGAGCATTTTGGGGCTGATTTGTGTGAAAATCGAATCGCTTGATTTTAGCTTGAATCAAGGTGCCATTGGAGGCTCAAATCGACTCAAGGGAGGTACCGGCTGGTCTTCTAACTCTTGGTTTGATCCAATTCTCTTTTAATCTCTTGTTTTGAATTTTAGATCACAAGAACTCAATTTTGTAATAATCATGATGAAATCTTGTGCAATTCTTGTTTTTATGAACATGCGTGAGTAGATCTAGATAGCCAGGGAAGTTTATGAGTTGTATACATGAAATCTTGATTTAAACTCTTGTAATTTTGCTGAGTTTTTGATGAATAGTCATGGAACACACAAATTTGAATAATTGGGGAAAAATTGCTTGGCTTAGTTTTTTTATCAATTGATCTATTAAATCCAGAGTTTATTGGCTTGTTAAACATCTAGAATGCTTAGCTTAGTATTTTGTGTGATTAATTTGGAGTTGTGAATGAATTATTTCAAGTTTATTTTAAAATGGCTGTTTTGACATAAACTAGTTCTCGAATCGATTTTCTTGAGTAAATCTTAGCTTAGATTCCTCAAATCCATCATCTAAATCTTTGAAATTATAACCTAAGTGATTAATGATTGTTACATCTCATGAATTTCCAATAAATCCCGATTTCTAAACTTAAAAACAAACCCTAATCCAGTTTATGTCCAGTTGATGTTTTTCTCTATTTTTCAGTGTTTTACCCTTAATTTCGTGTCCAAACCAGATCTGACAAATTAAATAAATATTTTTCAAATTTATTTCTCATTTAGTAGATAATTTTCAAACCAAAATTTTCCCAATTCTGAATTATAAAGTGTGAGATATCTGAATTATAAAGTGTGAGATATTAATTTTCTAAAATTATTATTTTTCTGTTTTTGATATTTTTGTTCAGATTTACTGCTTCCTTTCTTCTGAATTTTTAAAAATATAAAAAAAATAATACAAATACAAAAATAGTCCTACTTAAAAAAAAATTCGGAGTGTAGAATCTGAATCTGAAATTTAAAATAATAGTTGTTAAGGTATATTGGAAGATATTTCCACTTTTATAAGTACCGGTCTGTCAGATCCAGTTTCTGAGTCCAGATCTGAGTTTTCATCATTATTCTCAAATTATACAACATAATTGTACCAAATTTTAAAAGTTGATCCACAACTTAATAATTGAATTTCTATGAAATTTTGGGAAATTTTCAATCCTTGGTGAATTTTCTACAATTTTCTGAATTTGATGTTGAATTAATTTTGAAACTGAAATAAGTTCTCGACTGAACTACAAATTTCTCGAAATTTTCTGAATAAAACTATAATACCAGTAAAATACCATAACCAAGATCTCTCTCTCTAGTTTCGAACAGTATCTTATTTGTTGAATTTGAAGTTTATTTGGTCTAGTTACGAATCAAAACATTAAAGTGTGACGTGCTGAATTTTGGAATAAAAACTTGTTGAATATTTTTTTTTTGATAAACAAAAGGATGCTAAAGCATCACTTACACCCTCTCTACAAAACAACATGATCTATCACAATAGAGGAATATTGATAGATCAGGCGGCACTACCCCCTCCCAAAAATAAACATGATCTATTAGTCTACTCTTCTTTGCTAACACATCTGCTACCCTATTTGCTTCTATATAAGTATGATTAAAGGAAACTTCATCAAAATAATTATATAAACACTGAATATCTCTAATTAAATGGGACATTGACCAAGGGGCATCTTCTGGCTTTTTCTTCAATAATAATATCAATCCATTTGAGTCGCTCTCAATACATAATCTTCGAATTTCTCTTTGCATTGCATACTTCAACGTCAGTTGCACAGTTCAAGCCTCCGCGTACAAGGGGTTAGGCGCATACATTGGAGAAGCTCCTGCAAAAAGAAAACAACCATTTGAGTCTCTACAAATAAAGTCTCCACCAGCATTAACATCAACACCTACAAAAGAACCATCAGTGTTAATCTTAATGACACCACTTGGTGGAGCGTTCCAACGAACCCACAGAGAAGATCTCAATTTTTCTTTCACACAACTTTTCAAAAATTCACGAGAGAAATTCATTACTTTGGAACCCAAATTTGTAATAGAATCACTACATCCATTAAAAATTTTATTATTTCTATTTTTCCAAATAAATCATAAGGCATTTGCAATAATTTCTCTAAGTTCATCTTTATGATTTCCTTCCAAAAGCATCCAGGTTTGAAAATATGAGAATTTCTTTTTAGTAATATGTTCTCCATAAGTTCAAAGCAAAAGGGCACTTATAAAAGATATGTTCTATAGATTCAAAATCTTATTCACATATTGAGCATAAGCTATTTTGGCCTAAACCAATATAATATAAAACATCCGAAGTAGGGAGATGCCCCCCAAAGAAGTTTCCATTAAAAAATACGTATCTTAGGCGCGACATTCAACTTCCAAAGATATGCCCAACCACACCAACTAACCTTGTCGCCGTTTGCACATCTTCTGGCATATTTATATGCAGAACTTGCAGTTGCCTTACCATGACAATCCGCTATCCAAACCCATTTGCTGTTTCAAGTATATATAGGTAAATCGAGTTTCTGAATTTTTGCAACTAAATCTGGTCCAAAACATTCCTTTAAAAGATCAGTATTCCAAATTGTATTTTGCATAAGGGAACTTACCTGCATGCTTTATGTAATCATTTCAACATTTACAAAGGTTGGTTTGAGGGCAGTAGGTAAATCAAGACACCAAGTATCACTAAAAACATTAGTATTATATCCATCCCCAATTATTTTCCTAAATCCTGGGTATATCTCATTACGAGCAGCAAGCAAAGCTTTCCATGCCCATGAGACACCCCGATTTTTTGGGGAAGGTAATCCTATGATAGTACCATTTAGCAAGAACAAATTTTACCCATAGATTGTTTGAATCATCAAGGATTTTTCTAATATGTCTAGCCATCATAGCCGTTTTGGCGGACTTTAAATCCCGAGTTGCAAAACCTCCCATTTCTTTTGAAAGAGTAACTTTATCCCAACTAATCAAATGTATCCCTCTTTTATTTTCAATTTTTCCCCACAAAAAACTACGGACAAGTTTTTCTATTTTATCTAAGATATGCTTAGGGACCCAAGTACATGATAACCAATAGGTTGGGATTGAATTTAAAACAGAGTTACTTAGAACAACCCTTCCCGCAATAGAAAGAGAATCCCTTTTCCAATTTTTTAGTTTACATTCAATTTTATCAACAATAAAGTCATAGTCTTTAAGAAGCAACCTTTTATGAGAAATTTTAGCACCTAAATATAAAAAAGGAAAAGAACCAACACTTAAATTCAAAATATTAACTTTGGAAATTTTAGCACCTAAACTTGTTGAATATTAACTTTGGAAATTTTTGCCTAATAAACCTTGAATAAAAGATTCAATATTTGAGATGAAACATTGATATTAGTTAATACTTGAGGCCACACCTCCTTGTGTTCAACCCCTAAACTCATTTACCGCTCATACTCGTAATTTGAATAATAGGGAATATAAATTTTTTGCTAAATTGTGTGAAATTAAATGTCGGTTTTACCCGATTTACACCAATCCAACCCTTATCAGGATCATCATCATTATCTCCTCTTCCATTCTTCCATTCTTCAACTCTTCTTTTATATTCGTTATTGCCTCTCTTCCAATTCATCACAGGACAAAATAAGGGGGGAAGGAAAATGAAAACTTGGTAATATATAAACTTTCATGGATTTTTTCCATCTATATTCGACGAATTTCTCATGCATTTTCATCGCAAATCGGATCACCATGACATCAAAACTCATCTTCCTCCATGACATCAAACTACTCATCTTCCTATCATCCAGGACCAACCTGGCTGCTCTTACCCTAATCCAACCTGTTGTGGTCTCAACAAACGATATCCACCACATTCTACAAACCCTATCTTTCTGGTTCATATCTCTTCTTTTGAGCTAATCCAAGCTTCGAGCTGATCTCGAGCTTGCAAATAAGCTCGAAAATGTTTCAAAATCGAGCCGACCCAGCCGAATTAAAGTATTTTCAAATTCTTAAATTTATGAGAAATGACCAAAATACCCTTAGCCCTAAAATTAAAATTTTGGGGCATTACAACCATTCCCCCTTAAAGGAAATTTCGTCCTCGAAATTTGAGATACTGAACAGCTCGAAAATGAGAAAATTGGAATAAAGCATTTAAAAATGAGAACACAGATAATACAGCTGACCACAAAACTGAAATTGACTCGAATTTACTGATTAAGTGAAATGATCAGAATACACTAACTCAAAGATTGAGAATTTTGGGGTATTACAATCACTCTCCTTTAAAAGAAATTTCGACCTCGAAATTTTACTCATGAAATAAGCTGACCGAATAAAATAACTTGAAGCTGAGAACAAGAAAATTGGAATCAACTGGAACGACTCCAAAAACAATTGAAAGGAACCCGAAACAAGTAAACTTGCCGACTAAGAACTAAACCAAATACGACCGGACTCAACTAACCGAGGATCAACTGCTCTGGTACCATTTTGTCATGCCCCGAAACCGGAACCAGACCGTCGCTTTATTAAAATTAAATAATAATATAGGAAGCATTTTTCTGATAAATCGCATTTAACACCTCAAAGACCAATGCACAACTTTAACTTAAACTTCTAAACACCGACTCCAACCTGGGCGGAAAAACAAACAGAAAAACAAATAAGGTGAGTACAGTGGTACTCAGTTAGGGTAAACAAAAATCAAACGAAGCCCATTCTCCTTTAACTAAACTAACTGCTGAATTCAAAAGAAATATTTGTCTCGTAATAACAATAATCATGATTACCCAAAAGTCACTCTCCTTATTATACTTATATATATATGTACCTATATGTACTCTTTTTTTTTCTTTAAAACTTCTCGCAACATTAATTACTCTTCTTATCTTTCTTAATTAATCTTTTTATCTTTAATTTATTATTTCTTCTTATTTTCTCTTTTCATCTATTAACTAGTCGGAGTCCCAAAATTGTTGTTTGGGATAGGTCCAACCGATTTTATTTCTTCTTTCATCTTTCCATATATTAACCAGGCGGAGTCCCAGAATTGCTATCTGGGGTAGGTTCAATAGTTATGCACATCATATCATTTAGACCCAAACGGAGTCCTAAAATTGTTGTCTTGGGTTGGTCCCATCGCACTAACAACTGCTCCTAAGATACCATTTAGGTTA
Organism: Juncus effusus; assembly: GCA_027726005.1. NCBI lineage: Eukaryota > Viridiplantae > Streptophyta > Magnoliopsida > Poales > Juncaceae > Juncus > Juncus effusus. The sequence continues at coordinate 4,146,180 of CM050903.1, read as the reverse complement.
CGGCACAGATCTAGTCTTCTTCTTATTCTTTTATCTTCTTGTAAACCGCGCAAAACCGTCGTTAAATTTCACACAATTTAGCAAAAATATTTATAATTTCCCTAGATTTACTCTTAAGTGTATATGTGGTCTTTTGAGTTTTAGGGGTCGAACACAAGGAGAATGGCCTTGAGATATTACAATTCTTTTCAAAAGTAGGTCTTGTTTTGTTCAAATGATGTAGATTGTTTAAGAAGGGTAATGGTGTATTAGATGGATTTTAATCAAATTCGTGCACAATTCTTTTGAAAATTCTTTAATAATATTTTCAAATGTCCACAAGTTGCAAATGATATGTCATTGAAAACTAGAGAATGAGACCTTCACAATATAAGGCAAATCAATATTCACTTTTATTCATATTTTTATGTAAACTTTCGTTTTAGTCCACACTTTTCATAATCAATCAACAGAGTTTTTCATAAAATCATAGAAAATCGAAAATTACTTCGAAAATCACCAACATTTAACAGAAATTAGGAAAGCAAGTTCAGATTGTGTGGTAAACATCTCAGATCAAAAAGAGTAATATTCCAAAAGTTATGGTGAAAACTCAGAACATATGACAGATTTAGACAGAGAATGATAAGTGTTGCTAAAAGAGGGTGTAATTCAAATTTTATCCAAACAACAATTCAATTAAAATTCAGATTGAGAAACTACACTTCAAAATGATTTCCAGAGATTTAAATTTTTTATTTATAGGATTTTTTTACTAATTTCTAAAAATTGTAGAAAAACAGTCAGATTCAAAATCAAGAACAGAAGATTTAAAAAAAATCAAAACTTTGCACAGATTTTATCTTACAAATTTAACATAAAAGCATTGGGCACATATTATATGAAAGTTGTTCTAAAATATCTAAAGAAACACAAAATATTTTTTTTTATAATTTTCTTAGATCAGATCTGAAGTCAAACAATTTTTTTACTGAAACTGACAGAAACAAATTACAGAAAAATGTATTTTTGAATTTAGAGGATAAAAGTAGGGATTTTTAAGGCAATTTGATCAATAATTGTATCATTAATCACAAAATATTCAATTATTCAGATTTGGAACAAGTTTGAATTATTTTCAACCAGAAAAACTCAGCAAATAGATCAAAATTTCAGATCAAACACCAGTCAACCAACTAGTGTTTGATCTCAAATTTTTGAACTAAAAACTTCACTAAATCAAGCAAAAACCTCAACCAAGATTCAAGATGATAAAATGGACTAACATGCAGGAAAATTCAGTTCTAAATGACCTAATTAATTCAACCAAATCGATTAAACCAAAAAAAACCAGATTTAACAGCATATTATGAACAGTAACCAAATCAGTCAATTTAATTCAAATTAAAGCAAGATTTCAAACAATTCTATCACAAAAAGCCTATCCCTACAAAATTCTACTCACACATGATAAGATCAACCGAAATTAGGCATGTGTTCATCATATTTTTTTACAAATTGGATCTTGTGATCTAAAATTGGATACAAGAGATTAAATGAAAATTGAATCAAACCGAGACGTAGAAGATCAACCAGAAGCTTCCTTGAGCCGATTTGAACCTCCAATTGATGCTCGATCCAGCCGGAACCGCTCAATTGCCTTTTTCACCAAAATCAGCCCGAATTGGTGAATTTTCACTCAAACTCGAAAATTGAAGCTCGAAAAGCTCTGAGATTCAGTAATGGAGTTACTGAAACTTAAAGAAGATGATTGGAGAGTGGTGTGTTGAAAGAATTTGGAGAATGGAAGAATGATTGTGAGAGATTGGATGGAAGGGTGTGTTTTATAGAGAGGCTGGTCTGGAGAGTGGGGGACAAACAGAGCGATTCCATTGGCTCAGGCAGATCAAGTGGGGTGTACTGAAGATCTGTGCGAAATTTCGTTGAATTTGGTTGAGAAATGGACGGATTTGAATCATCGGATTTTTCTTCTGTTATTCGCGCGAACTGAACTGAATTCAGTTCAGATACGATTTGAATCGTGTCACTGAGACTGACAGTGGGTCCCTTCAGAATAAGTTGTGGTGAAACGGGTCGTAATCGCGTGAAACGAGTCGCTATTCCGTTATTAATCTCTGAGTTTTCAAACTGTCTTTTTCTGATTTTCTGTGGCGAAACGGTGAGACGAGTCATAACTGATGAAACGAGTCATCTTCTTCTTCAGCCTTTGGCGCTGAGTTTTGAATTAAATTTCCGGATTTCATGCGACGAAACGAGCTGCAGTTCGCTTGAAATGAGTCGCTTTTGTGTGAGCTGGGTACTGACTCGTTTTAAGCTCGTTCCGCTGATCTGGTGTGGCGAACCGGTTTGAATCGCGTGAAACGAGTCATAACTGATGAAACGAGTCGTCTTCTTCTTCAGAATTGGCGCTGAATGCCTTTTCTCGATCTTCTGTGGCCTGCGATCGTGTGCTCGTCCTAAAACAATCCTCTGACAGCTTTGTAAGTTTCGAATTTGGACTTTGGATCGATTTTTCTCTTGGATTTCAGACCCGTTTACCCGTTTCTCACAACCATCGATTCGAGCTCGTGATTCTGTACATTTCGCTGTGATTCATCAACCCAGATCTCTTCTCCATCTTCTCACGAATCCACAGGGCTTTGAATGGTTGAAAACCGTTGAGTAAAACTCGAGTTTTGCTGATTTGAATGCCATCGGTTCGCTGTTCCGCCATTGCTGACCAGAGTGTGCAAATCGACCTCTTGTTCGCAATTCACGCAACGAAATCCAAAACGGTGACTCAGGCTTCGTTCGCAACTTCCTCACGATGCTTCACAACCATTATGACTTCCCAATCCGCCTCGAATCCAGAGAATTCCTCCATTAACCAACTCGGTTTCAGTTTCGCGAAAATAACCAAAATCTGCTGAACTCGTGAATCAAACTATGATTTTGAGTTGTTTTTCCATCGAATTGAGGTTTCGTAATTCATTCTGAGCCTTTACCTAAGCTTTACGACACAAAAAGAATCATCTTTGCTTGAGAAAAACGGAAATGGTTGATCGAATTCATCCGCTGTTCGAAACTCGACCGTTGGTTCATCCAGTTTGAAAAGTTCATTGAGGATTTCGTCGAACAGATTACGGAAACACGGATTTCTCACTCGATTTCGCATCATTCGACGAGTTCTTCATACGGTTAGAAAGGGTAGACGATGGAGAAGAGAATGAGATCGGTTTTGGCTCGAATGGATGATGGTGGAAGGCACGGCAGATCAACCATGGTTTCGGTCAGTTTTTGGCACTTGTTTTGGCCGAATTCCGGCGATCGCCGGAACTTTCAAGACCGGAGAATGGCACCGGCATGTTCGTCTCGTCATGCTGAATCCATGGTTGGCTTGTTTGTTCGATTTCGAGCAGAATTGTGAATTATGAGGTTTGAAGAAGATGGGTTTGACCTGGTCAATTCGTTGACTTTGACCAATTTTGACCTGATTTTCAATTGGTGATTCTGAGAGTTCTAGAAGGTTTCTGATCGCGAGGATTGTACCGTTGGGTTTGTTTCGTCGAGCTCTTCGTTTTGGTATACCGTTTGACCCATTTTGGAGAAGTTGACTTTTGGTCAACTTGGCGATTTTTGGCGTTTGGCTCGGTTTGACTTGGTTGTAGAAGGTTTTTGAATTGTCGTAAAAGTTTGGGGAATTTTTTTGTAGAGTGTTTGAGGTTTTTAGTTGGCCATCTTTGGCCCATTATTTGCGTTTTGGTCCAATTCTTCATTTTATGGCCTTTTTGCCTGTAAAATCACACAAAAATGTATTAAGAGGTTTCAAATTATGTTTTATGAATTATGACTGTTTTTCATACATTTTATGTGAATTATGATTGAATTTGAGATGATAAAAACCCTAAAAATGTGTATAAAAATACACATTACAAATTCCACCACACTTAAACCAAGCTTGCCCTCAAGCGTAAATAAAATCAAGTTTTAGGGTTTTTAAAATCAGTTAAAGCGTTTTGAAAAGAGATTAGTTATTGCCATGAATGTTATATACTAATATTTGATTATTATAATAATACACGAAGGTCGAAGAATATCCATTAATAATTTCAAATTCAAGTTTATTTAAAATTCCCCAATCCTTCAAATACGAACCTTTTTCCAAAAAGTAATGCCCTAATTTTGTTTTTGATATTTTCTCCCCCTAAATTTAAAATGGTGAATTTATAAAATTTACCCCAAAAGTTTCAACTAACTCAACTTTCTCTTTTATAAACACGTAAAGGTTGGTATGCTATCCACTCAAGTTATCAAAAGACAAGTTGTGCTTTGCACGTACAAAAAAAAAAAAATCCTTCATTTTCTATTGCGGATATGTAAAATTTTTTCTTTTTCAAGGGTTTTAAAATAATTTTTCACATTTTTGAATTCTTTTTTTGTGAAGGGATAACAGGTTACGATTTCGGTCACTTGCTTTTAGTGCGAAAATTAGAGATGGGCATACGAGTCATTAGCTATGTCATGAAAGATAGGTTGAGTTAGAAAATTTTTGCGAAACTAGTGGTATTAAAAGTAAGGTTTGATTTCTCAAAAGTTTTAATCACAGCATTACTTTAAAGAAAACGATTTATAATTTCATTAAAGGGGCAAGTGAAATATTTATGAATTTTCGAAACGCTTAATGGATTTTAAATGGATATTATAGATGGGATGAGGTGGAAAATATGGCATTCATGATGATAATTAATCTCTTTTTGAATTTTCAAATCTTTTCATCATTTTCCAAAACCCTAAGTGTTTTCAAAAATTACTTGAGAGGGCTTAGTTTTAAAATTTGTTTTTACAAAACCTTTTATTTATTTTTCATTAAAAATCTTTTTCTTTTAAAACACACAACATTTTATTCACAAAAACGAAAGAAAAATAAGTAAAAATTTAAATTTTTATGGTATTTATGAGTTTTGTTGTTGTTTTTGAAATTTTGCATTTTTTATATGAATTTTCACATTTTTACAAGAAAACAAAACTTGGTTTTGCACAAAACCACCCCACCACACTTAAACCTTTGTTTGTCCTCAAACAAAAAGTATAAAAATGAGAAAATTCGTGGAAATTGGAAAATTTGTTAGGGTTTTATGCAAAACCTCCCCCACCACACTTAAACTTTCGCGTAGCTAATGTTTAAGTGTGAAAGAGAAGTTTTGTAAAAAGAAGAAAAATAAAATAAAATAAGGAAAAGTACGACCTGACACGACGAGTTGCCTCTCGCCAAGCGCCCTTGTTTTACGTCTTGAGCTCGACGCATTTGTGCTTTTCATTCTTTCCTTCCCTCGCTTTGTGGCATCGCTTCTAAATCATGCTCATCGAACCACCTTGTATCATGATTCTCGTAAAAAGCCTTCAAGCGATGACCATTGACCTTGAATTTGATGTCTTCTCCCCTAGAAATTTCAAATACTCCAAACGGCAAAATATGGGTAATTATGTAAGGACCTGTCCATCGGCTCTTCAACTTCCCGGGATGTAATCTCAACCGAGAGTTGAATAACAAGACCTTATCGCCAGTTTTAAATTCCTTTTTGCGAATAAGTTTGTCGTGAGCGATGGTTAGTTTTTCTTTGTAAATTCGAGAATTATCATAAGCCTCAATGCGAAGCTCTTCTAATTCTTGAATTTGTAATTTCCGCAACCCCGCATCTTTTGGGTAATCTTGATTTACCTTTTTGATTGCCCAAAATGCTTTGTGCTCAATTTCCACCGGTAGGTGACAACTCTTTCCATAAACGAGTTTAAAAGGAGTCATCCCTATCGGTGTTTTGTATGCGGTGCGGTAAGCCCATAAAGCATCCCCAAGCCTTTGACTCCAATCCTTGCGAGAGGGATTAACCACTTTCTCAAGGATTGATTTTATTTCCCTATTGGATATTTCGGCTTGCCCATTAGTTTGGGGATGATAAGCGGTTGACATGCGGTGTTGTACATGATAATTTTTCAAAAGGGATTCGAGGTACTTATTATTGAAATGCGAACCCCTATCGCTAATGATAGCTTTAGGCACCCCAAAACGCTGGAAAATATTCTTTTTAAGGAATTCAATCACCGTTTTGGAGTTGGCATCCCTTGTTGGTATGGCCTCAACCCATTTTGAAACATAATCGACACACACAAGAATATATAAATACCCATTTGATTGAGGAAAGGGGCCCATGAAATCTATCCCCCAAACATCGAAAAGCTCAAAAAACAATAAAGCTTTAAGAGGCATTTCGTTTTTGCGGGCTAGATTGCCCGTTTTTTGGCAATTTTCACAACTCTTTATAAAGGAATGAGCATCTTTATAAAGAGTTGGCCAATATAATCCACTTTGGAGTACCTTATGACTTGTGCGTTGCCCTCCAAAGTGTCCCCCACATTCTAAAGTGTGACAAAAAGAGAGTACCGAATTTATCTCGTGGTCAGGCACGCATTTTCGCACCATTTGATCGGAACAAATCTTGTAGAGGTAGGGGTCTTCCCAGAGGTAATAACGTGAGTCATTTTTAATTTGGTCCTTTTGAGCTCGAGAGAGTGTGTTTGGCAATTCGCGAGTTTCGAGGTAGTTGACGATGTCGGCGTACCAAGGCGCCATGCCATGGATAGCATAGAGTTGCTCGTCAGGAAAGAGTTCGTTGATTGGAATGATATCGCCTTCGTTTGTTGGGAGTCGGCTAAGATGATCGGCCACCAAGTTTTCGGCTCCCTTTTTATCCCGAATCTCCACGTTAAACTCTTGAAGGAGAAGGATCCATCGGAGGAGGCGCGGCTTGCATTCCTTCTTCTTCATTAAGTGCTTGAGCGCGGCATGATCTGAAAATACAACAACTTTTGTCCCGACCAAGTATGATCGGAACTTTTCCAATGCAAAGACAATGGCCAATAATTCTTTTTCCGTTGTTGTGTAATTCCGTTGGGCGTCGTCTAAGGTCCTAGAGGCATAGTAAATTACGTGGGGTACCTTCCCGATGCGTTGCCCCAAAACCGCCCCGACACTTAGATCGCTTGCGTCGCACATGATCTCAAAGGGGAGATTCCAATCCGGTGGTTGAATAATGGGCGCTTCGCACAGTTTCCCCTTTAATTCGTCGAATGCCGCCTTGCACGCATCGTTGAACTCGAATTTGATCTCTTTTTGGAGAAGCCTGCACATTGGTTGCGCGATTTTTGAGAAGTCTTGAATGAAACGCCGATAGAAGCCGGCGTGTCCAAGGAATGAGCGGACATCTTTCACATTGCGAGGGTATGGAAGTGTCTTGATAACGTCGATCTTCGCTTTGTCGACTTCCAACCCCTTTTCTGAAATTAAATGACCTAATACAATTCATTGGCTCACCATAAAGTGGCACTTCTCAAAATTTAAGACAAGGTTAGCTTCAACGCACTTTTCCATTATTAGGCTCAAGTTATGGAGGCACTCATCGAACGAGTTGCCATAAATGGAAAAGTCGTCCATGAATACTTCAATAAATTTAGAAATATACTCAGAAAAGATAGAAATCATACACCTTTGAAAAGTTCCAGGCGCATTGCATAGTCCAAACGGCATTCTTCGATATGCGAAAGTTCCAAAGGGGCAAGTGAATGTCGTCTTCCTCTGATCTTCTGGATCGATGGCGATTTGAAAATAGCCCGAGTACCCATCCAAAAAGCAATAGTAGGGCCGCCCCGCTAATCTTTCGAGCATTTGATCGATGAAGGGAAGAGGAAAGTGATCCTTTTTTGTCGCCGCATTGAGTTTGCGATAGTCGATGCAAACTCTCCATCCGTTTTGCACTCGTGTTGGCACTTTCTCTCCTTCGGCATTTTCCACAATCGTGATTCCCGTCTTCTTGGGAACTACATGGATTGGAGATACCCATTCCGAATCGGCCACCGCGTAAATAATCCTCGCATCAAGAAGCTTGAGAAGCTCCTTTTTCACCACCTCCATCATTACTGGATTTAACCTTCTTTGTGCTTCTCTTGATGGTTTTGATCCCTCCTCCAAAACAATTTTGTGCATACATGTCGAGGGGCTTATACCTGGCATATCGGCCAAGGTCCATCCGATCGCCCTCTTGTGTTTTCCAAGAGTTTCCACCAATCGGGTTTCTTGGTCAAGAGTTAGATTCGATGCGATGATGACGGGTAATGTGTTGTTTGGCCCGAGGTACGCGTATTTGAGGTGATCGGGAAGAGGTTTGAGTTCGAGAGTAGGAGCTTCTTCGATTGATGGCTTAATGCGTTCTTGCGATATTTGGAGTTTGTCGTCAGGGGAACCCGAAATGAACTTTATTTCTTCATTATGTTCTTGCTCTATTTCTTGCTTCTCATTCGTTTGTGCGATCTCCCCCCAAACATCCTCAAAAATCGCATCGTATCCCTTCGAGTACTCTTCTTCCAAGTGTTCTTCAACCATTTCATCGATCTCGTCAATAATGGTTAAGCTCGATATATTGTAGTCGTTCGGGTACTTGATGGTGTCAAATATGTTGAAGGTGATTTTCTCGTTGTCGAATTCCATGGACATCGTCCCTGAGTGGCAGTCTATGCATGTTCGCGCGGTCCTTAAAAAGGGTCTTCCTAAGAGGATGGCGGACGAATCGGCGTTGTCGCCCATTTCAAGAATGTAGAAGTCGGCTGGGAAAACTAAACCATTCACCTTGACGAGTACATCTTCCGCGACACCTAGGACGGCGGCCGTCGAACGGTCGGCGAGTTGCACCATCACCCTTGTATCCTTTAGGTCGCCCAAACCCAAGGTCTCGTAAACGGACCTAGGCATTACGTTTATGGAGGCTCCTAAGTCGAGCATGCACCTCGCCAGTTGTTGAAGACCAATGGTGCACGGAATGGCGAAAACTCCAGGGTCTTTCTCTTTTTGTGCGACTCGCGTGTTGATGCTCATTACAGAGGGTAGGTTTATCGTCTCGTTCCCCTTTAATTTCCTCTTATTTGTGCATAGATTCTTGAAGAACTTGGCGTATGGGGGGTGCATTCGGATTGCATCGATAATCGGAATGTTTACCTCCACCTTCTTGAACACCTCCAAAATATCTTTATCGAGCTCATCCTTTCGAGAGTTAACCGCTAGTCGAGTTGGGAATGGTGCGCGCTTCTTTTCCTTTTCTTGCGCGATTTCCTTTTCTTCGTTCTTTCCTTGTTCTTTCTCTTGAATTGGCTCTTCCTCTTTCCTGATCTCTTCTTGTGCCTCATCTTGTTTACACGCGCTTGAACTCGTTTCCTCATCCTGCTTTCTTGGAACCATTAACTCTTCTTCTTCGTCGTGTGAGCCAACCTCTCTCCCACTTCTTAGGCGTATCGCGTTGATAGGTTTGTACTCCGGTGGTCCCGAGCCTTGAGAAGGCAACCGATTGCCCCCTTGTCCTTTCAATAAATTGACTTCCCCCGCGATTTGCTTGATTTGCATTTCCAAATTTTGCATTTGACGCCCTTGCGCAGCTTGGTTTTGGTTGAGTGAGCTTACATCGTTCTTGACGGTTCCCAACTCAGTTGTGAGGTTTGTGAAATTCCCCGCCATTATTGCCATCATTTTATCAAGCTTTTCGTCAAGAGAAGAGATTTGGGAATTCGATGTGGAGGGTTGAGGAGGTTGTTGATGAGGGTGAGCTTGAGGTTGTTGTTGCGCTTGTGCATTTGGATGAACATACACATTCGGTTTTTGGTAATTGGATTGTGGGAATTGAGGTGGCGCATCCTCATTCTTCCAACGAAAATTTGGGTGTTTCTTCCATGACTCATTGTAGGTTTGCGAGAAAGGTTGGCGTTGGTTTGAGTAGCTTCCGATGGCATTGACATCTTCTTGTAGCCTATCGCATTCATCGGTCGCATGATTTGTATCCCCACAAAACTCGCACTTCCTTGGTTCGATCTTCGCGCCCACAGCTTTGAGCATTTGACTAAATCTTGTCTCGAAGTTTTGTGTGATTCTTGATTCCATTGCCTTGAGGTCAACCGTACTTGTCATGTTCACTTGACCCATTCTTCCCCCGCGTCCTTGGTTTCCTTCGGCCATGGTTTCGATAAGAGCTCGCACTTCCGATGGGGTCATGTTATTGAACGATCCTCCAGCCGAGCATTGGAGTAATCGCGCATCGAGATCGTTCATCCCTTGTAGAAATTGGTCGATAAGTGAGGTCTCGTCGAGGTTATGGTTGGGGCATGATGCGCATAATCGCACAAATCGCTCGTAATATTCTTGAAGTGTCTCCCCTCCTCCTTGTTGGATCCCCGTGATTTCCTTGCGGATTTTGGCCGTCAACGTGCTCGGGTAGTATCGTTTTAGAAAACGCGTTCCTACCTCTTGAAACGTTGTAAAAGGACCCCCTTGCAAGTGGGTTAGCCAATCCCTTGGTGCTTCCCCAAGTGTGTGGGAGAAGAGGATCAATTTGATATTATCCAAGTTATCGGATTTACCAAACAATGCTGTGCATTTACGATCTAGATTATCTAAATGTGCATATGGGTTGTCATTTTTATGTCCTTCAAATATGGGTAATACATTTAATATAGATGGACTTAGTTTAAAATTGGGCACAGTTGGTATAACAATATTTCCAGGATTTCGAGGGATTTGATGGTCTAAAAGTTCTCCTAATGTTCTTTCTTGAGCCATTTTATGAATTTGAGATGATGATGGTGTTGAATGAGAATTAGATTTAAAAAGAGTTTGAGAGTTTAGCTTGGATGATAATGAGTGAACGGTTGGAGAGATTGGAGCTCTTTCTTGTGGCCCTTTCACTCGTTGTTGCTCCCAATTTTGTTCTTCTTCTTCTTGAGGCCCTTGGATGGAAGGAGAAACCTCGTTACGCCCTTTTTGCCTTGAGTAAGTTTCGTCTTGCTTGCTTCGTGCCTTATCCTTCTTGACCTTCCTTAGATGTTTGTTAATGTCCTTCTTTGAAGGTGTGTGCACTTCGCCTTGCGATCTCGTCTTTCTCATGCACCTTCAAAATTCAAATGAAACAAAAACACTAGACAATTGATTAGAAGTTAGTAATAAACTCAATTAAAGCCGTCTCCCCGGCAACGGCGCCATTTGTAAACCGCGCAAAACCGTCGTTAAATTTCACACAATTTAGCAAAAATATTTATAATTTCCCTAGATTTACTCTTAAGTGTATATGTGGTCTTTTGAGTTTTAGGGGTCGAACACAAGGAGAATGGCCTTGAGATATTACAATTCTTTTCAAAAGTAGGTCTTGTTTTGTTCAAATGATGTAGATTGTTTAAGAAGGGTAATGGTGTATTAGATGGATTTTAATCAAATTCGTGCACAATTCTTTTGAAAATTCTTTAATAATATTTTCAAATGTCCACAAGTTGCAAATGATATGTCATTGAAAACTAGAGAATGAGACCTTCACAATATAAGGCAAATCAATATTCACTTTTATTCATATTTTTATGTAAACTTTCGTTTTAGTCCACACTTTTCATAATCAATCAACAGAGTTTTTCATAAAATCATAGAAAATCGAAAATTACTTCGAAAATCACCAACATTTAACAGAAATTAGGAAAGCAAGTTCAGATTGTGTGGTAAAAATCTCAGATCAAAAAGATTAATATTCCAAAAGTTATGGTCAAAACTCAGAACATATGACAGATTTAGACAGAGAATGATAAGTGTTGCTAAAAGAGGGTGTAATTCAAATTTTATCCAAACAACAATTCAATTAAAATTCAGATTGAGAAACTACACTTCAAAATGATTTCCAGAGACTTAGATTTTTTATTTATAGGATTTTTTTACTAATTTCTAAAAATTGTAGAAAAACAGTCAGATTCAAAATCAAGAACAGAAGATTTAAAAAAAATCAAAACTTTGCACAGATTTTATCTTACAAATTTAACATAAAAGCATTGGGCACATATTATATGAAAGTTGTTCTAAAATATCTAAAGAAACACAAAATATTTTTTTTTATAATTTTCTTAGATCAGATCTGAAGTCAAACAATTTTTTTACTGAAACTGACAGAAACAAATTACAGAAAAATGTATTTTTGAATTTAGAGGATAAAAGTAGGGATTTTTAAGGCAATTTGATCAATAATTGTATCATTAATCACAAAATATTCAATTATTCAGATTTGGAACAAGTTTGAATTATTTTCAACCAGAAAAACTCAGCAAATAGATCAAAATTTCAGATCAAACACCAGTCAACCAACTAGTGTTTGATCTCAAATTTTTGAACTAAAAACTTCACTAAATCAAGCAAAAACCTCAACCAAGATTCAAGATGATAAAATGGACTAACATGCAGGAAAATTCAGTTCTAAATGACCTAATTAATTCAACCAAATCGATTAAACCAAAAAAAACCAGATTTAACAGCATATTATGAACAGTAACCAAATCAGTCAATTTAATTCAAATTAAAGCAAGATTTCAAACAATTCTATCACAAAAAGCCTATCCCTACAAAATTCTACTCACACATGATAAGATCAACCGAAATTAGGCATGTGTTCATCATATTTTTTTACAAATTGGATCTTGTGATCTAAAATTGGATACAAGAGATTAAATGAAAATTGAATCAAACCGAGACGTAGAAGATCAACCAGAAGCTTCCTTGAGCCGATTTGAACCTCCAATTGATGCTCGATCCAGCCGGAACCGCTCAATTGCCTTTTTCACCAAAATCAGCCCGAATTGGTGAATTTTCACTCAAACTCGAAAATTGAAGCTCGAAAAGCTCTGAGATTCAGTAATGGAGTTACTGAAACTTAAAGAAGATGATTGGAGAGTGGTGTGTTGAAAGAATTTGGAGAATGGAAGAATGATTGTGAGAGATTGGATGGAAGGGTGTGTTTTATAGAGAGGCTGGTCTGGAGAGTGGGGGACAAACAGAGCGATTCCATTGGCTCAGGCAGATCAAGTGGGGTGTACTGAAGATCTGTGCGAAATTTCGTTGAATTTGGTTGAGAAATGGACGGATTTGAATCATCGGATTTTTCTTCTGTTATTCGCGCGAACTGAACTGAATTCAGTTCAGATACGATTTGAATCGTGTCACTGAGACTAACAGTGGGTCCCTTCAGAATAAGTTGTGGTGAAACGGGTCGTAATCGCGTGAAACGAGTCGCTATTCCGTTATTAATCTCTGAGTTTTCAAACTGTCTTTTTCTGATTTTCTGTGGCGAAACGGTGAGACGAGTCATAACTGATGAAACGAGTCATCTTCTTCTTCAGCCTTTGGCGCTGAGTTTTGAATTAAATTTCCGGATTTCATGCGACGAAACGAGCTGCAGTTCGCTTGAAATGAGTCGCTTTTGTGTGAGCTGGGTACTGACTCGTTTTAAGCTCGTTCCGCTGATCTGGTGTGGCGAACCGGTTTGAATCGCGTGAAACGAGTCATAACTGATGAAACGAGTCGTCTTCTTCTTCAGAATTGGCGCTGAATGCCTTTTCTCGATCTTCTGTGGCCTGCGATCGTGTGCTCGTCCTAAAACAATCCTCTGACAGCTTTGTAAGTTTCGAATTTGGACTTTGGATCGATTTTTCTCTTGGATTTCAGACCCGTTTACCCGTTTCTCACAACCATCGATTCGAGCTCGTGATTCTGTACATTTCGCTGTGATTCATCAACCCAGATCTCTTCTCCATCTTCTCACGAATCCACAGGGCTTTGAATGGTTGAAAAACGTTGAGTAAAACTCGAGTTTTGCTGATTTGAATGCCATCGGTTCGCTGTTCCGCCATTGCTGACCAGAGTGTGCAAATCGACCTCTTGTTCGCAATTCACGCAACGAAATCCAAAACGGTGACTCAGGCTTCGTTCGCAACTTCCTCACGATGCTTCACAACCATTATGACTTCCCAATCCGCCTCGAATCCAGAGAATTCCTCCATTAACCAACTCGGTTTCAGTTTCGCGAAAATAACCAAAATCTGCTGAACTCGTGAATCAAACTATGATTTTGAGTTGTTTTTCCATCGAATTGAGGTTTCGTAATTCATTCTGAGCCTTTACCTAAGCTTTACGACACAAAAAGAATCATCTTTGCTTGAGAAAAACGGAAATGGTTGATCGAATTCATCCGCTGTTCGAAACTCGACCGTTGGTTCATCCAGTTTGAAAAGTTCATTGAGGATTTCGTCGAACAGATTACGGAAACACGGATTTCTCACTCGATTTCGCATCATTCGACGAGTTCTTCATACGGTTAGAAAGGGTAGACGATGGAGAAGAGAATGAGATCGGTTTTGGCTCGAATGGATGATGGTGAAAGGCACGGCAGATCAACCATGGTTTTTTGAGAATTCTCAAAAAAAAAGAAATGAAAAATAAAAAGATTACCGGCAATGATTCTGCTGCTATTCATCAAACGAAGAAACATCTTGGCAAGGCTCGGTCAACTTCTGCCAGGTCACTTCGTCTTCTCGATGAGTTTGAAGGTCAGAGTTCCACCATGCCAAAGCATGACTTGTCAGCTTCAGCCTAGCAAATGAAACTTGATCTTCACTACTATAACCATAAAGGTGAAAGTCTGTCTCGAGTTGACTCAACCATGAGTCGACTTTCTCGACATCTACCGACCCATCATAGACCGGTATGTAAATTCTAGCCTCCACCTTAAATGGTTTCGGCTGCACTTCTTTTTCGGTCAGTTTTTGGCACTTGTTTTGGCCGAATTCCGGCGATCGCCGGAACTTTCAAGACCGGAGAATGGCACCGGCATGTTCGTCTCGTCATGCTGAATCCATGGTTGGCTTGTTTGTTCGATTTCGAGCAGAATTGTGAATTATGAGGTTTGAAGAAGATGGGTTTGACCTGGTCAATTCGTTGACTTTGACCAATTTTGACCTGATTTTCAATTGGTGATTCTGAGAGTTCTAGAAGGTTTCTGATCGTGAGGATTGTACCGTTGGGTTCGTTTCGTCGAGCTCTTCGTTTTGGTATACCGTTTGACCCATTTTGGAGAAGTTGACTTTTGGTCAACTTGGCGATTTTTGGTGTTTGGCTCGGTTTGACTTGGTTGTAGAAGGTTTTTGAATTGTCGTAAAAGTTTGGGGAATTTTTTTGTAGAGTGTTTGAGGTTTTTAATTGGCCATCTTTGGCCCATTATTTGCGTTTTGGTCCAATTCTTCATTTTATGGCCTTTTTGCCTGTAAAATCACACAAAAATGTATTAAGAGGTTTCAAATTATGTTTTATGAATTATGACTGTTTTTCATACATTTTATGTGAATTATGATTGAATTTGAGATGATAAAAACCCTAAAAATGTGTATAAAAATACACATTACACTTCTCTTCTCTTTTTTTTTTAATCCATCATTTATTTTGTTTTATCTTCCTTAATTTGTTTCATTTGTTAACCTAGTTCTCTACCCATATCCCGACATAAACCTGTGAATTAATGTAAAATAAAATATCTTATTACGGACTACATAGTCCCTAAATATCAAAATACGACGAATCCCCATTTATGAGATTTAATTAACCCTTATTATTATTTCAACAACCCTCAAATTCAAATCAAAGATAATACCAAATAGCATAATATATCAGCGGAAGTACAATATGTCAAACCAGAAATAAGATATTCAAATGGAAATAAAATATATACTGAAACGAAAACCGAAAGAGAAACAAACAGAATCCCTAACCTTTAGTAGCTCAACATGACCAGAAAAGAAGTATCACCAATATCACACGTTTCGATTTGGCCCGACCGGTCCATAAATAATCTCATTAAGGACATAATAAATATAATATTATTATCTTAAAATAATTAACAGTATAAAAACTTAAAATAGTAGATCTGAAAATATTATTAATATTCAAATTTTAAATCATTTATCATCTAAAGTAGTTTCAATTTGAACTTTTGGATCAGTAAAATAATTAAGAGTAAGACTTGGGTACCTTTAACAGGAATGAGGAAAAAGAACAAAAGCAAGTCAAATCGGATTGTTGCAAAGTGAGGAGAATATGAGAGTATGAAGTCCTCTCTTTTTTTGTTGTCGGCTGTATGGTCACGTTTAGAGAGAGAGAGAGAGAGAGAGAACTAGAGGGTGAAATGAATAGAAGGATTTATATGTTTCTTGGAGCACGGGTTAATCAAAAGACAACGAAAAGAAATGGAAATGATACAAATATTAGGCAGTAAAAATGAGGGATTTGGCATGGATTTTATGTGGGAAATTTTGCGAGGTATTTCAAGTAGAAATCAAGATAATTATAGGAAGTTTTTAATATTATAAAAGGGAAAGAATATGAAATGAATTTCGAAATTATTACTAATTATATCAGAATTTAATAGAGGATTATTAGAAGCCATATATAGAAATATGAATGATTTCAAAGAATATTTAGAGGTACTTTCACTGATGCATAAATATAATAGAATAAAATATCAAGCTCGAATCAGTAAAACTTTTCACACAAAGCTAAACTTCTCATAAAAGTAATTTATATATATTCAAATTGTTAAATTTATGAATAGATCTGAAAATGTAAATAGAAATAGAACAAAAAATAGAAATCTAAAAATTAAAAGAAATGCCTATCCAAAAAACAAAATTGCAAATAAGCTGACATATGTACAACACGAAAAATCACATGTATTTGCAGCAAAATGGAATTGTTAGATTGGGTGGTTTATATAGGGAATGTTTGAAATTCAAATCAGGGCCGAATTTCAAAATTAATAAAAAAATCCTGCTCATATGATTAATGTAAATTCGTGCAGCCTTTAATAATTTCACGGAGCCCAAAGTTTTTCAGGTTTTGAAAATTGGGCTACATCATTAAATCCGGCCTGGTAAATCTAAATAAATTGACTGATAAACCCAAATAAAGGTGACAAATTTAAACAAGATCCATTAAACTTAAGGCCGAAATCACTATATATAAATTTCAGCCCACGTTTATCAGCGGCCCGCGTTTATCACCAGCCCATAAATGTTACTTTCCACGTTATCAAAAGTGTGGAGGGAAAAATAGAGAGAAGACTATCATCACTCGAAAAACAAAAAAAAAAAAAGGACTTCATACTCTCATATTCTCCTCACTTTGCAACAATCCGATTTGACTCTTGCTTTTGTTCTTTTTCCTCATTCCTGTTAGAGGTACCCAAGTCTTACTCTTAATTATTTTACTGATGCAAAAGTTCAAATTGAAACTACTTTAGATGATAAATAATTTAAAATTTGAATATTAATAATATTTTCAGATCTATTATTTTAAGTTTTTATACTCTTAATTATTTTTAGATTATAATATTATATTTATTATGTCATTAATGAGATTATTTATGGACCCGTCGGGCCAAATCGAAACGTGTGATATTGGTGATACGTCTTTTCTGGTCATGTTGAGCTACTAAAGGTAAGGGATTCTGTTTTGTTTCTCTTTCAGTTTTTGTTTCAGTATATATTTTATTTCCGTTTGAATATCTTATTTCTGGTTTGACATATTATACTTCCGCTGATATATTCTGCTATTTGGTATTATCTTTGATTTGAATTTGAGGGTTATTGAAACAATAATAAGGATTAATTAAATCTCATAAATGGGAATTCATCGTATTTTGATATTTAGGACTATGTAGCCTATAATAAGATATTTTATTTTACATTAATTCACAGCTTTACGTCGGGATATGGATAGAGAACTAGGTTAACAAATGGAATAAATTAAGAGAAGATAAAACAAAATAAAAGAAGATCAAATAAGATTAAAAAAAAAAGAAGAAGAGAAGATAAATGAATAAGAAGAAGACCAGGTCTGGGCTGTAACCTAAGTGGTGTCTTAGGAGCGGTTGTTAGCGCGACGGAACTTACCCCAGACAACAATTCTAGGACTCCGTTCGGGTCTAAATGATTTGATGCGCAAAAATATTGGACCTACCCCAGACAACAATTATGGAACTCCGACTGGTTAATATATGGAAAGATGAAAGAAGAAATAAAATCGGTTAGACCTACCCTAAACAACAATTTTGGGACTTGACTAGTTAATAGATGAAAAGAGAAAATAAGAAGAAATAATAAATTAAAGATAAAAAGATTAATTAAGAAAGATAAGAAGAGTAATTAATGTTGTGAGAAGTTTTAAAGAAAAAAAGAGAGTACATATATATATATATATATATATATATATATATATATATATATATATATATATATATATATATATATATATATATATATATATATATATATATATATATATATATAATATTACTTATAAGGAGAGTGACTTTTGGGTAATCATGATTATTGTTATTACGAGACAAATATTTCTTTTGAATTCAGTAATTAGTTTAGTCAAAGAAGACCGGGCTTCGTTTGATTTTTGTTTACCCTAACTGAGTACACTGTACTCACCCTATTTGTTTTCCTGTTTGTTTTTCCGCCCAGGTTGGAGTCGGTGTTTAGAAGTTCAAGTTAAAGCTGTGCATTGGCCTTTGAGGTGTTAAATGCGATTTTACCAGGAAAACGCTTCCTATATTATTATTTAATTTTAATAATATAGCGGCGGTCTCGTTCCGGTTTCGGGGCATGACAAAATGGTACCAGAGCAGTTGATCCTCGGTTAGTACAGTCGGTCGTATTAGGTTTAGTTCTTAGTCAGCAAGTTTACTTGTTTCGGGTTCCTTTCAATTGTTTCTAGAGTCGTTCCAGTTGATTCCAATTTTCTTGTTCTCAGCTTCAAGTTATTTTATTCGGTCAGCTTATTTCGTGAGTAAAATTTCGAGGTCGAAATTTCTTTTAAAGGAGAGTAATTGTAATACCCCAAAATTCTTAATCTTTGAGTCAGTGTATTCTGATCATTTCACTTAATCAGTAAATTCGAGTCAATTTCAATTTTGTGGTCAGCTGTTTTATCCATGTTCTCATTTTTAAATGCTTTATTCCAATTTCCTGTTTTTCGAGCTGTTCAGTATCTCAAATTTCGAGGACAAAATTTCCTTTAAGGGGGAATGATTGTAATGCTCTAAAATTTTAATTTTAGGGCTAAGAATATTTTGATCATTTCACATAATTTAAAATTTTGAAAATATTTTATTTATTTATTATTTATTTATTTATTTATTTTGTTATATATTGTTAAATTTATGAATATATATAGGGAGAATTTCAGGTATATTCCTGCTAAAACTCAAAATATCAAATATATCCCTCTTAAACACTAAATATCATATTTATCCCTCTAAAACTTAATTAATATCAAATTTATCCTTTACAATTAAAAATATATCAAATATATCCTCTTAAAACTAACATAATATCAAATATACCCATACGGTTAACTTTTCATCCAATTATCTATAACTTTTTAATCTTAATAGCCATTGCCAAGATCTAAGCACAGCTGGTATATCTTCTTCTTCGCGAAACGGCTCAACAACACCTCCAAAATACTTCTTTATCCTCAATTAACTGAAATTAAGCATAATCACAAAAATTCACCCTATCCTAATTAACACTAATTTGTAGTAATCCAATTCCTCAAAAAAAATTTGTAGAAATCCAGCACATAATCAATCAGATTAAGAAAAAAAAAAAGATACCTTAAACAATTCTAGCAATGGTGTATATGGCTGTGAAAAGAGACACAAAATGGCGGGCATGAAGCAGGGAGGCGAAAGAGAAGGCGGATCAAATGTGCAAGTAATCTAATTGGCCCCGCTAAGTCACTGTATCCCTGAAGTTGACTCTCGATTTTGCATATCCCGTCGTAGTGTCCACCTCTCAGCTTGCTTGTCATCGTCCCCTCCACCTCTCGTCTCGATCACACCAAAAAGAGGGGGAATCCTCGTCTACATCGCCAAAAGGGAGGGAGGGTCGTCTTCTCTCGTTTGGATCGAGCCAAAGGGGGAGGATTCTGGATCGCCGGTGGAGGAGGTCATGGTGCTTCCCCTGTGTGGATCGTGAAAGAGGGAGAGAGTGTGGATAGATTAAGACGGGACGAGAGAGAAAGGTGGTAAAAGAGTCATTATACTTATTTTCCGTTAAACATAACAGAAATTTCAAATTTGGACAAATTTGATATGAATTGAGTTTAAGAGGAATAAATTTGATATTTAATGTTTAAGAGGGATATGTTTGATATTTTGGGATTTAGTAGGGATATACGTGAAATTCCTCCATATATATAAATTATTTTTTTGAGAAGTTTAGCTTTGTGAGAAAAGTTTTACTGATTCAAGCTTGATATTTTATTCTTTTATATTTATGCATCAGTGAAAGTACCTCTAAATATTCTTTGAAATCATTCAAATTTCTATATTTGGCTTCTAATAATCCTCTATTAAATTCTGATATAATTAGTAATAATTTCGAAATTCATTTCATATTCTCTCCCTTTGATAATATTAAAAACTTCCTATAATTATCTTGATTTCTACTTGAAATACCACGCAAATTTCCCACATAAAATCCATCATGCCAAATCCCTCATTTTTACTGCCTAATATTTGTATCATTTCCATTTCTTTTTCGTTGTCTTTTGATTAACCCGTAGCCCAAGAAACATATAAACCCTTCTATTCATTTCACCCTCTAGTCTCTCTCTCTCTCTCTCTAAACGTGACCAAGTCAGCAACAATCCAGCAACACCCACAACAAAAAAAAGAGGACTTCATACTCTCATATTCTCTTCACTCAGCAACAATCCAATTTGACTCTTGCTTTTGTTCTTTTTCCTCATTCCGGTTAAAGGTACCCAAGTCTTACTCTTAATTATTTTACTGATCCAAAAGTTCAAATTGAAACTACTTTAGATGATAAATGATTTAAAATTTGAATATTAATAATATTTTCAGATCTACAATTTTAAGTTTTTATACTCTTAATTATTTTAAGATAATAATATTATATTTATTATGTTGTTAATGAGATTATTTATGGACTGGTCGGGCCAAATCGAAACGTGTGATATTGGTGATACTTTTTTTCTGGTCTTGTTGAGCTTACTAAAGGTTATGGATTATGTTTTGTTTCTCTTTCGGTTTTCGTTTCAGTATATATTTTATTTCCGTTTTAATATCTTATTTCTGGTTTGACATATTATACTTCCGCTGATATATTCTTTGATTTGAATTTGATGGTTGTTGAAATAATAATATGGGTTAATTAAATCTCATAAATGGGGATTCGTCGTATTTTGATATTTAGGGACTATGTAGTCCGTAATAAGATATTTTATTTTACATTAATTCACAGGTTTATGTCGGGATATGGGTAGACAACTAGGTTAACAAATGGAACAAATTAAGAGAAGATAAAACAAAATAAATGATGATAAAATACAATAAAATAAAATAAGAGAAGAGAAGATAAAAGAATAAGAAGAAGACCAGATATGGGCCGTAACCTAAGTGATATCTTATGAGCGGTTGTTAGTGCGACAAGACTTACCCCAGACAGTAGTTCTAGGACTCCGTTCGGGGCTAAATGATCTGATGCGCACAACTGTTGGACCTACCCCAGACAGAAATTCTGGGACTTCGACTGGTTAATATATAGAAAGATGAAAGAAGAAATAAAATCAGTTGGACCTACTCCAAACAACAATTTTGGACTCCGACTAGTTAATAGATGAAAAGAGAAAAGAAGAAGAAATAATTAATTAAAGATAAAAAAGATTAATTAAGAAAAATAAGAAGAGTAATTAATGTTGCAAGAAGTTTTAAAGAAAAAAAAAAGAGTATATATAGGTACATATATATATAAGTATAATAAGGAGAGTGACTTTTGGGTAATCATGATTATTGTTATTACGAGACGTATATTTTTTTTGAATTCAGTAGTTAGTTTAGCCAGAGAAGAATGGGTTTCGTTTGATTTTTGTTTACCCTAACTGAGTACCAATGTACTCACCCTATTTGTTTTTTCTGTTTTTCCGCCCAGGTTGGAGTCGATGTTTAGAAGTTCAAGTTAAAGTTGTGCATTGGTCTTTGAGGTGTTAAATGCGATTTTATCAGAAAAACGCTTCATATATTATTCTTTAATTTTAATAATATAGCGGCGGTCTCGTTCCGGTTTCGGGGTGTGACATCGGCAATGTACACAAGAATCAAGGTGACTAAGTTTGCAGTTTTTGGAATGAAGAGAGACTGATTGGATTCGGAAAATATGAACCCAAATTGAATAAGGCTGGAAGAGAGCTTGTGAAACCAGGTACGAGGTGTTTGTTTGGAACCGTAAAGCTAAATGTTATATTTAAAGGACTGAAATTTAAATTATAAAGGACTAATAAATAAATTACAGATTTATAGGGGGCCAAGGCTCCTGCTAGTCACCCTTTGGTTCCGCCCCTGTCCGCCGCCGCCGCCTTTAGGGCCTTCACCAGCTCTGCCTCGACCGCCCGTTCGACCTCCAACAGCTCTGCCGCCGACTCATGTCTATTTTTCTTTTTCTTTTTTCTATGATTTTGGGTTTTCAGGTGCTTTTGTGGATCATAACTGAGCGTTTGTACTTCATTGACTCTTCTTTATGTTTCTTTAGCACAGATTTTGGGATTTTGAGAATGGAATTTTGTATCGATTTTGAGCTTGAATTTTACTTTTTTCCATAAGATTGTAGTGTGGTTGATTCTTTAGTCTATAAAGCCTTCTTCTTTCTTTCTATTATTCTTTTGAGGATATGTAGGTTGAGTATAAATCAGTCTTATTCCGTATAATAAGGTGATGGCTTCTCGGTCCTTAACAGAAGATAATGGTTTGTAGGTTTCCAGCTTTCTAATAAATCTCATATTTAATCCATCTTTCTCTGTTATTTTTTCATTTATACCAATGACGTCCATTGGATTAGCTGAATTTAAAAATATATATATATATAACTAATTTAATTTGTTCTATAATTCATATAAAGAATTTCACTCTGAGCAACATTTATTCAAAGCTTCTGACAAATTTGAGAGATTAAGTATTGAATTAATGAGCTAATGATTTCTTAAATCTATGTAGTAAAGGTGTTTGATCGTTTGTCTCTTAGAAACCAATTTTGAATTTAAGGGAATCATGATTGAACCATGATAAAAGGGGAAAAAAGGGAAATGGTTGTTTTAGTGGATTTTTGTGATTTCTGGATATTTTATAAATATGGTACATTTTCTTGAGAAATTGATCTTACGGACAGAGACCATGATATACCATTGCAAAATAAAATTCATTGTCGAAAAAATCTTATGAAAGTTTAGAAAATTCTAGAAGTAAAATATATATTCTTTTTGTACTGGTATATTGGTTTACAAAATGTAATAGCAAAATAATGTATCAAAAGCAATTTATTATTCATTCAATTCCTCAAAATTGCAGTGTAATTTGAAGCACGAATACACAGGAGATAATTGTGTGCAATTGAAATTTAAAAGGACCCGAAGCACTATCAGAACCGACTCAGCTGTTGTAGGACTTCAACTGCTACTTTTACAACCCGGAAGATGATGTTTTGCTTCATGAACCTAAGGTGAGGGTGCGTAAGTATCAGTTCTATTTTTTAAGTAAATTTTTATAAATAAAAGTTTGGATTTTGGTGTTGTTTTATTTTGGTCGAATTTGTATAGTTTAGAGTTAATTGTGGTTAAATTGGGTGAAGTTTGAGGATTTATTGAGTCTTAGTTGTTGTTGAGTCCAAAATGGGTGAAAAAAAAATACATTTAAGACCCTAGATAGAGATTCTTTAGTAAAATTTGAAGCTAAAAAGGTACCTTTTTTTGTTTAATTTAATCTAATTGTTTTAAACTCCAAGCTGCAGAAAAAACAACATTTTGGTATAAATTTTAAAAACTTGACAGAACAAAGTTTAAAAGGAAAATTTGCAAAAAGGTCCCTGCATTATTGATATTTGATAGATTAGAGACATGGTTAAAAAAATAAATTTATTATAATAAATAATAATTAAGAAGATGACTAACTAACAACGTTAAATCTTGGGCTATTCTCTTGATTTCTAAGAATATAGGGGCTTCTTTGCAATTTAAATATAATGCAGGGTGTTTCTACAAATTTCCGAACTTTCACATAATCACAGATCCAAATATGAGCACCAAATAAGCAAAAAGTATTGTAAATATGAGTACCGGTATAAGCTATACCATTGATATCAGTACCGGAATAAGTATGGTAGAGATACCAAACGAGATGAATACAGTATGTGAGGTTTAGAGGTTCAAGGAAGCTCTCATCATGGCTCAACAGATTTTAATTCAATTTCAAATTTTAATTTGAATCTATTTATCTTTTTTCAATTATTTGATTTTAGAATCACTGACCACTCTTCAACACAAGCAAATATGTATTGATACAATTAAGGTACCATTTCCTTATATTTATTTAATTATTTGTTTATTTATTTACTTATCTATTA
The DNA here is from genome assembly GCA_027726005.1 of Juncus effusus. Lineage (NCBI taxonomy): Eukaryota > Viridiplantae > Streptophyta > Magnoliopsida > Poales > Juncaceae > Juncus > Juncus effusus. The sequence continues at coordinate 4,121,832 of CM050903.1, read as the reverse complement.
GTTATTTTTTTATAATTGATAGAGGACTGAAATATCTGTTTGTAGCCTCGCACACTCCTTAATGAAGTGAGTTTTTTTATATGTTAATTCGCACAAATAACTTATTGATTTAATTACAAATACATGTACTTTTTATCCATTGGATAATAAATTATTTATTTTTGTAATCTATGCTTTTGTTGTAGGAGCTAGAAGAATGCCGTCAATGAGTCGTTAGACCTTGATCACAGTTGCTAAATAATTTAAATGGTTAAAATTTGTTGTATTGTGATGTTTAAAAATTGGATTAGTTATAATCTTGCTCTATTGTTTTTCCCCTTATTTTCTCCAAAGCATCAGGGCTGTTTATTTTCATATTTTCTCCAAAGCATAAGAGATTCAGACCAATTAACACCCCCCCCCCCCAACAAAATATAGGCTCAGTACGTTGTGGATTCACATGAGGGAACACGTGGACCTCTATGGTGGGCCGTTCTGATGAGAAGTGTGTCTTTTTCTCCAACCTTTGATTTATTTAAATTTTTGATTTTCTATGAATTTTAGCGTGAAATATATGACGTGTCGAACTTTATTGGTTTCTAACGTTGTATTACTGATCCGGTGAGAACCATCTACTCAATACACAAAACAAGGTTTTTCTCATCGCCAGAAATTTTATATTTTGGGGAAAAAGAAAAAAGGAGCGTCGTATTGGCCTCTCTCACTCTCTCTCTCCATTGAAAAGGTTTAATCTTACTTGAAATATTTCGAATTTTCATAAATTGGGATTAGTGTTTTTCATTTGGGTCTTTCAGTTTTCTGTTTTAGATGGAATTAAGCCTCAATTTACTTGAAATAATATAATCTTTGGTATAAAATCTAATGTAAGTACTGTTTTTGGAAGAATTTAGTTTTCTTTTTTTTTTTTCTTTTTTTTTTCCCTTTTTCCCTCCTTCTTTGGTGCTTATGTGCAAATTGATTAATCGGTTCCTTTATTAGACACGTCAACTGATCATTTCTAAAGACATATTACTCTACTTTATATTTTTCATGAAAAAGTAGTTTGTCGATCACATATTTTGTATAAAGAAATAAAATCTCAGATGCTTTATTAATTCTTTATTTTGCTCTGTTGTCTTTGGGAAGAAAATAAGATAGAAGGGTCTAAATGATATTTCCCTTGTTTTATGGTCCCATACATGATATTTTAACTTCTCAGTGTATTCATGATGTTGATATTTTATACGGGTATAGATGAAATTAATTAGCGTAGGGCTGTACCAGTGTACCACATTTCATTGGTTCATAATTCGAACTGCATAACTTAGCCTCGATCAACTAAAAGTTGTTAATCAATCTTTAAGACTTCTAATCTACCTAACGTTATACGATTTAGCATCTTGATTTATGCTGTAACAAATGACATAATAAAAATAAATATTAATACATGTTGCTGATTTTTTCTCTTTATTTATTTAGAAAATGGAGGGTTTCTTATTTTGGACACGAAAAATTTCTCTCATTCAATGAATGCAAATTTACCTGAATGGACCGAACAACTGAATTCCTTTTTGAAACACGATTTTTTCTTTCATTTAAATTCTATTTTGATTGTTCGGAAGTTTTTTTTCTTTTGATGTATCAAATGCATATGTAGCCTTACAAATCCAAGAAGCAAGTTATGTCAGAAATAATCGAAAAGAACAAATTCTACAAGGTCCACGCTTCTTTCTTTAATTACATGTATATACAAATAAGTTGCGCATTTTTGTTTTCAAAGCAATATTTTTTGCGTAATTTCTTACCTTTTTCAATGTTTCCGAATCAGGCCGAAAAAGTGAAAAAAGGAAGTGGATGAAAAACTTGACCAAGATTCTAATTCGTTGGCTCGAGCAGAAGCATTAAATGCTATGTTGACTAAAAACAACACGGTTCCAGCTTGTAATGAAAGTAAAAAACGTTTGAAAACCAGAGATCTCTCTTTTATTAAGGTACATTATTATCTCTTTATATATGGAAATTTATCAAATCTATTACTGCATTTATATGTAAATGTCAAATATAGTTTTTAATTCAAGAAATTTGTACAGATTCAGTTGTGTCACATATATATTTTTTTTTTCAGCAACAAAATAATTTAAAATAATGCATATGAATTCTTTAGTTCTTTATCATTAAATCAGATAGTGAAAAATAGCTTACATATGCTATGAAGAAACTGAATGGTTTCTTTCTTTTGTGGAACAGTGGAACTAATTTTAGTTTTCAATAGTGTGTGAAGTGATTAAAATCAAGGGCGTAAATGTTTGAGTATATTTTCTATTTTTGGATTATGAAAAGAAAATCAAGGGTGTAAATTAGGATAGTTAGATAGTTATTTGTAAATGAATTTAAAAATTCGTGGTAATTAATAGAAAATTTTGCATTTGGAAGGGAATATTTCAAGCCCCCTCAGTCCCCTCCTAAATTCTTCAAAAAAACAAAAGTGGAAAAATCAAGAAAATAATCAATTTTTGTAATTATTTCATGTTTTCCATTCTTTGTGATTTATTATTTTTAGGGTTTTTGGTGAAATATTTTGCTTATTTTGTGTGCTATTCATACTTTTAGCCTTTAGGATTTTTTTGTATTGCAATAATATGAACACCCTAATATTTTGGTATGAATCAAATGTCATGTAATTACATTTTTATTGATTTCATCTTTTATTAGACGTTTTTATTTATTTTTTTACATCAGGAGAAGCCTGGCGCATATGATAAGTTTGTGAAGGAGATGACAATGGAGTTGTGGGCCCGCACCTCAGTTCAGACGAAACAATGCACATAGAATATGATCTGACTTGGAGGTTAACGATGGTGTGAATACTCTACTCTATGCATATGATCATTCACCTGACTTGGAGAGTGAGTATTCAAAAATGGAACATAAAAAGATAGTGTATGCTTGAAAAGTGTAGTTAAGATTTATAACCCATTTAATGTATGACAAAAATATTAGAATATATTTTAACTGTGTTTTTTCATAACACAAATAGATAAATTTGATCTATGTATATGTTTGGTAATATCACATTATTTTGTTGCTCCAGAAACAAAAATCAGACACCATTGTGTTTGTCGCGGAGCTGACATTTACATATATTGTTATCTTCTGAAAGTATGTGTGTTAGTATTCTATATGATATATAAATCGTTGTATGGTGTACATAGATTTATGTAAATATCTTTAAATTATAATTTTGTAATTAGCTAGCTACTTGTAGTAGCAAGTTATTGTTTACTTGCTTGAGTTCTTTGGATGAGTGCATAACATACATTTAGTATGAGTATATAACTAGCAAAAAGCTTAAAATCCGCAACGAAGCGCGGACATTTTCCTAGTGTACTTAAGTTTCCAAAATGTAGGAAGCAATGTAGTTACGTTTTGAAAATGTAGGGTCAGCCTTTAATGGGGATAGAGTATTTTGTTTCTAAATTATTTGACAAATGTAGATGAATTAATTTGATAACTAACAAAACATTTTAGACCTGTTTCTAAATTATTTGACAAATGTAGATGAATTAATTTGATAACTAACAAAATATTTTAGACCTGTTTCTAAATTATTTGACAAATGTAGATGAATTAATTTCATAACTAACAAAACATTTTAGACCCGCAGCAACGCGCGGGCCTTCACCTTGTATACACTATTTCTCATCAATGTTTTAAATGTCAAACATCCGAGTCGGAAATTTTGCCGACTAGTGACATAGTGGCTAGACAAAGACAATTTGGTAAACGTGAGATTTGACTTTCATACAAAAATTATCATTTTTTAAATTTCAAAATCTAACAACAATAAAACATAAACATATAAATAATTAATTCAAATAAGTTCAACCAAAACATAAGTTCAAATTACATACAACAAATATAGTTGCATAAAAAAAATCCAAATTTGTTGAGTAAATAAAAATTTAATTTGTTAAGTAAATGAAATTTAAGCGGGACGTGACAACAACCTAGTCCGAGCAAAAATAAAAACAAATTGGATCAACTCGGGTCAAAGCCGGTCAATCGTCGGTGAAAGTCGGTCAAAATCAGGTTGACCCAATTTTGACAGACTTTTGCAATCGACATGACTTAATCGGAACGATAAGGGACCAACCGACTAGTTAGTGATTAATCGGCGACATACCTCAACATTTAAAACATTGTTTCTCATAACTTTAGGGTCCTTGATCAGTTTTGCAACTATTTTATACAATATTGTGATTTTTTTGGGGTATACATGTAAGTATGCCTTCCTTTGCATGTACCCACATCTCCATCACATATTAATAGTTCCATCTAGATATTACTTTCCATAAATGTGAATTAATTAAAAGTAATCAAAGGATGCCTTCAAAAAAAGCAAGTATTTATGGCGACATTTATTTCCACTTATAATTTGTTCAACCTAATGCATTAATTGCTTGCACAACTTACCGATTTAATGCCATTAATAATTTCATACCAAGTTTATCCCATATCAAATTAAGGCTACCAAAATCTGTTCAACTCGCCAGAAAATTAATACGAGAATCACAGAAATTAATGAACAAATTAATAATGCATTATATCTTCAAACAAAATAATGAAAATTAATGCAATAATTCCACAGCATTGATGTCAAAATTTAATATCTATTTGTCTCTTCGAGAAATCCGTTAAAATTAGTATTTAAATTTATCAATTCATATATGTAACAAAAATCCCAAAACAAAATATAGAACAAAGAACTAAAATATTCACGGACATTAATAAATAAACTAATAATGCCTTATAGCTCAAAAACAAAATAATATAAATTAACACAATAATTCCGCAGCAACGATGTCAAAATTAGTATCTATTTATATTCATATATATAACAGAAATCCCAAAACCACAAAACAAAATTAAAAAACCAAGGAACAAAATATATTAACTATTTCTCTAATTTTCTGACCCCACCACCATCTATCATTCAAATCTACAAAACAATCCCAAAATTACCCCTTATTCAATTTTCAAAATAAATTCAATGTCGTATTAATATTAATATTAATACCACTCCCAACATCAATCTTCATTTTCTTACTACTATCATTTTTAGCATTATTATTATTATTATTATTAAGAGTAGGTTGTGACACATGAGATTCACATCTTGGGCACTTCGGATTTTCTTTAGATATCAGAACATATAACAAACAGTTCGGACACGCAGCTGCCATCAGACTTTCCCCTTTTACAGATGTAGAAGTATCACAGCCGTCGATCTGATCCACATGTCGTTTCAACGGAGATGATGACGTGATGGACGAAGAAGAAGGGGAAGGAGAGCCGTCGGATCGGGCGACACTCTTGCTTTGAGATTCGCGCCCCATGCGTTCCAAAGCCGATTTGACTTTTTCAATCGTGCAAACGCTTTGGTAATTGGAGGGAAATTGTAAGGAGTTGTTGGGGGACAATTGGGGGATGTTTAGTGAGAAGGTTGATGGAGGGAGGTTTAAGTCTTGAAGAGGGTTGGTGGTGGTGGTGGTGGTGGTGGTGGTGGTCTTGTTGTTCAGCAGGTACATCTTACCAGGCTGCTGTTATTGTAAAAGAAGAACGTAATAATTAGTAAATGGTAATTCATGCACTTGTTCAATTTTGTTTCGTTAAATTCAACTATAAGATGCAATTAACATCTAAGAAGTAAGAATCAACGGTCTAATAATTACTTGCAAACAGAGAGAATTTTGGATGAACAAAAAAATGTAACCAGTAATTAGGAAATTCCAGGTTTGAACAACAGTTGGATACATACAGTGTGATTCTTAATATAATTATGATTATTAAAACACATTGACTCCAGAATATCCATACCTTGCAGGTTAAAAAACCAAAATTATCTTAAAAAACAAAATATTTACAAGTACAAAAACATTTTGTCCGATTTAAAAATAAACCTCGGCCATGTGAACCACATGTGCTTTAGAAGATTACCTTATAGTGAAAAAGAAAACCTTTTCTATAATCTATACAGAACAAACTTAAATTCTCCAACAAAATTGAACGACTTAATTAAGAGAAATATTAGCTTACCAGAATATCAAGCGGGCCCTTATTGTTCATAGCCGAACCAGATCCGATAGACAAACCAAGATCCAACTCCTTTGCATCCATGACCGTACAGCCACCGAGCAAATCCCGGGTTATCGGATCCTTCTCCCCCTTCACATCCGTTTCCTTCCCGTACCCGTTAACCAACCTCGCCATTAACCCCACCTCAGTCGCCATTACAGTGAAGAAACAATTATTTGAATGTAAATAGTAGGAGGGGGAGAGAGAGAGAAGAAATGGCGAAAGAAGCAAAGAGATAAGAAGAAGAGAGAAGGGTATGTATAAATAAATGAATTGAGCTAATAAAGAGAATTTGTTTGGGGAGAGGAAGGAGTGTAGTTAAAAGGAAAGGAAAGATCTAAAAGCATGCAGACAAAGCGCATTAATTGTGTGAATTGAAATTTAATTGCAATCGAGATTGAAAAATTGAGGTATTTTTTTGGGGGCGGGATTTGAATGCCTTAATTATTAATCATCCATATCTTCTCATCATATATCCGTATACTAACATATACAGGGTTAACTTACAATATCATATCATTCGCTACATGAAAGTCTATGTATGCAAAATAAAGAAGGGAAAGAGACTGGAGGGTCGACTGAGATGAGGACTGGAGGAAACACAGGACAAATGAACATTTAATGCATGGCGGGTAGAAGGAAGGATAAAAGGACCCACCGTTCTAACAATATACTCTCTATAGTTTTCATACCACTGCGCATATCCATTTTCACTGGAGTGCACTGCATGAATCCAGTTTTAAGTAAAACGGAGAGTAAATGTAAGTTGGTTATTAATTGGCTATAGTTTTATGATAGTGTTTTTTATATTGGTAGTACAGAGGCATGAAATATAATTTAGCTATTTTTAGGGATTATTCCTGCTTGTGGAGATTTGGTGGACCCAATTCCTCTGTATCATCCTTGGGATTAGTAAAGAAGAATGGAAATAAAAATACATAAAATTTACTTTCTATTTTCCTTCATTTTATTTCCAATTATTAAAAGGAATTGTGAAATACCTTTTGTTATACAAATGTTCATATTGGAGTTAATGTGGAGTATTAACACGTCTCTCAATTAATTAATATGGCATAAATATACAAAAATAACATATAACTACTTTAACAGTGACTTAATTTAAGTGTTATGTTCTTTGATGAATATGCTCTTGACAACATAACACTTCAATTTTTTCCGTCGTTGTTGAGGACTTCATTTTTATTACCTACGTTAATGATATGACCTATGTTGCACCGATACGGATACGCGTATCGTATCCGATACGATACGGACACGGTGATACGGCAATTTCAAAAAATCTGTGGACACGATACGTCTAATATAAATATTATTATATTATTAATTATATATCTAAAATTTTTAAAAAATATAAAAAATAACCAAATATGATAAAGAAAATGCCAAGAAAAGAACGAGAGTAAGAAATGAGGAAAAAATCATTTTTTAAACAAAGAAGAGATATGATATCGTCTTTAGTTATGGTTCTCATGAGTTAGCTTCATTAATTAAAAAAAAGAAAAAAGTTAACTTAAAAAAAAATATGCTTTAAAAAAGACGATTTTTAACAAAATAAATAAATAAAGAAGCGAAAATGGAATTATAGCAAAAAATAAAAATTAAATTGGGATTTAAAACATTGGGCCGTGTCCTGCCGTATTTTGACCGTGTCCGAAAGTCAACATATATTAAAATATTCGGATACGCCACGTATCGGTGCCGTATCGGAGACGTGTCCATATCTGATACGTGTCCAATACACGTACGGCTAGTTTTTTGAAGTATCCCCGTAATATAGAATATGACTGATATCACTTTATTTTATTTACATGGTATATCTAATTTATCCTTTTACACCAAGAACATACCATGAAATCAAGTAATATATATTTTTTGTTCTTTGTTTTGTGTTCTTGGAAAAATTGAGTAATATTTAAATGTTGTTAGTTCCTGTTCAATATATATTGATTTGGATATATATTATTTTTGTTACTTCTATGTAACGAATTTGGATATTTTATTACTGTTTTGGATTTAAATATATTATAATTTTTGTATTTTATCTATTGTTTTTACATTAATATATAATGTTTTGGATATATGCTATTCTTAAATTTTACATATTATTTTTTATATATCATTTTAGTTCTTAGAAAATACGTCATTGTACAACAAGAAGCATCATCGTCATGCAACATCAAATCTCTAAAATCATTACTAACTAAAATGATGGTGCAATTTTTCTTGGCTTGATCCTTAATTTATACAAACTTCTTAAAAAAACACTATATTGAGATTGGACTACTTATATTTTGAGGGTGCATTTGTCAAAGGTCAAATTGTTATAGGTGAGTGAGATGAAGTTATGAACTTCCTCTTTTGTAGCAAACGTGTCAAATCATCATTGTTCCATTGGATTTATATCACAGGTTAATACATATCGGGTATTTACTTTTTTTATATTCAAATTAACCTATATAAATGGCTCTATAAAAGCTACAATTAATTATTAGGTAATCATTTTAATTTCAAAATTAAATAATTGGAAAACAAGAGTCTCTGTTGGTGGGCGTGTCATATTAAACTAATATTAGATTGAACATTAAATTGTATATTGAATAATTAAGGGGGTTTGGTTTGAAGGGAAGTCAAGCCTAGGAAATAAATAGTAATTAATGAGATATTAATCCCAACTCTTATGATGGGACCCAACCCTAATCTTAGGTGGCAATTAATGCTCTTAAATGCTGTGGGCCTCCTTTGTGTTTCTCATCAGAAAATTATTATCACATACTTCCATTTCAAGTTATGTGTGTAGATCAGTCAAAGATGAAAGGATCCAATATCCATTTTCTAACATTTTGAATTTTATCATTATATGTGAATTGGTGAATTTATAACACTGACATCATCAGGAGCGGATAATCAATGGAGAGAGATTAAACACAAAATCTAAGGAAGTACTATACATGCATTTTCTAACTCTTATCACAAAATTTAATAAATAACCATGAAAATACATGTATATCCCTTAATTCCTATTAAAATATACCACTAGACATGGACATCATACTATAAAATTGATTAAATATTTATCCAATAAATGTTTCTTAAACTTCATTTTAGGTTATTATATTTTAGTAAATATCATTAATTTGGTGTACATTAAAATTCGGGGTACATAATAAACATCTACAGCGGATTATTTTATTGGAATCACTGAATAGTGTGTGATAATATCCACATATGAACAAATACGGAAATATATATAAATAGTTTATGCAGATAATATAGTATTCAATTTATAGAACATATATGGATAGAGCTGGTAAAATCTGATTTGACCCGGATGTAAGTGATTCAAAATATGAAATGATACGAATCTAAATTATTTGAAGTCCAAATGATTTGAAACCTAAAAGAATTGAAACTTGAATGATCCGTAATCCGAATGACTCGAAATAGAATGACCCGAAACCTGAATGATTCGGGACCCAATGATTCATGACTCGGAATGATCCGAACTCAAACAATCCGTCCGATGTCCGAACATAATCTTATCCCCCATTATACCTGAAATATCGTGAAATTGGATCTTATGATCTTTTCTATCATAATTGACCTGAATGGTCAAAGAACTCAAAATTTCAATCTAGATGACTCGCGTTCCTGATTTGAGTGAAATATGATCAGAATTCAAATTGGGACATGAACTCTTACAATTCTAACTGGAATAACCCGAAATTTGAATGGCATGAAACTCAAATGATGGGCATGTTTGATGTGGTGTATTTTGGTTGATTGTATATGTAAATACAAGATTCTACACAAAATTCCTTGTTTGATTTTATGAATCTTTGGATTTAAGGGCTCATGTTAAGGGATTTTGCAATACACTCAAAATTTTGGGATTACAAAATACACGATCTTATTAATTATATTATATTATTACTTTTATTATTATAATTATAATTATTTATCATTATTATAGCTATTAATTTTTATATTATTATTATTATTATTATTATTATTATATTATTATTATTATTTTTTAAGATTAATATAATATAATATAATATATTATTATATTATATTATAAATCATTATTATTTTTGTTGTTATAGTAATAATTATTACTATTTATTATTTATTGTTAATATTATTATTACTTTTATTATTATAATTATAATTATTTATATTAATTATTTATCATTATTATTTATATTAATTGTTATTTTATTATTATTTTTTATTATTTTTTAAGATTATTATTATATAAATAATGGATATATCCATCTTCTTATTTTTTTGTTGTTAGGTAAAGTATATTATAAAAATTGGTATATAATTTTATTTAACTACTCAACAATTATCATTTAACTAACTTAAATTAAAATCATTGATCATCAAATCCAATTAATCAAACAACTTCTGTGTATTGTTATATCTATGGATCATCATATTCATAGATATGAGATATCCATGGATTTTAATATAGACCAAATCAAACATGCCCGATATGTATCCACATATCCATAGAGACGTAATAAGAGCTCTATGACGAGTGCACACCTCAGATGCATATTCAATTTAAGCTTTAATTTTTTATTTAACACATTTTTTACATATTATATAGTCAAAATATTTAGGTAGAGACCCAAGGCAATTGTAAATCCGCGTGTGGTACATATTATAATAATAAACATAAATGCTGAAAACTGGACCATTAATTAGTTGCATGCAATTGTCTAGTCTTTATAAGATAGGGACTCCAACTACCAAAATTTGAACTCTGAGTTGTGTGTCCCTTTAATTTTTATCGAAAATCCTCTGAGAACATTATGTCTCTGAAATCTTATACTGGGTCATACAAATGACTTAATATGACCAGCTACATATAATCATATAATGTTTTATAATACAGAAGGTATTGAGCTATTTATGTGCTCGCGTCATCATATAATAACTTCAGAAATAAAGCTCCCCAGCATTTATTGCCCCACAGTTGCTTGAAAATGACATATTTTGTTGTTTTTTATTTCGTTTTATTTCACTCATGTGTTTACAGTGCAAAAAGATTTTTCATCTCCCTTGTTTCGCATCCCCAAGATGGAATTTGAAATGTAAAACTGAAACTCAATTTTCCAGTGAAAAATAATTATGTTATTAAAATATGATATAACATATATTAGACCAGCTTAACTTAATGGATTATAAATAATAATTTGATAGCGTTTCTGTTTGTGTGAATTTATGATTTATATTTACCTAGTAAATAATTAAATTTAGCATTTGATCAACGAACACAACACAACATAACATAGTTTTATATGTAATAAGCAGCTTATAGAATAAAATAGAATTATCGGCAGGGCGGCACGAATTAAAGTACAAAATATTGAGATCATGAATGAAATCAACTACTCATTACATGGATGGATGATTCATATAAACATTTAATAGTATTGAATTATAGAGTTATTTGAAGTTTTCTCTCCCGTCATAACTCACAAACATTACATTCTTAATTGCTGGACACATAATTCTTGTAGTTGGGGATATTCTTAAAAAAATGAATTAGCGACTGATAAAAAAGAATTTAGTTAGTGAATATGAATACGAGTTCAATTTGAGTAATATAATTTCAAGAGGGGAGCTGATACTGCGCGACGGTATTGTAACGACTCTGTAACGACTGTATATAAAAAAACTGAAAAAATATATAAATTGAAAACAAACAGTATATAAAATATTTATTCGGTAAAACAGTATATATTTTAAAAAATGAAAACAATATATAAAAATATATAAACTAAAAATAAACAGTATATAGAAATTCATTCGGTAAACAGTATATATTTAAAAAAATAAAAACAGTATATAGCGTATATAGAAACAAGAGAAAACAATATATAATTTTAATCTGTCTTTACAGGGTCGCTACAGTATCTCCGTCGTGATTTCTCATTTCTCTTTCAAAAGGATATTGATATATCACGAAGATCAAATGGGCATGATAGCACGACTTCACTCTTTTTTATTACAGATTTGATAAAAAACTTTAAATGTACACACATTCAATCACTCATAAATATTGTATAATAGTTTTTATCGAAGCTTTATAATATTTTATTTTACATATATACAACTTTCAAATTTTTTCACAATATTAAATTTGGGACGTAGGATGGGATTTTTCTGTAGTTTCGAATTAAGATTATTTTTATTTTAGAGAAATATAAATAATAAAAAAAACATATACTAAAACAAAAAAATAGTATAAAAATATATTTCTTTTAAGAACAAAATATATAAAGAAAACACAATACATAAAAAAGCAAAAAATAGAATATTTAAAAGCAGTACATATAATAGAATATATTATATAAAATCAGAAAAATACTTTATAAAAATAAAAAATAGTAAATAAAATAAAAAATTGTATATGAAATATATATTCTAAAATATTATATAAATAAAAAATAATATATAAAACACAAAAAGTAATATATATTGAAACAATATATATAGCACAAAAACAGTATATAAAGCAAAGAAACAATATATACAACTCAACAAGCACCGGTCAAAGATTGACCATTGACCCGAGTAATTTAACGGGAGTGATTGTACATTTCCCATTTCAAGATATATTAAGAAGAGGGGGTGAAGTACTAGTGAAGAATTCAATATTACTAGGATAATATTGCGCTATGCTGTGAATATTTTAATTGTGTTCATTTTTATACAAAACACATGAAATTATAATGGTACAATATCTTTTTATACAAAACACATGAAACTCATCATTATCCACATATCATCATCTAGACTCTTCTAGATTACATGATCTTGTGTGCTCCTAGTCTTTATATACATATATATCACATCTTATCACATAAGATGACAATATCTTTTGTGACATTCCTATGCAACTCATCATATAGGTCGCTAGGATTTTCTGCGCCCGTTTCAGTTTGTTCTTTGTGTGTGACCCTGTAGGTTCACTTAATGTTGGCAATAAACTTGACCGTCTATAAATCATGAGCGGACTCTAGCAAGCCATCATGACTACCCAATTTAAGTGAATATCAGTGATCTGATTTACCTAATCAACAATCACGTATTTAGTCCCTTTGTCACGCGATATCTACATCGATCATAAGGCATGTAAGACGCCATCCTTATATTAATCGATTAATATTTCTTGATCCCGAATTAAACTGAACAAGAACAAATGACATTAATAACTCTTATTAATTCATTTGAGTATGGCCATACATTTCTTCAGTTCAATTCATCAAGAGGCCTAAAGATATCTCTCTCATTTATGAGAGGAACAAATCCCGTCTTGATTGCACTCATCCCTCTACATGATTCATTGTATACCTAATCATAACTGTTATGACCACCCGGTTAAAGGCAGTGTTAGATTATATTAAAGTATAAAATTACTCATGTTGGGAACCGAGACAATCTCAGGTCAAAGGACTATAAATACTTTATGTTAGAAGAATCGCTAATGACGTAAAACATGTAGCATTCTTATGGCGGGTCAGTCCAGTATATGGTCTCTAACATATACCTATATTAATGACTTGATAACTATTTATCCATGATCAGTAAAACATAATCATCAGTCAACTAATATACTGGTGTACATTTATAGCTTGTATATAAATATATATATTTATTTATATCCGCAAGTATATTTGTCTCGACAAATATCCTATAAATGACCAGGGACGATTTAGAATAGCATTCATAACACTTTATAGTTTTACTATCAAAGTCACACACTTTGATGACATAAAGTTGAATTGCATATTCATGGTCTATTTTAATTATATTAAAATAACCTATACGCACATATTATATGAAATATCTTAGAATAAATATTATGTTTGTTATTACAATCCACCATCTAGGTCACAAACATTTTGGCCTAGGGCATAACACCATCAATCTCCCACTTGCACTAGGCCAAATCAACCAAGTATCTCATACTCATTGATCTATGTGGTATCACATACCAGTTGACCTAACATGATCACCATCATTAAAGGGATTGGGTTCTCAAACATTGTCAAACATTGTCATATGCAAATACTTTGTATAATTTTTATGTCCACCATAATCTAAGAAGAATAGTTTATCCTTCTCAAGTATGTAATCATACTCTTGATTATTATTTAGTGACTTTCACTAAGATTAAACTTATGTGTGCTTGTTGCACTTAATTCACATCATATGTAATTATGCTCCCACTGAATTTCTTGTCAACATAAGATTTATCTTTAATTTTTGATAAAACCAAACTGTTTGGTTATTTCATCAAATAATAAATATTCACCTAGAGATGTTTGCTTTAATTCATAAATGAATTTATGCAACTTGAAAATTCTTTTCAAAATTGTTTTAGGATAGACAAAACTCTCAAGTTGTATCATATACATAGTTTCATATGTTTCTATTAAGAAACAACGTCTTGACATCCACTTGGCATCTTTTATAGTCATACTATGAACATATGCCCAAGAAAATTTTGAAATACATAAGCATGATGACTTGGAAAAATATTATCATAGTCTATACTATGAGTCTAACTTAACTACAAATCATGCATTATATGTTTGCACATTATCCATGTCGGTCTTTCTTTTAAAACCGTATTTCCATCTGATGGATCAATCAAATTCAAAACTTGATTGCTGACATGGATTACATCTCAACTTTCAAAGTCTCTAACCATTAAAGCCTTGACTCATCATAGTCTATTAGTAGAATTTGGACTATCTATGAGTACGAAATTTTTATCATTAGACACGAAAAATCTATATTTTTTTTGGGCCTGCGATAAATTCTAATAGATCTACATGAATACACTTATGTTATATACTCAGACTCTTCAACATCTTGAGAGTCTAGTTGATTAATTACAGACTCAACCACTACTTGAAAACTGAATTAATTTCCATCCGAGCATTGCGCTGTTATATGGAATTTGAACTTATTCAAAATTTCTCCCACTAATTCTTTTGGAAACACCACTTCCAAAGAGATATAATTTTCGAGTAACAAACACTTTGTTCTCATATTAATTATGGAAGTAATATCCTTTACTTTTCTTAGGATATTCCACAATAAGCACTAATCCGATTAGATGCATGATGCTTCAATTAAGTATCATATCCTCAAATCTTGATAAAAGATAATCTGATACACCTACCAGTCCATATCTCATATGGAATCTTTCATAACCGCTTTAGATGAAATTATGTTCAGTACGAACACAATAAGAGCATAACCCCGAAAGAAATAGAAGATACATTTGACTCATCATGATCGAACTATATCTAATAAAGTTCGATATCGTTATCATGATGATCAAACACTTGGTTCTCGACTCCTCGATCTCATCGAAGAAATTTGATATTTCAAAGCCAAGTTTATTCTCTACTTCATTATTTGTTAGTTTTTGAACTTTTCAAAATATTCAAATTTATTGTTTCAATAAAGCGATGAAGTAGTTTTCTCTAGCACCTTCACTCATTGATGAACATACATCACTATGTATGAGAGCCAATAAGTAACTTGCTTTCACCTTACTCTGTGAAAGACGTATATGTCATCTTGTCTAATAAATAAGTTACACATGTTTCAAATGATTCAAAATCAAATGAATTTAAAAATCCATCTTAATGGATTTAATAAATGTTCATCTTATAAGTAGACCAGGCGACAATGCTAGATTTAAATTCTTAATATTAATGTTATAGATAGACTTATAATTATCTTGTTCGATATAACACATAAGGTAATTTTTCTATTGGAACATTTCCAAAGAAAATTGACCTTTGTGAATGGTGAAATTATTATTCTCAATAATAAATTAATGACCATTCATAGATAAACTCGAACTATAGATAATACAAAATTTATTGTCAACATTAAATAACAATTATTTATGTCGGCGATAAGTCCAAAAAGACAATGTAAATAAATGAGTTACTTGAGAAAATACAACAACTTTTGCTACATTTGTCACTCATATGTTAACATCATATTTACTCAATTGTCTCTTTGTCAGCACATTTTCACAAATGTGTGATTCACATCGTGTATCTAATACACATGATGTGAAATAGACAAGTTAATTTCTATAACAAAAATACTTGAAGCGGTAGTCACACTATCCTTTCATTCCCTTTTTCATATCTTCTTGAGAAATTATGGTTTCTTTCAATGAACTGATTCACTGCAAAAGATACTAATTTCTTACCTAAGGCCGAAGCCTCGGCAACATCTTGCCCTTATCTTTGGGAGTACTTTTTACGTTCCTTTTAAGCACGAGAACATTATTAACAACACTTGTCCATGTTCATTTTAACGATTATAAGCATCTTATGCTATTTGTCCTTCTCAAGGACCTATCGTGAGATATAAATAGATATATTATTCGATTTGAATAATATGCAAAGACTATTATTCTTTAAATATTTCATATAATGGCTCTCACTATTTTTAATCAAATCAATAACCCTTAATTGCATTGATTCGGAAACTTTCAATCCTTGAAGTTTCATAGTGAGACAAGATCCATATTTCAGTTAAGTCCTAAGTGAGCTTTGGCTCATCGCCCAGAACTTAACTTATTTAGGTAGGAACAATTCCAATTGTATCTCATACAAGTCTTGAACAATATAAGATAAGCATCATATGCTCGACGTATATATCCTATCGTATGCCCCGAGCCCAAGTCCGACTTGATAGCCTAGTTAAGTCGAACCATGTCTAATCATCGGCAACATAGTACCCAACACACTCAGCTTTGGCATGACCTATGTTGGCTCCCAATTCCCGCATTCTCTCCTCCTAAGATTGTCCCTACATACCCAGCTTTGGCATGACCTATGCAGGGTCGATCAGAGTATCGAGAGATTTAGACTTATGGAAGGCACTTCATGACTTAACATTGTTTTGAGGGATTTTATTTAATATTATATGTTATTATGCAATATTCAAAGAACATCACATGTACTAATAGAATAAAGATAATAACAATGATATATCATGGCCTTGATCTTTATAAACTAACATAAAGATTTCCTAATATATATTTCATCTCCATGAAATTTTTCTTAGATTGTATATGGAAATCTTATCTCCATGTCTCGAAATCGATGAACTCTTTCATCTCCATGATGTGTGGTTGAAAATGAACTTGTTATCTTAATGATGTATTCATGATGGACGATGAACTCCTTCATCTCCATGATGCATGTGTTATGCCTAATGAACTCTCTCATTATATCAACACATATCAACTAATATATCAAATATAAACATAATCATATTATGTTTCGATTATTTACCCATTTATAAAATATATATATATATATAAGGCTTACGAATGCGAATTCGGGGCGCGGTCGTCATTGTCAATATTTGACAAGTCAAAAATCAATATATGATTTGGTCAACATTTGACAAGGTCAACGATCAACATTTGATAAGGTCACCAGTCAATGGTCAATATTTTGACTAGGTCATGATCAACTTTTGACCAATTTAATGGTCAACAATCAAGGGGTAAATTAGTGTAGTCAACTGTCAACAATTAACAGTCAATACAGTCAACAATCAACATAGTCCACAGTCAACACAGTGGGTCAACAGTCAACTGTCAACATGATCAACATGGTCTACACCTGGTCAACTTTGTCAACACACATTTTTCTACACATTAATACATCATAGGCATCTTTTCATGAATTTAATACATCACATGCAACTTTTCATGAAATAATGCATCACATGCACCATTTCAAAAAGGCAATTCATGGTATGCACCATTTCATGAAGACACAACTATTCAAGAGGTCGCAACTCTTGCGATTGTACCTTTTCGATCGTACCTCTTAGTTGCGCATGTCGATTACACTCGTTGGTCGCACCTCTTGGTCGCAACCGTTAGTCGCAACCTATTGGACGTGATATTTGGATCATATCCACTGGTCACACCCTTTAGTCACACCCTTTGGTCGCACCCTTTGGTCACACCCATTCGTCGCAACCTTATGGACGTGACATTTGGATCGCATCCGTTAGTCACACCCTTTAGTCGCACCCTTTGGTCGCAACCTTTCGTCGCGTCTTTTGAATGTGACATTTGAATCGCATCCCTTGGTCACACCCGTTAGTCGCACCTTTTGGTCGCACCCTTTGGTCGCATCCGTTGGTCGCAACCTTTCGTTGCGTCTTTTGGATGTGACATTTGAATCGCATCTCTTGGTCACACCCGTTAGTCGCACCTTTTGGTCGCAACCTTTGGTCGCATCCGTTGGTCGCAACCTTTCGTCGCGTCTTTTGGATGTGACATTTGAATCGCATCCCTTGGTCACACCCGTTAGTCGCATCTTTTGGTCGCACCCTTTGGTCGCATCCGTTGGTCGCAACCTTTCGTCGCGTCTTTTGGATGTGACATTTGAATCGCATCCCTTGGTCACACCCGTTAGTCGCACCTTTTGGTCGCACCCATTCGTCGCAACCTTATGGACGTGACATTTGGATCACATCCGTTGGTCGCACCCTTTGGTCACACCCTTTGGTCGCAACTCTTGGACTCAACTTTTGGATCGCATTCCTTGGTCGCACCTTTTAGACGCAATCCTTGGTCGTGACCTTTGGATCATATTTTTTGGTCACAACTATTGGATGCAACACTTGGACGCAACCTTTGGATCGTATCCCTTGGTGGCAACTTTTGGAGACTACTTCTGGATCACATCTATTCATCGCATCTTTTGATCGCATCTCTTAGACATAACTTTTGGATCACATCCTTTGGTCATATTCATTGGATACATTCTTTGGATGCAAATCTTGGATGATATCTATTAATCGCATCTTTTCTATTAAGAATATTCAACACTTGAATACTCTTTATGCAAGCCTTATAATTATAAATCAAAATTATAAATGGTATCTAAATAGTATATATCACATATATACCGACTCAATTTAACCGAAATACGTACGTTGCTCTGGTACCACTGTTGGGTTTCGGACGTGCATAACGCAGCGGAAAAAAACAAATTTCGTCCAAAACCCATCCCGAGGACCCGTGCGTATCGGTTAAATCAAAGAAATAAATCTTAAAGATACCTTTCGGATTACGCTTAATCCGTGACGCTCAAACCATGCGTGTTGTCCAAGCGCCTCTAAACCGGTTACCGTCTTAACCGATTTTCCGTCCGTCTAGTCCGTCTAGGTCGGATCATGCGGAAGCCATCTACCGCACACACAATCGGTCTCCACCAAAACTCTCAACAACCCGTTCTCATCTTCTTAGGCCGAATAGATCATAAGCGCCGAAAGTACGAACGCCTCTACCGGTATCCACACGAACAAACTTCTTAAAAAGGGAAGAAGAACAATATATATGCTAGTAGCTTGTTCTTCTCTTGCACAAGAAAACTCTTTTTCTTCTTCTTATTTTGTCTCACAAAAGATGTATAATTCTCTCATATAATTGCACCCTTTCATTTTGTCATATAAAAGGAAAGCACCCTTTAGTAATTTTGTCACACAAATGAGAAAAGATATTTTCTCTCTTTTTGTCTCACAAAAGAGAATGAGAAATAATGAGAGAGAGAATCATTTGGTACAATGAATTTGGAGCCCTCTATGTCCTTATATAGAGGTGAAGAGTTATGTCTATTCACACTAAAAGATGTGTATGACATCACTCATCATTATCCACATATCATCATCTAGACTCTTCTAGATTACATGATCTTGTGTGCTCATAGTCTTTATATACATATATATCACATCTTATCACATAAGATGATAATATCTTTTGTGACATTCCTATGCAACTCATCATATAGGTCGCTAGGATTTTCTGCGCCCGTTTCAGTTTGTTCTTTGTGTGTGACCCTGTAGGTTCACTTAATGTTGGCAATAAACTTGACCATCTATAAATCATGAGCGGACTCTAGCAAGCCATCATGACTACCCAATTTAAGTGAATATCAGTGATCTGATTTACCTAATCAACAATCACGTATTTAGTCCCTTTGTCACGCGATATCTACATCGATCATAAGGCATGTAAGACGCCATCCTTATATTAATCGATTAATATTTCTTGATCCCGAATTAAACTGAACAAGAACAAATGACATTAATAACTCTTATTAATTCATTTGAGTATGGCCATACATTTCTTCAGTTCAATTCATCAAGTGGCCTAAAGATATCTCTCTCATTTATGAGAGGAACAAGTCCCGTCTTGATTGCACTCATCCCTCTACATGATTCATTGTATACCTAATCATAACCGTTATGACCACCTGGTTAAAGGCAGTGTTAGATTATATTAAAGTATAAAATTACTCATGTTGGGAACCGAGACAATCTCAGGTCAAAGGACTATAAATACTTTATGTTAGAAGAATAGCTAATGACGTAAAACATGTAGCATTCTTATGGCGGGTCAGTCCAGTATATGGTCTCTAACATATACCTATATTAATGACTTGATAACTATTTATCCATGATCAGTAAAACATAATCATCAGTCAACTAATATACTGGTGTACATTTATAGCTTGTATATAAATATATATATTTATTTATATCCGCAAGTATATTTGTCTCCACAAATATCCTATAAATGACCAGGGACGATTTAGAATAGCATTCATAACACTTTATAGTTTTACTATCAAAGTCACACACTTTGATGACATAAAGTTGAATTGCATATTCATGGTCTATTTTAATTATATTAAAATAACCTATACGCACATATTATATGAAATATCTTAGAATAAATATTATGTTTGTTATTACAATCCACCATCTAGGTCACAAACACTTTGGCCTAGGGCATAACACCATCACTTTTTAATGGAGGAAGGGAGCAGCCTTAGAAAAGAAAAACTGCGCAGTTCTGTTGACAACGGACTGACAAAAACGGAAGGCAATCAAGGAAGATTTCAAACCAAACGGCTAAATTCCTACAGTTTCGTTGCCAACGGAATAGTTCCGTTGTCAATGGACTGTATACAATTCAGCCAAACAAATGACAGGACGAAAGATTGCTCAACGGAGGGATCCGTTGCCAACACAGTGGTCCGTTGGAAACGGACCACTTCCGTTGACAACGGAACTGGCCAGAATTTGACAAATTGCAGACTATACTCCCCTTTTAATAAGAATTAAATTGCTCACCGAAAAGAATAAACACACACGAAGAACTAACAAGCTTGCTCCCATACCTTGAGATACTCTCTTGAAATCCTTTATCTGCGTGACGACTTCTTATTCTTCTGAGAAAGGCAGTATGCGACCGAGACAATTCCGAGAACTTGATCGTGCGATATCTAGCTCAAGACATTCTCACACAAATATATTAGTAGCTCGGAATAGTTTTAAATATCATCAAACTGAGGACGACAAACTCCCCCTTTTGATGATTTTCAAAACTATTCAGATAAATTGGCAAGTTTAAATTCATTCTCCCCCTTTTTGAAAAACATGCAAAAGGGAACACGATCGAGAGGCACAAACTCCCCTCTAAATGTGCTCCCCCTTAAGATAATAACCCATGAAATATATTTTGATTTTATTTATTTATTTGATTATTTATTTTAGTTAAAAGAAAATAATTAGAACCACATGCACACATTAATGTTAACGAAATTTGAGATTTAAAGAAGTGCAAACAACTG
This sequence comes from Juncus effusus, assembly GCA_027726005.1. Taxonomy (NCBI): domain Eukaryota; kingdom Viridiplantae; phylum Streptophyta; class Magnoliopsida; order Poales; family Juncaceae; genus Juncus; species Juncus effusus. The sequence goes on along the minus strand of CM050903.1, from coordinate 4,099,975 downwards.
ATACATTGTCTCACAAGTTCAAAATAAAGGAAAATAAGAATTACAAATAAGCAAAATACAAACCACAAATTCATGAGAATATAACATAATAGTAAGTAAAAAAAAACATGAACGAAAAAGAAAGAGCAAAATGCAACTAGGGTTGAGGTTAAGGAAGGAGAATGGTCACGGGTTACTCGGCCGGGCCGCCAAAGTCGGAGGGGTTATGGTTGGAGGAATTACTGTTCACGCGTTCGAACGGAACACATATGGTATGTGCTGATTTGCTTGGCGGACAAGTATCGTTTATATGGAAACGATGATCCGTTCGAAGCAGGAATTACTGTTCACTCGCAGGAATTACTGTTCACGCGTTCGAACGGAACACATATGGTATGTGCTGATTTGCTTGGCGGACAAGCATCGTTTATATGGAAACGATGGTCCGTTCGAAGCAGGAATTACTGTTCACGCGGCAGGCAGGATTTGTTTCCTTAACGAAAGTTGTCATTCTTTCACCCCTCTCTCTAGTATAAATAAATGGGTAGCCCCCTTCTATTCGACACACAATTCAGAAGTCTTAGAGGCCGTCTAATATACAGAAATAGAGAGAGAGAGTCTTGATTTATTTTCGGAAAGTATTTCCGGACTCGTCTAGCCGAGTCCGGTTATTCCGTACGTCTGAAGTTCGCGTGGATACGAGTAGAGATCTCCTGCTTTGGAGATTAGCGAGCGATCTAGTTCTTCATCCCTAGGAAGAGCAAGAAGGTTTGCAGCGTCGAGCTTCTGAAGCCAGGAAGGAGAAGGAAGCAAGACGGAAGTTCATTCAGACCTACATCTGCTTCTCTCTCCCGGATCAGGAAGATCCGAGGTATAAATTTTAATAGCATAATCTCGTACCTTTATTTCCTTTACGATGATCCTATGGAGGGTTTAACCCGTAGGTTCCGCTGCGCATGTAACGTACATGGCTACGGATTTCTCAACAGCTCGAGAGGGTGCTTCGTTGAAATCACAGACTTAGACTTAAAAGCAGATGACTTGGAGTGCTTACCACGCTCACAAGCATCGCATAACCCATTTAGCTTAAGTTTATGTGATGGCAAACCTGAAATTAGTTCTTTACGGGATAATTTCGAAATAGTGTCCATGCATACATGGCCCAGTCGCCTGTGCCATAGATGCGAACTCGATTCCGAAGCGGTCAGACAATGAGTGCATGGCACAAAGGAATGAAAGTCAAAGAAATAAATATTATGCTTTCTTTTTCCCATGCAAACTGTAATATGATCTGAATTTCGAATTACATGACAATTCATGTCATCGAATTTCACATCATATCCTGCATCACACAATTGGCTTATGCTAATTAGGTTATGTTTAAGTCCTACCACAAAATAGACATTCTCCAATGTCCAATTACCTGTGCCGATTGAGCCCACACAAACTATCTTTCCTTTCTGTTCCCACCAAAAGTGACATCTCCACCGTTGAAAGGTCGCAAAGTCTTGAACTTACTCTTATCCCAGGTCATATGGCGGGAACAACCACTATCCAAACACTACTGATCGGTTTTACACGATGAACTTAGACATATCTACAAGAAAGCATATTAGTTAAAATGAATGAGTATTTAACTAATATGATTTCCTGCCCATAGCTCCCCCTTAAAAGTATGGCTTAGGTAAAATGGGGGGAGCCGAAGCATCTAGGTAGACTTCGGTACCTCCAAACCGGAGGTAGGGCTACTAGTGTTTCTATCTTTACGCATCCAAATAAATTTTGAATAATTTGCAGGTTGACGCAAGAGACACTCTAGCAAGATATGACCTATTTTGCAACAATAGTTGCAGAATGAACAAGTCGGATTCGAAGTCTTTTCAGTACCTTTCACAAAATGATTTTTATAATGGATTGAAAACTCGGCTTTCCTAAGCTTTGGTTCGGTTGACTTGGCACTGAAAACAGTTGATTTTGAAAAATTTGTCGATTTAGCGAAATTGTTTGAGTTTGAGAAATTTTGTTTTTGATATGCACTAATGTAATGTTTGGGAGCTCGATGGTATGATTCATTAGGTTGAATCTTCCTCGGGACATGTGTGTCGACTATTTCGTAAAAATAACCATTAGGACCATTTTTATAAAGTCTTTCGATTGTGACACCGCAGTTATTTTCATGAATATGCCGAAAATCATGAAGATAGTGAAACCTATTATTTTCATAAATTGAGTTTGAAAATAAAAGAATTCAAGCAATTACTTCATAAAAAAAATTAAGAGAAAAATATGATCTATTGTTCGGTTGAGGCCTATAGGGGGGGTTTAAAAGGCCTAAAATGCGAAAACGTGGATATTTGTAGATACCAAACACACGATCTGATGACGGAGTTCGGCGAGGTGGTTGCGTTAGCCTTAACCACCCGTTTACTCACTAGCGGTCCTTACCGCGTTCACGAGTTGTCTACTCTCCGGGACTTGCCTTGGGGCTCCGTTTATCACTAACAAACAAGATCGTAGAAGACCTCGAACCACCGTCGCCTTACAACAATCTCTTGACGGCCGGTGGAACAATGACTTACAAACTCGATCTCTTGAACTTCAACAAACCAACGAGCAACACGCTCAAAATTTCACTAATCTCACTTTAAGATTTAGCGCAATTTAACAGTATTAAGAAAGGAGTATTTCTGCTTTTTGTATGTAGAATTCGTTGATTTTAGAGAGAGAGGCGGCTCCCCTTTTTAATGGAGGAAGGGAGCAGCCCTAGAAAAGGAAAACTGCGCAGTTCCGTTGACAACGGACCTTGTCCATTGCCAACGGACTGACAAAAACGAAAGGCAATCAAGGAAGATTTCAAACCAAACGGCTAAATTCCTACAGTTTCGTTGCCAACGGAATAGTTCCGTTGTCAACGGACTGTATACAATTTCAGCCAAACAAATGTCAGGACGAAAGATTGCTCAACGGAGGGTTCCGTTGCCAACAAAGTGGTCCGTTGGGGAACGGACCACTTCCGTTGACAACGGAACTGGCCAGAATTTGGCAAATTGCATATTATACTCCCCTTTTAATAAGAATTAAATTGCTCACCGAAAAGAATAAACACACACGAAGTACTAAGAAGCTTGCTCCCACATCTTGAGATACTCTCTTGAAATCCTTTGCCTGCGTGACGACTTCTTATTCTTCTGAGAAAGGCAGTATGCGACCGAGACAATTCCGAGAACTTGATCGTGCGATATCTAGCTCAAGACATTCTCACACAAATATATTAGTAGCTCGGAATAGTTTTAAATATCATCAAACTGAGGACAACATGATCTACTGAATAACCTGACATGACATATACAATAATCGATTCTTTATATGAATCCTTTTCTTATAGTATCCTCCCTTTACAACATAGTGAGCGAAAAATAGAGAAAAAATAGAAGAATGAAATTAATGATACTAACATTATGTTTGAAGAAGATAATAAACTATAAAGTAAAAACAATTAGGTCATATATAAGAGAAACAAATATGACACATTTTCTTACAGTATTACCCTGTATTAATCTTCTTATTGTTGATTTTTTTTGTTGTAAAAAATATATATAGTATAAATACACTATGTGAATAATCATATCACATAAGCTATTGTAATGCATAAGATAATATAATGTGGTTATCAAAATCTTGAGAAATTTTTTGATATAGCATTTTCAAAAAATCGAGGATATAGCATCAAATGTTAATCCTACAGATCATATATGTTGTGCTAACAAACTTTAAACTTGTTTAAATTATCACAAAATATTAACAAGTTTGAGAAACTAACAATATTTGTAGTTTTCAAGAAATCAATGATACAATACATGTTGTTCTCAGTTTGATTATATTTAAAACAATTCACTCGGCCGAACTTCATCAACATATCTGTGTGTTTGGTATCATTTCAATTTCTCTTATTTATTTATTTATTTATTTATTTTAGTTACTTATTTGTTTTAATTTGTTAGAATTGATTCAACCCTCAATTAAAGTAAAACATCATAAAAAGTTTAAAACTCTAAAAAGTATAAATATTCACTTCCGCATATTTAGACCTATTAAACCCTCCCCCCTTGTAGGCCTATTAAACCCTAAATCAAGCCCTTTTGCAACTAATTCGCGTTTTTGCTTTCTCCAACTCTTGTGTGCTCTCTTCGATGAGTAATCGAGTCTTCAACGCTCCAGCGACTCTCTACAAGTAAATCTACACCGGACTCGATAAACCAATTCTTCCTTCACCTTATTTCTCCTACTTTCAACCTCTTACCCTCAATGGCACCAAAGAAAATCCCAATGAACTTGGACTATTCCAAGGAATTGAACCGTTACCTCTTCGAAGATGCAAAATACGCCAAAAGGTACTAGAAGACTTTTCACAAGTGACCACTAGCCGAAACATTTTATGCCGTTCCACATGAAGATTCCGCCGAGGGTTTCACCTCAATACGTGCTTAGTCGGACCACTGACACTTCACTAATCTTCTCTCAATTGACCTTCCTGTCTATCCGGACGCAGTTCGCCTCTTTTATGCCAACGCCAAATTCGACCCGGATAATAAAAAGGTGGATTCATGGCTTTACGGCAAGCCAATTATGATTACCGAGGATTTCTTGTGTGAATGGTTCGGTCTCGTACACGTCCCCGACCATGAATTCTACCTAGACCGTTCTGAGAAATGGAAGGTTGTGGATCACGACTTTGCGGAATACAAATCCTATCTTCTACTGAGAAACACAAAGAAGACTATGAACCGGCCCAAAGGTTAATTTTCCAACTTTGCAATAATACTCTCACACCAATTGTAAAATCCAAAACCAACCTTGAACGTCCAACTACATTCTTGCTTCGGAACCTTTTGTATAAAATATGTCCGGTCGACATTCCGTACATCATTTACAATCATATGCTAAATCATCACCGAATAGACGACTATTTGGGATCATTACCTTATGGGAACCTCATTACTTGGATTGTCCGAAAACTCTGTATCGAGTTTCCCCAAACTAATCCTCTGATGGCCCAAGAAGACAATATTAATCTCCTCCACCCAAAGAAACTCATATTATTTGGGTATATTCAAAATGATGACGGGATATTCATTGTTAATCCGCGCAAATGATTTTACCGTTTCCCTCAATTAAATGACTGGGAGTTACCAATTTAGAAAAAAACGGATACGGATTTGACCGATGCGGGTCCGTCAAACCCTCAAACGGATCTAGTTGCTGCTGAACAACCTGAACATGAAACTGAACAAGATGATGATCCGGTCAACTATGACTACACGACCGGTACGGATCCTCAAGTCCTTAGAGCATTTTGTCAGCGCTCAACGGCCAATTTTGAACATCTTTTTGATGATCAGCACGCTATGCAGCACCAAATGGATGTCATGCAAGCCGACATCCGTGCCATGCAAGCCTATATGTACTGTTCTAACCTCGGGTCCTCTTCGTCAAATCCAAACCCTTTCGACTTCAACGGACCACCGAACTAAAATCAGACAACCTCAAGAAATCCTAATCCACCAAACCTTAATTCTTGTGTTTCGAACTTTATTTCATCAAATTTTTTATTAATTATTATCTCTTTACTTTTGTGATGTATTAAGACTATTTTACTTGATTTTAAATTTGGTTTGTAGTGCTTGTGAAATTGGTTTGTAGTAGTATTTTTTTTTTAACTTGGTTTGTACTCATGACTTGTTTTTTGCCATTATTAATATTGTTATATTTCGTGTGTGTTGATTTTTTTTAATGGAATTATTAATTTAAGAGGGATCTTGTTTCTTTTTTTTAAATCCTTATGATGCTCCTTTTGATTATTTTTCAAAAAGAGGGAGAAGACATAATTTTTTTTTCTTTCCTTATGATGCTCCTTATGAGTGATGTTGTTTAATGAAAATTGAGAAAAGATGTTGAAAAAATATTGGGGGTTAATCAATTTATTACAATACAATTTAGAATTCTAATTGATAAATTTAATTTTCTAAATATACATTATTTTTTTATAGTTTTCTCATTGACAATCTATTTTTATATTCTCATAGATAATCCATCTCATTTTTCAAAATCTAATTATGTAATTTTAATTTTCTAGATATACAATATTTTACTTAGATGTGTTTTATATAATAAATTTTTCATAAGTTATTTTCACAAACTTAAGTAAAAAAAGAAATTAGATAGAAATCATTCAAATATGAAGTTTAAAGCAATGAGAAAATTCAAATAAAAGTATATATGAAAGTGTTAGTAGGAAAAATATAAGATTTGATTAATAAACATTAATTTTTTAAAAATTTAAAAATTATTTATTTTGATAGATTAACACTTCATCTTCAACTTGAGTGAATATTTGGATACAAATAATCCGAAATGATAAACAATTTGACGAAATTAGTTCCACATGAACCAAATCAATGGCATAAATAGTTGCAATTATGTTGTGAAGTTGCAACATCACGTCTTCTCCCAATTCCAATATATGTGAGGGTTTAGAAAAACGATCAGCCACGGGCTGGTGAATCATAACCCTAGAGTGAGGGAGTGCTCCGCCTTTCCAAGCTGCTTCTCCGGTCAGAATTAAAGATATAACTCACGTTATTAACAAAAGATGATATGCGTCTCGAAAAATATAGGGGGCTAACCAATTTATTCTATAATCTTTTTTATATTCTCAAACATAGTCCATGTTATATTTCAAAATCTAATTATGTTATTTTAGTTCTCTGAATATACAATACTTTACTTAGAGTGTTTTATATAATAAGTTTTTTCATAAGTCATTCACATACTTAAGTAAAAAAATCATAGTTGCAAATAGCGCGCTATAGCTTTGCTGTAGCACGAAATGTTACGAGTCAACGGCAAAATACTGCACACTGTGAGTTTTTTTTTATGCTATATCATTCTAACTCTAAATATCATCTTTTGAGCTATAAAAATAAGATATTTGAATTTAAGAACTTATTTAATGAAAAACTAGTATAATTATGATATTTTTTATTAAAAATAAGCCAAATTATCACTCTTCTTTTTATAAAAGAATGTATTTCTTCTAAATGACACTTCTTTAATAATATTATCCGCTACATACTATATCATCCGCTATATCATACGTTGTAGCGTTCGCTAAGCGTTATACGGTACAAAAATTATTTCAACGCTGCAAATCGCTAAACACTATTTGCAACCTTGAAAAATATATATCAGAATTATATTAATATGGAGTTCAAAAGAAAGAGGAAATTCGAACAAAAGTATATGTGAAAACTTTAATAGCAGAAATACAAGATTTGATTAATATTTACTTTTTTTTTAAAATAAAAGAATATTATTTGTTTTGATGGTTCTTCGTCTTCAACTTGAATTTATATTACGATAAAAATAATCCCAACTGATAAACAATATGATCAAATTGGTTTAACATGAATTAAACTAATGAGAATAACTCAAGTCATCAACGAAAAATTATATGACTCTCTAAAAACTGATAAAAATACTTGTAAAATAACTAGCACATAAGAGTCTATAAAAAAATTAGAGCTATTGAAAATCATTAGTCAATGAACGATTTGGTAGTGTGTTATGTGAGTATAAGAACTCCATTAAATATTCATTATTTAATTACTTATTGAGAAATAACTTTTCAATATTTGAATAAAGGGCCGGCACTATCATATATCACATAAGGCGACCGTTGAAGCCCTCCAAAAATATACGCAAAATTAGGATCTTTTTGCCTAGAAATGAAGGTCTCTTTTTGCAATATTAATAAAAGTAAAATATGCACAAGCTAATAACCATCATTTATTAGCAAATGTGGTTTTTAGAAAGTAGGTTTATAATTCCTACCCTTATCATTACCCTTACGAACTCATGGGTCTCAGGTTCAAGTCTTTATGGGGCATCTATTTTTTTTTTCTTACTTTTTCATGTACTACTTTTTGAAAATGTGTTAATTAGACATTTAGTAAAGTGTTGCATCAAATTCAAGAATACATATTTTTTTTTGGCATAAAGTTATAATTTATGAAACATGAAGAAATATGTCGTCATGTGATGGTGATTATTATATAAAAAGCCAATTTGTTATTAGTTTTTATTGATTTGTTAGGTTCTTAATAATATTAAGTAAAATATGTAACGGATAATTATTTTTTTTACTTATTTAGAAATTTCAAATTAATTCATTGTCAAAGACCTCCAAAACATAAGGCAGGCCCTATTTGGATAATAAGTAAATTTGGTTTCACAAGGATCCCTAACCTTATATACGAAGAATATTTGGGAGTACCAGGGTGGATAAAGAGAAATGTGAATGCTAGTTTTAACAAAGTTTGGTACTTGAACCTAAAAAAAAGAAAAAAAAAAGAAAAAAGAGATTGGTACTTAATTGCTAAATTGCTATTGCTATTGCATAATTTTTTAGCGAATCCTAGTAGTTCTTGGCAAACTAAATCCTGTCACCACATTAAGTCACACCATCTTTCTATCGTATAACAAAATGAACGTAATTAAGAGATGTTGAGGTGTGCTATGCAGTAAAAATAAGTTATTTTTTACTAACTTTAGATGCTTAAATTTTAACTAGATAATATGAGTTGGATTAATTATTCCATTGTTAGGTTTATTTGGTACAATTGTCTCGGATGCTTGTGCTTAATTACCTATTTAGTAGTCCATACAGCATGTAATGTAAATCGGTTTATATAATGTAACTCTTACATTTCAGTGAAAGTGCATCTATTTACATTTTTGTTTGTCCAATATATATATATATATATATATATATATATATATATATAGGGGCCGGTTATATTGACCCCACTTTATTTTACCCCACTTTTACCCCGGTAAAAAAATTGGTTATAAAAAATGAAAATTCAAATTTCAACCGTACGGATGGCATATTTATATTTTGAATATATTGTGGATCAATTTTCACAGGAATTGGAATATTATATCATTGCCATCATGTATTATCAAAATATGTATTTATATGTTTTGATGATACATGATGAATTTTGATGATACACGATGGCAATGATATAATATTCCGATTCTTGTGAAAATTGATCCACAATATATTCAAAACATATATATTCCATCCGTACGGTTGAAATTTGAATTTTCACTTTTTATAACCACGGGGTAAAAGTGGGGTAAAATAAAGTGGGGTCAATATAACCGGCCCCATATATATATATATTCAATATATATTCAAATACTAATATATTTTCTTATATGTTAAGTATTTCTTTTTTAATACTAATATATTTTCTATTTATCCATAATATTACATGTACATACAAAATATATTTTGAATATCACTATACGTTTTTACATTTTCAGTATACTTGTTTGGATAATAATATTAGGAAATTTCAGCTAGGTTCACTCAACTCTATGCTCAAATTGGTCACTGAACTATTATGTATCTCCATACGGTCACTGAATTTTTTATTTATCCAAATTAGGTTACTCTATGAAAACTATTTTAATTATTTGATGAAACAATAACAGGACATGGAAGTAATTACTCAAACCCAATATACATAACACCTGAATTATCTTGGAGGATCAATTAAATCAGCATATATAACATCATCAATACCCATTCAAGACTTTCGCAATTACATTAGTACATGTTTACAATGATTTAAATGATAATTGAATTGTTAATTAATATATTAACTGGACTGATAACTTAGATATCAAGTTATTATTATATCAAATCATTGATGCAATTTTGATAAAGTGGCCTAATTTGGATAAAATAAAAGATAAGTGAATAAAGTTTGGTGACTTCGTGCCAAATTATCCAACATGTTTATTTGAGCAATATATTTTCATAAATATTCAATATATTTTTTAAGGCTCGAAAACATGAAATTATCGACAGAATAGAATTCAAATTTTTTTAATTGATTTTGTTTGTTGCACAAAAACATTCATCTCCTAGTTATTTGTCAAACTTCCATTCGTCTATTTGGTGATATCGGTGGTCGATTCAGAAACAAATTTCTGTCATGTATCGACTCAAATCCATCAAAAGATGCTGAAGTGTATATACTGGCGATGCATATCATATCATTTCCCACTTTATTTCATGTACGCTCGGCAAAGTAGTTATAGGAAGAATTTGATTTAAAATTGTAGAAAAAAAGCTTATGATCAAAATATCATTGTTCCATAGTTTGAATTTATACAAAGTAGATTAACTGAAAAGATTATTCAAATTAAATAAAAATGAAATAAATTAACTAAAATAAAGTAGCATGAAAGTAAAAAATATTCAATGAAAATACAATAACAAAACGGTAAAAAGTGAGAGAAAATAAAAGATTTAAAATAGTTTGCCAGGTGGGATAGAGTAGAATAGGCAGGGTTATTTTCGTCCGAAATTAGAAACTATTTCATGGAATAAAGTAATTCCATCTCAACCATCTGATAAGAAATTTCACTATTCTACGCTTCTGATCCAACATATTTCACTATTGTTCGGCCGGAATAAATTAAAATAGAACAATTATTTCACTATTCTATGGTATTCTAGGTCTGCCAAACTGGCACTTGGGGAAAATACAAGAAAAATAATTATTTTAGTCAACAACGGCCCCTTCTTGCAACCATGACTACAAAAGAAAAAAAAATTCTTTGAAGAATTAAACAAAACTGATATAATACACACATAAATTATACTACAAAAATGGTGTAGTACACATAAAATGAAATACTATGCATATTTATATTACATTTATATAACCACTAATGTGTTTATACTTAAGCTTTCATCGTCGTTAAATTACAATAGAAAAAATCAAAACATATGACAAATTGAACAATATTAAACACAGTACAACAGTCATGTGAATCATTCAACACATACAAACAGTTAGTGTAACTGCTCGACTGTAAAATTCTTTGTTATTGACTATTGAGGATGACGCAACATAATTAACCAATAACCGTGCCAAAAGAAAATAAATTGCAAAAAAACAATTGTGCGCGTTTCATTAATTATAAGGTCAATAAGAGACGTGCAAAATAGGGCAGTCGTTTTGACATACAAATCCAGACAATTCGTGCATTAAACTTGGGTTGTTATGGCGTTGAATGTGATGGCAAAAACTGTTACAGTCATATTCATTTATTTATTGTTAATATATTATTATAATAAAAATATGTTACGGCATAATAAGAAAAAAAATAAAAAAAAATATATATAATAAATTATTATATCGTAAAATATTAATTTTATGTATTTATGTCTTGATTTTTCATTATTTATTTTAAATTTAACCAAATTAAATAAGAAAAATAAAGAAATCATAGAATACGTGAGGAGCATTTTAATAAAAAAAAAATGATTGGGGATTTTGAAGAATTTCCGTAGTTTCTTTTATATGACATTGAATGGTATGACAAAAAAATAGTCTATATCTATTATGTTATATGCGGCATTTTGTGTAATTAATCAAGATACTGCTAGTGTTACATCTCTTTTTTAATGTGTAATAAGTAAAATATCTATCTAATTTCATTTAATTCAATAAAACTCAGTTGCAGAAATTAAAGATAGGAGGTTAAAATAAGAATAGAGTACTCAAAATACAAATAAACCAAAATGACAAATAGAATGATGTAATAGAGGGGGAGAACAGTTGGGTTAACAACTGGACAGCATGCGATCCATCTCATAGCTTCTTCTTGTACAGTTAGCTCCGCTAAAATATTATATGGCAAATTATTAAAGCTTATTTCTAGCATTTATCTGTCATTTCATGTAACGAATCAAGGTGTAAAAATTACGAGTATTATATATTAGTCTAAAATTGTAAAAAAGGCATGTCAATGGGGTAGAAGAATATTCGTCCCTAAATGGAGTGAGTAATCCCCGATCAGGGTATTCGCGAGTATGGTTGAGGGAACAAAAATATCCGGAGTCAGGTACAAGTCAGGTAATAGTATTACCATAATACTCATAACCATACCCGATGGTTATCCCATGTAAAATAGAATTTTTTTATATATCCTCATAATTTAGATTTAAACTTTTGTAGATTTTTACTTTAATTTGAATTTTAATAATTTTGAGGGTTAATGTTCTAACTTAAATGATTTTGCGTATTTTTTTTGATAACTTTTAGTTCTTACTTCTTAATAATTATTTGCGGGTGAATGATGTATGATGTTCCTACGGGTATATGGATACCTGGCAGGCCAGGTATGGGGATGAGTAAAAATCCGGGGTTAAGTCGGTTATGAGAACTGGTATGGAACTGGTTTTATGTGGGTCGGTTATGGTAAAGTAATAATCCTTTCGAACCATCCCATTGACACTCCTAATTGCAAATCTCCTGGAGTTTTTTTTATTTTATTTGGTGTGTTTGTACATTATACTACTCCAATTCTATTGTAAATTTTGATATCCTTGTTATTTTTAAAAGTTTTGACCATAATTTCTAATATTATAGTATGCATGATTTAATAATACAAGTAATCTTCGTTATATACTTTTTTGTACATATATTCTTTCATATATTCCTTTCTTTATCTTTCCCTCCACTTATTGATTAAATACTTTTTTAATTTTAACCAAGTATATATTTGTGAGTCTTTTGCCTTCTCAAATTATGATCAACTAGGATAATCCCCTGCCATGCTGCGAGTATTTGAAATATATTAAAAGAAAATTATTTATTATGGCCAACGAGTCATAATTTGGTTAGTAGAGTGAACAATATAAAAAGACAAATTTTCTGATTGAACTTTTGTTAGCATCAAAATGTTTGTTGCAATAGAAAAATTCATTCAACATTTTTTTAATATCGAAAGAGCATCTTCATTCAATGAAAAATATTTATTGCAATATATCAGTTTTAATTGATTAAAAAATATACTTAAAAAGCATTCATTACAATATATTATTTTCTATTATATGTGACGAACTCATACAACTCAAATATTAGATTAGAAATAGATTATAAAAGCTTTAATAACATACAAAAAAAACATTCTATAAGATATTTTTTTCTGTAAATATATAATTATATAGTTCTTTTTTAATATGTTGGATTGAGATAAACTTTTAGTCGACCATATATTTCTTTTTTAATATGTTTGATTGAGATAACTTTTAATCGGAACTATATTACCATGAAACCCAATATGAAGAGAAAATTTAGAAAACTTTATATATGATGTTATAACCAAGAAAAAACTATATTCAAATAATGATCATTTTCTTTTTTTTAAAAAAAAGAGATAGAAAAGAAATTAAACATAAGAAACATACTTAAAATCATTCATAAAAAACATCAAGACAAAAGTTTATTGGGTGAATTTTATTAGCTTTAAAATATTTGTTGCAATATAAAAAGAGTCCTTCATTCAATTTTTATTAGCATCTTCATTCAATAAAAAACTTATCTATTGCAATATATCAATTGTAATTGAATAAAGAAATCTATTTGTAAACATTCATTAAAATATATTATTTTTTAGATGTGATGAACTCATTCAACTTAATTATTTGTTAATAAATATATTAAAAAAGTTTAAGAGCTTGCAAAAAAATGTTCTTATACATATTTTATATATTTTTTATTTATTTATTTAATTGATACAATAATTTAAGTCAAAACTATATCATTATGCAGCTATATGAAAGTATTTAGATATGATACTTAAAGAAATGAAAACGTATATAAAAATTATTACTTTTTTGAAAAAAAAAGAGAAAGAAATATGAAGAGACGTACTTAAACAGTTAATAAAAAATCTTTTTAAGTTTTTTCATTTATGTAAACAGTGTGGTTTCTTTAAATCTCTTTACCCTTAATAAATTCACATCCAACGGTTATAATGATAGTTAATATAGTGATATAAATCTTGAGAGGTCTTCAAAAGAGGTGTCAAATAATAATACATGTATATCAACAAAAATATATGAATCTTATTAAACTTGAGTCAACGATTCATATATAAACACTTTTATCAAGTTAGATAGTTTGGGTGATGTAGTCCCATGAAAATGCTAAGAGGAAAGTGAAAAAATGGGGTGGGTTTAATTACTCTTTAGTAAGTTAATTTTAAATAGAGTAATTTCAGAGAAATTTCATGCATGCTTATGGGTTGGTAGACATTTATTACGGGACTTGGGCATTTCAAACTTTTGACAGAAACTTCAGTGCTGTTTACACATTTGGCAACAAAGAAAAAGCTTCAATTAACTAGGATTGTAGAGCGTGGGGTTTTGAATTTTGGACTTCAGTTCCCTTCAAATATTTCTTTGGAGTTGGTGTTGAAAATCACCAACTCAATGCAAAAAAAAAGGAAGATATAAAGTCGCATTAAATTTTAGAGAGAAATTTTGCAAAACTTCAAGCATAATAAACAGAGCAATGTTCACTGAACTAAACTTCAAGCATCCAAATCACAAGCCAAATCACATGAGCAGACTCCGACCTTCCGAAATTTCTGATTGTAAATTACACAAAAAAACAGTCTACGACTTCATAAATTGAATAGAAAATCTTTAAAGCACAAAATATAACCATTGGGGCTTTTTATTTAAGAAATTTTTACTTTGAATAATCATTTCGTATAGATAGCAAGTACCAAATCAAATAGTCCTTCAATTATTTTCTTCAAATTGTTTTATTAGTTCACATTAGAACACTTGTAATGTGCAAGAATGTCAAACAGATCAACTATTAACATGGTTTAAAGGTGGCATTTTTGACCTGACAATGATATTAATCAGCAAAACAATACTACTTGAAGACATAATTTTACGAAAAATCTTCTTTACATACGTCCTTGTTATAAATTCATATTAGAAAACGAATTGGTCCAACACCATTAAATAGATACATGTAATATACGAATCTAATCTGAAAAGTCTTGTAATATATTTCTTCTCTTTAATATCAATCACCTACCGACCTTTGTAAAAAAAATCTGAAAACTTGAATAAATAGATATATAAATATAAATACAATTATAGACCCAAAATAATAAATGCATTAAATAAAGAACATTTTAATCGTTGTGCCCCCACAAAATTATGTTTTCATTTTTAAAATTTGCTCATCATTAACAATCCATATTTCCAGCTGAACATCATTGAATAGAAAAATTACAAAATTAAAATTCAAAGGTCCCAACTTAAATTATTCAATTATACAACTACATTAAATGCAATTTAATTAAAGTAGACTTCATAAATGCCTTCTTTCCATCGATACATCAGAAAAATTCAACCTACATATATATAATAAATATTATCACCTAATATACCAAATTAATATGCAAAAAACATCCAGTATCTTTTTTATTAACATTAGACCACAATTTTATTAAAGTATAAACTTACGATATATTTTTGACAAACCATACTTCAATTTTGCGAATTTTGTAATATGCTGGCGAAAAACTGTGAGAAAGATGTTTTTCTTGTACTTTTCTCCAGCTGCAAATTAACAAATAAATTAATTAATTAACAAATAAATAAACATTTTCCATTTTGCAGGGGTATGGAAGATAATTTATGATTCTTTGAGGGGGAAAAGTGAATAATTACCAGAAGAAAATTCTCAACAGATAGTTGGTCATTTGGTGAAAAAGAAACTTGATCTCTTTGCATCTGAATAAAATCTCTGTTTGATTCAATCTGCATTTAAATTTTAAATATATATAAATATAAGTACATGAAAAAGTCTTAAAAAATCATACAGCTCCATGCATTTAATGTATAATTAAGAATGAAACCCGTATATACCAATTTATTTATTTATTTATTGGCAACAAATATTTTTTTCTTTTTTGTATATTTTTCATAATTTTCTAATGAAAAAACAAATTTAGGATGCAAATAAACATGTCACCTAATTGACTATTTTACTGGTGGTTTCACGTATTTAATGCAAATAAACATGTCACCTTATTGATTTATTGTATGTTTTTCATAATTTTCTAATGAAAAAACAAATTTAGGATGCAAATAAACATGTCACTTTATTGCCAATTTTCCTGGAACTTACCCTCCTTATTTCTCCTTCATTATCACCAACATTTTTATTAATAGGAAAATCTTTAAAAACACCCCTAACTTTTCTGAATATTTTAAAAAACCCTAATTAAATGTTGTCATAGGAGGTAAAACTAAAAATCTAAAAACTCAGGTTTTTTTTAAATATTCCGAAAAATTATTGTTTTATTTTTAATTCCCCTTTCTAACATCACAAGGACAAATACAAAATTTCCAAACATTTCTTTTTCCACTACCTGGTTGATTAACCGCTCGATCTGGCGTTTGAAAGCTGACTCCCTAGCGGCATCGCTGTTCTGAATATTTTTCAAAAATACGAGGGGCTTATTGCAAAGTTCCGGAAACGAAATGTGGTAGCTCCATTGTGACAGATGCTCGATTAATAGTTCGATTCCTGTTTTGGTACATTGGTCTTGGTAGGTTCGCGATTTGGACAAGTACCTGGGCACCTTTGTTAAAAAAATGAATGAATGAATTAAGAAGTTAATAATTTAATAAATTAAGGGACTTGATGTGCACCTCCAACTTATTTGCCGCGAGAATCGGCGGAATTCAGAAAGGTATAACGGAATTATAAAAAGATTAATGAAAATATGCAAAGGTACAATGAATATATAGAAATATGATGTGCAAAATAAGAATGCAGATTGTATTTCATATGAAAATTTATAATCTTACAAGATGGTATAATAGAAATATGACAAGACATAATAGGTTTATACAAAGGTACAAAAAGATGGTGGGCGGTGTTTAAGCGGGAGTTGGGAATATTTTCCCAAAAAGTTGTTAGGAATAGTAATGGTAAATAGATTGGAGACTTTTTTGTACTATTTTCTTGAATTATATACTCTTATTTATGAAGTTATTATGATTATTATCACTACTACTAACTATTACTTATTATTAACTATAGAGAATTGAATTTAGACTCTCAAGTGTTGATATGAATTATTTTTGGGATAAATATACAGTTAGTCCCTGTACTTTATGGGATTACAATTTAGTACCTGCACTGTTAATCTCACATGCGTCCCTATGCTTTATGAAAATATTCAAGTTTAGTCCCTAAGTTAGGGTCTAAAACGCGCACAATTCTTCAAAGTACAGGGACCAAACATACCAACTAGGGATTAAATTGTAATTCTATTAACGCACAAGAATTAACGGTGCATTTATCCTTTATTTATTTATTTATCCCTACACTATTTTTTAGTCCATTTTTATCATGCAACTATTTGATTGGTTCATTTCTCCCCTTCAATCAATTAGGCGTTTATGCATCCGTTAATTTTGACACGTGATTAACTATCAACTTTCTAAAGATTAAAAATGGAGGAAAAATGAACCAATCAAATTTTCGAAGGAGTATACATGAAGGATAAATTATGTACCGAACCAATACAATTTTAAAAGATCAAAACTGAAGGAGAAATGATTCGGCACTGACAGAAGGGCAAGAATTGAACCAATCTAATAGTTGATGGCTTAAAAATGAACCAAAAAAATTTTAGGGGCTAGACAAGAACAAATCTAATATCACTATTTACATTCAATAAAGATTCCAAATTTACCCTCGCATCCTCCCTTCTCCTTCCTCTCGTCAAAATTAAAGCACTCAAATACCAGGGGTGAAACGGGAATAAATAATCTGCTCGACCCCGCCAGCTCATTCAGCATCTTCACGCATTTCACCCTCAGAGGCAGGAACCTTTACCCCCTCTTAATTATACCAAGGCCAATTTGCAAAAAGGCCCCTACAATAACCCAAAATTGCAAAAAAGCCCCTGCATTATTAGAAATGCAAAAAAGCCCCTATATCATGATGAAATTGCAAAAAAAAATTACAGCTAGTTTCAAACTTCCAAAAATGCAGGGGCTTGTTTGCAATTTTGGAATATTGTAGGGGGCTTTTTTGCAATTATGGGATATTGTAGGGGCTTTTTTGCAATTTTGTAGGGACATTTTTTGCAAAATTTCCTTACAACAGTTACACACATTGATATTATTACTGAATGCCATTAGTTATTTACCTTCAACAAAGCCACCAAATTTACCCCCAATGTTACAGAAATCGCTAGGCGCTAGTCGGGCGGCAGGTACCGCCTAGGATTAATCGGGGATTAATCGGAGCTAGGCGGATTTCAATTTTTTTAATGATTAATATTCATAATATTATTTTTTAATAATTTGTATGTATATTTAAGTACAAAACATATAATAAAATGAAAAATAGTTAAAATAGAGGGGCTATTTTAAAATAACTGCTAAAAATCTCTTTTCAAGAAAAAGAAGGGTCATTTTAAAAATAATCATAAGCCATCACGTTTAGAGATGGATTACATATACCTACTATATTTCTTCTAATGGTTCATGTACACCACGTTTAAATTATAAATTATTAAAAGTCACAAGCCTTTTAGAACAATGCTCTCGCCAAACCCAAAGCAATCAAACATCAGGGGCGAAATCAGAATAAAAACTCCGCTCGACCCCGCCAGCTCGTTCAGCATTTTTACGCATTTAACCCTCAGAGGCAGGGACCGTGGGCCGGGGAAGAGTTGGGCCAGGCCCAGTATGGTTTTGACCGAGAGTGAAAATAGTTGGTCTAAACCCTAAACCCCTAAACCCTAAATTGTTATATAGTAAAAATTTCCAATAATGCAGGGGCTTTCTTGCAATTTTGGGATAATGTAGGGACTTTTTGGCAAAATTTCCTTACAACAATTTTCCCACATTGATTACCTTCAGTAAAGATGCCAAATTTACCCTCGCCTCTTCCCTCATCTCCTTCCTCTCACCAAAATTAAAGCAGTCAAACATCAGGGGCAAAATCGGAATAAAAACTCCGCTCGACCCCGCCAGCTCGTTCAGCATTTTTACGCATTTGACCCTCAGAGGCAAGAAGCTTCGACCCGGAAATAATTGGGCCAG
Organism: Juncus effusus; assembly: GCA_027726005.1. NCBI lineage: Eukaryota > Viridiplantae > Streptophyta > Magnoliopsida > Poales > Juncaceae > Juncus > Juncus effusus. The sequence continues at coordinate 4,080,972 of CM050903.1, read as the reverse complement.
GCCGATAATAATTTTAATGGAGAGGGAAAATAATTGGTCTAAGTTGTTTTTTTGTTTGTAGTTAAAGCAGATATATTGAATGCATAGGTCGAGACAGTTTATGAATTGGAAGGTTTCGATGTTTGAGAGGTCTTCCTGCACGGGAAAGAAAAATATGTGTGAGTATATTGGTTTGCTATAATGTACTGTTTTTTTGTAAAGTCAAAATGTACAATTTTAAAGCACCATGTCAGTATCTTTTTGTTTCTGTTGCTTTATTTTGTGTTTGATTTTGCATTGGAAATTTATTGTGAATGGAGGTATAATGTTCTCAATTTGTGACAAATCTTCCAGCATGGTAAGAATATGTAGTATACTATTTTTTAGAAGAAATATATTTGTTTTCAGTCGAAATATATTAGTTTTTAGTCAAAATATATTAATTATTAGCCCCCACAATCATTGTTTCTTTGTTTTTCTTCACATGTTTTCTATTTATTTTTATTCAGAAATTCAAGATAAGTTGAGAAATAAAACTCCAAAATATAGTTAAAAAAATTTAGGTAAAGTTGAACTAAACAGAAGCTCAATTCTCGAACTTCCATATCCATAATAAATTTTTCACAGAAAAATATCATTTTCTAATTAATAAAAACAAAGTTTTCCAAACCTCTTTTTTAGATTTTATCGCCTTTTGAACAACAGCCGCCAGCTGGCGGAGAGATGAAGCCGCGACCGGGTACGATTTCTGGAGATCCAAAGCAAATATCTCCAAAACAGATTCCATCAAAAACTCGATATGCTTCAAGTTTGACTCTTCCACAAACTTGCATCTTGAAATGAACGTTTTATACATAGCATTCATGCATATGGTATGAAATTCGGAAGGTAATTTTGAACAAATGTCTTTGATTAGTAGAATTGAGGATTTAGACAGAGATTCGTCTCCACTCGCCCAAAAATTAACCAAAATCTACAAAAAAAAGAGTAACAGTAATTAAATAAACTAATTAATTAACTAATTAGTCAGTATATGCTTCATAGTATTTGTATGGAAACCTTAACCTTAGATATGAAACATATGTTGCTTTCTTGCATATATCAGAGAATTAAAAAAATAACTTCATTTAAAAAATAACTAAAAACATACTTCCACAAATAATGCAGCCTCAAGAAAACAACTCAACAATATACTTTTTAAAAACATACCTTAATTAATCTCTTCGCAAGTGAAGGAAACCCACCGAAAAAGTCAACCGAAACCCTAATCCTCTCCAGCACAAAACACACCAAACTCCCATCCGTCACCTCACTCAACAGCCCCACACACGCCCTCAAATACAATTTCACCTCCCTACAATCCCTCACCTTCGCAACTCCCCCGCAATTCTCCGCAATTCCCAACCTCGCCCTTATAATCGCATCGAATTCTACCAGCACGAAATTAAGAATTGTGGAGAACGTTCCGGGGGCGATTTGGGGGGAGTTAGAGTTTAGGAGGGCGAAGGAGCGGAAGGTGTTTAGGAGGTTGGAGAGGGAGGGGCTGTGGGGATCTTCTGTGGCGAGCCAACACCATAGTTCTGCGGTCGTTTGCGTAACGGGTCGCGCGGGTCGGGGGTTTGTGTTTGGTTCTGAAGATTCGGGTTCGGTGTCTGATTCCGATTCTTCATCTGATCCCTGGAAGTAGTAATAAAGTATACATTTTACGATACTAGAAATAATACAAGTAATGATACAGCTTTAAGTAGTAAAAAAGTTAACCATTTAATGATACTAAAAATAATACTAGTAAACATTTTACTATTTTACGATATTAGAAATATTCCTAGTAATGGTACCAATTTTTAACTACGAATAAAGTTTACAGTTTTATGATACTAGAAATAATACTAGTAATCATACAATTTTTCAACTAGTAATAAAATTTACCATTTATGAAACTAGTCTTAAATAAGACTAGAAATAATACTAGTAATAAGGTTTACCATTTTATTCAAGTGGTCCAGATCGGACTGCCTGGTTTCAAGGAAATTTGCAAATTCTGGATCCTAAAAAAAAAAATAGAAAGAACAAACAAAAAAGTTAAGACTTGAGAACTTTTCAGTTAAAATCAGGAATTAATTAGCAATTACCATACAAAATTAAATTCTATTTGGTATTTGTTTTGAAAATTAAAAGACCTTCTTAAGAAGTTTTTCTAGCTTTTTTTTCTGCTTTGAGATCTCTAGACTGATCTTCGTATTTTCCTCCTTGAAAGCAGCAGGAGCACTCTCACCTGCCCAACATATAACAAAAATAAGAATTCAAAACATATAATTAAAAATAATTAATATTAAAATTCCCAAAATGTTTTTTAAAAAGAAAACAATAAAAGCTAAGTAAACCTTTAGAGCTGGTCTCATTTTCGCTCTCAGAAATATAAGGGCATTCTGGATCCTGTACATTAAAAAAAATTAATTAATTAATTATTTAATAATAAAAAAGAATGAATGAATTATTTAATAATAATGACAATAGTTATTATTAGTCTTATTAAATCATTAAATGTACCTCTGAGAGATAGCCATCACTATCCGAAAAATCATCATATTCTTCTTCTTCATTGGCGAGAAACAAATTCTCCAGATTATTATCAAATGCATTTCCACCATGATTTCTAAACCAAAAAAAAAGTTCAAGTTTAACCACTAATAACTAAAAACACTCTGTAACACTAAGCCAAAAACAACAAAAAACAACAAAGAAAACTCAAATAAAAATAATTACTGCTCAAATCCAGCAACGGTCGTAGCAGGATTCAAATTCTGATCGGAGTCATGAGACTTGACGGCGTTTGGATGAGCGGTAGCGGGTTTCCGTTTGAAGAAAGGTTTCTGCTGCTTGCGCCGGGTCTTGTCGACGCTCTGGAGATTCTTCCTGGCGAATTTCCGCGCCCTCTTCCCCAATTTCTTCGCCATTTACAGATTGTTAAGCTTATTGTAGTAATCTGAAGGATAGATTATTTACGGCGAACTAGGGTTTTGGATGAGAGGGAAGAAAGAGCAGAGAGGGTTTTAGTTTTAGGGCAATTTTGGGCTTTGACAGTTCAACTGTTCACAAATGGGCTGGAAAAGATATGTATTTTGTTTGTAATTGTATTGACTGAATAATTTCATGTATGCCCTAAGAAAACATTAGAATATGATGTATGCCCTAAAAAGCTGGATGGTATTGATGGAGACGGGAAATCTTTTAATAATTGTATTAAATAAAATTTTGTGTCCTTATTTGATGAAAACAAAAATATTATTTTCATTATTGTGAATAAGGTTGAAAACATCATTAACCATAAATTATTCATGTCCTTGTCAAAACACATTCAATTTGCATCCATATTATTTCCCTCATTCAATATATGAAAATATCTTGTCAAAAAGGTTTTCCTTCATTTACTTTTATAAAAACTAGGTGCAGCACGTGCGTTGCACGTGTCTTGTCGCGTGACATTATCCAAAAACAAAACTATCACAAATCCAAACTTACAAATAAAATAAAAATACATCAAGTAAGAGATTTCAATTAGGAATAAAACATGAAATGAAAAATTCAAAAGAAAAGCTCCCAAACTACTAAATCTCTCATTTCACTTCAAACCATAGATATATAAAACTATTACATAAAATAAAAAAAACTACATACAATCTCGTTATCTGATATAACAATATGTAAAATAATATATTATAAAAAAAAATTGAAAATACAAATTATAAACATTCAAGCACTCATCATTTTCAATTTTCACATGCACCCTCGAATAGGGATGTTCAATCGGTTCGGTTTATTTGGATACCGAACCGAACCGGTTAATTTCGGTCAATTCGGTTCGGTTATTCGGTTTATCCGGTCCGGTCCGGTTTGAAAAATGTAACTATTTGGTTTATCCGGTTCGGTTCGGTTTTTGGTTTTTGAAAACCGGTATAACCGAACCGGCTGAATAGTATATACCATATTTTATAAAATTATAGTTTATATATATTTTACTCCATGAACTTGGTCCAATAATGTATAATGCATGAGTATATAAAGAATAGAGTTTGAATAATACAATACCCATCCAATATTTTACTCCTAGACCAAGGGATTTATTTCTATTTGTCAGTTCAAAAGTCAGGAGACTTTTCATTTCCTTCTCTCACCTTTTATGCCTTCTCTCTCACGCAAAAAAATGACAGGAATGGGAAAGGCTTGAGTTTCTAAAAAGCTTAGGAAATTTGTATTTCAAAAAGAAAACCCTAGCAGCCACAAGGGCAACTGAAAAGTATTAAATCGGATTGTTTTTTCTTTTGTCCAGTAAAACAAAGGTTTGTATGCACCTCTCAATCTCATATTTTATTTCTTTTCTTTGTAATATCATCTTGATTTATTAACTGATTTGTGTATTTTTTTTATAACTTATTTAACAGTTTTCTTCATCTCCTTGTGTTTTGTACAAAAAATTAGTGATTTACGAAATTTAGGATTTTGTGTAATTTAAAGAATATTATATTTAATGAAATTTGAAACACAAATAAGCTTTGAGTTTGATATTCTTTAATTTTTGTCACATTCTCACTGCAACTCAATTCCAAAAAATGCATTGGTCTAAAATGGGTTTGGTCCAGTAAAAAATTAGTTTGGGTTAAAATTGAGAAAGTTGCAACAACGAAAAAAGCCCATGCATGGCTGCATGATGTACAAATTACATAAAGGCTCATACTTTGTTTGAAAAGCTCATTCTTTGCATGATGTCCAAATTATACAAAGGCTAATACTTTGCATAATGTACATTACATAATGGGAGTTGGTCCAGTAAAGAAAATCCCCTGCATGATCTCTGTTTTCTAGAATAAATTTGATGTCTAAATTTGCAGTTAGTTATAAAACAAGTTTAGAGCAAGTTTGTTATTTTTTTTTTCAGTTGGCAGATGGCAGAACAAGCACAAGCGGACAATCAAATTCAAGATGAAGGACAACCTATCGAAGCTGTTAATGGTACACAAGCGACAGAAACAACTGCGAGTGATGAACCCACTGATCAAAAGAAGAAGAGGAAGTCGATGCAGCCGAGATCTGATTGTTGGAATGAATTTACAAAGTTCAAAGACTCCAATGGAGATATTAAGGCAAGATGCAAATTTTGCGATAGAGAATTTTTTGCTGATCCAAAAACGTCAACTTTGAAATCTCACATGAAGAGGTGCGCGGGTAAGGAAGATAAAAAACAGACGGTCTTAAACCTTCAACCGGGCCAAAATAGTTTAAATGGAGATGGTGAGAGAAACGTTCCTTTTAATAATTGCAGATTTGATCAAGTTGCTACTAGAGAGGCTCTAGCTTGTATGATAATGCTGGATGAGCAACCATTTTCATTAGTTCAAAAAGAGGGCTTTAGACGGTTTCTAAATGTCGCATGCCCGAAGTTTCAGATTCCATCTCGGTCAACAGTCACTAGAGATTGTTTAAGCTTATACCTAAAAGAAAAGGTGAAATTGAAAAAATGCTTAGACGGTCAAAGAGTGTGTCTTACCACGGACACGTGGACCTCTTTAAATAAGTTAAATTACATGTGTCTCACGGCTCACTTTATTGATAATAATTGGAGGTTAAACAAAAAAATCTTGAATTTTTGTCCGATTTCTAATCATGATGGTAAAGGAATCGGAATGGCTTTAGAAAAGTGTTTAATTGATTGGGGGATTGATAACATGTTTACTATCACGGTAGATAATGCGAGCTCAAATACTCTTGCAATCGATTATTTGAGAAAAAGAATGAACAATTGGGGTACGGGTATTTTAAATGGGAAACACCTTCACATGAGGTGCATTGCTCACATAATTAATTTAGTGGTGCAAGATGGGTTAAAAGAAATAAGTGAATCGGTTTGTCGAGTTCGAGCGGCGGTTAAATATGTGAGACAATCACCAAAAAGATTTCAAAAATTTAAGGATTGTGTTGCAATGGAGAAAATTAGTAAGGCTTTATTGTGTTTAGATCTTCCTACTCGATGGAATTCAACGTATTTAATGTTAGATGTAGCTTTAAAATTTCAAAAGGTATTTGATACTTATGTTGAGCAAGATAATGAGTTTTTTGATGAGCTTAGTAGAAGTGAAGGTGTACCAACCGACTTAGATTGGGGTAATGTTGAAAGATTTGTCGGTTTTTTAAAATATTTTTACAATCTTACTAAACGAGTTTCCGGATCTACCTATGTTACATCTAATATATTTTTTAGTGAAATTACCAATTTGGAAGGTATATTAAAAACATGGAAAGAAAGTAGTGATGATTTAGAGTTGAGTGCGATGGCGAATAGAATGAAAATGAAGTATGACAAATATTGGGGTAATATGGAGAAAACTAGGGATTATTCTTGATCCTAGGCATAAGTTTGATTTTTGTAGAGTTTGTTCTTGGTGAATTGCTTGGCAAAGAAAATGCGGAGATAATGGCTAGGAAAGTCAAAGATGACTTGTTTTTATTGTTTAATGAGTATAAACGGTTGTATGCTCCTCAAAACCCTCAACGCAATCAAGGAAGTGGGATAAATAACACTCAAACCAATGAGATTGATAGACGTGGGGAAATAGACTTAGTATCTTCTATGTTTAAGAAGCACAAATCAATAAGAAGTGGTGGAGATAATAAATCGGAGTTGGAAAAATACTTAGGAGATGATCTTGAAGAAGAAAGAAAGGAGTTCGATATTTTAGGATGGTGGAAGCTAAATGGCCCAAGGTTTCCCATTCTTTCTCGTATGGCCCGTGATGTTTTAGCTATTCCAATCTCGACGGTCGCTTCCGAATCCGCATTTAGTACCGGTGGCCGAGTTCTTGATGAATTTAGGGGGTCGTTGACTCCTAAAATTGTGGAAGCTCTTATATGCACCGAAGATTGGATCCGATATGCTCAACCGGTTGATCCGAAAGAAAATTTGGAAATACTTGATAAACTTGAAGAAGGTATTATAATTTATAACTATTTTTTTACTTTTGTTTATTCATTTATTTTATGATATTTATTATGAGAGTTTAACTAAGCTTTGTTCCCTGTTATTTTTCAGAATTTTCAAAGATGGAGATGGAGTTGCCTCGTGATAATCCCTAGTATATCATGATTTAGTAATGATATTTTGATTTATTATGATGCATTTTGAGACTTGAATTTAATTTCTTATCTTTATGTTTAGACTTTAGACTATGCTTTTGATAATGTGTGTTGTTGCTTTTGATGATGTGTGCTCACTGGAGAAATTATGCACTTTAATTTTCATTTTGAGTATGTATTAATGATGTATCTTGATAATATACTTTTATACAAATTAAAATCCGGTTTAAACCAAATAAACCGAATTAAAAATCGGTTCGTTCGGTTCGGTTAAATTTCGGTTCAGTTCGTATGAGCCGGTCGGTTCGGTTCTTCAATTTTCAATTCGGTTTATATTCGGTTTTGTTAAACCGGTTCGGTTTGGACCGAACCGGCCAAATGAACAGCCCTACCCTCGAAGTGGGTAGATATCACACCGCAAGTTCATGAAATTCCATATCTGTTCAGTAGTACTTGCTTTTAGTCACTGAAATAATTGGCTTTTTAAGTTCCAATAATTAAAAAATGAAGTTCAATATTATTTCAGGCTTTACAAGTGAAATAATCAAGCAATTAATTACTTTGATGAGGGAAGTACAAACCTTGGTTTCTTGCATTGACTGAAGATGAGTCACTGTTTGAGGTGCCTTCTTTGTGGTAATGGTATGAGTTGCAATTGGCTGTAAATATGAGTTAAAAAGTATCAAATATTCATTGAAAAAAATAAAATTTTAGCGGGTGGAGTCAAAAATGTATGTTTACCCCTCAAAATTCTCAAAAAAATATTTTCTGCATAAAATCAGTGAATTTGAGAAATTGATATTACCTTCTGAATGGAAGAGAAAATTTAACCGCAGTGTCGAAATATTTCTTTGTAGACCACATTGCGTGTGACATGTTTGCGAACTTCTAGGTCTACCTTGGGCAAAAGAAATTTGATTTGTTTTTGTGTTTTCGCTCTCGACAAAGCTACATACAGTTGGCCATGCGAAAATACCGGTTCCGGTAAATGGATGCCAACTCGCTCAAGAGTTTGACTTTGTGATTTGTTGATCGTCATAGTGAACGCTAAACGAATAGAAAATTGTTTTCGGGTAAATTTTATTGGAAACTTTTCATTTTGAGCGGGCTGTAAAGGTATTCGCGGAAGAAGAACTCATGTTCCTTTGTAAGTGCCCACAAGAATTTCACATTCAATTATATTTTTCTGCAAATCTTTGCAAACTAATCTTGTTCCGTTGCATAAACCAATTGAGGGATCTAGATTGCGCAGGAGCATCACCGGACTGCCAATTTTAAGCGTCATATTGTGAGGCGGTAGTCCGGCTGGATCTAGTTCATTTAGTACTTCTTCTTGAACTGCATCATTGGCATCTTCTGGCTGTGTATCAAAACTATGGTACGTTACAGCTGGGCTGGAGAATTTTTGTATTAAAATTTCATTAAGCTGATTAACATACTCGTTTCTCGGTGTTAAAATAGCGTTATCTATAAAGCTGTTGGAGTCTCCGTAAGTTTGCTATAGATTTGGGAAGACATGAGCAACTAAAGCAACTAAATCATTTTCCTCGTTTATGCTTTGTTTAATTATCATGTCCGGTGGTAATTTGATCATATTTTCACAAATCGTTTCTTCAGAACCATCACCTACTTGTAATAAATACGCTGCAAAGACGGGATCTTTTGCTGCTCGCATGTTTTGTGTCAATTTTATTTTTCGCATCAGCGGCCATAATTTTGAACAAACGATTCTCTCTGCTACTACCTCCTCTCTTGTTGCGCCTGGAATAACAGGCAAGACTTGCCGAAAGTCACCGCCAAATACAACCACTTCACCACCATATAATAAATTGCATTAAGTAATATCTTGAAGAGTTTGATTGAGTGCTTCAATATATTTTTTTCCCAAATTATTAATGAAGATCTGTAATTAACTAGATCAAATTGTTTGTCTATTTGCACTCTGATTTTCTACTCTAGTTCACAAAGGCGGAACTGAATTGTCAATTCAATCTGAAAAACCAAAGATTCTTTAGTAAATACAAATTCTAGATAAAAATAAAATGTTTATTATCATTTTTTTTTTGTCTTCAATTTGTTTTATTTTTTTTTCCCATGTAAAAAGGCTAAAACAGCTGTTTCACCCCAACATGGGGAGAAAGACACTCTGTTTCGCCCCACCATGAGGCAAAACAAATAAATTTTCATTTTTTGGGCTTTGGGCTTGATTATTTCGAATATTTGTGGGCTCATCCCGTTTCGCCTAAAAAATGAAAAAAAGCCTGTTTCGTCCCACCTCCGCGTGAAACTTGTGTTTTTTCATTTTTTTTTCTGTTGGCTAAAGAATCTTGCTAACCGCAGTTTAGCGGAGGAAATGAAATTTTTTAAGATGTTTCACCTCTCCATTGGGCGAAATAGCGGTCCTTTAGCTTAAAAACTGCACTTTCAGCGCTAACGTTGCGAAACAAGGTATGTTTCTCCCAGTGGGTGGACGAAATTGCTAGTTTCGCAAATAATTTGAAAACTAGACTATTCTCTTAATTAATCTTCTTTTTTTAGCCAGTTCAAAAAAAAGTCAGAATCCCAAGTATCATTAAAGAGAAGCAAAAATGTGATTAACCTACTTTTTCATTTGATATGCGCGAAGATATCAACAATGTAATATCATTCTCATTTTATGGGATTAAATTTCTCGTCATATATTTTCTTGTCGTCCATTTTGAAACCAATTAATTAAATATTAGAGAAAACTGAAATCTTGTTGTATGACTAGAATCTATATAGCTAGTGGAGATTTCCACAATAGTTTGTAGTACAAAGAACTTTTTTGGCTGTGATGTCATTAATTGTTCATCAAATTTCTAATTTGTCGAAGTCACTTAGGTTGAATTTTTTTTTTTTTGAAAAGCTACGGAGAGCTTGGTCTCTCCTGCGTAATTCTATTAATCAATGTCCAGTTCAGTTACAGACCTTCGTTAACAAACTTAGGTTGAACTTGCAGGTCATGCAAAAATAATTTGATCAGATTTTGATCAGGATTAAGGATAACGGGAGTTTGAAGTACATGGTGATTTTTAAGATCAGTTTGGGTTTTGATGATGAAATTGAAGAGAAGAAAAGTGAAGGATAAATTGCAGAAATTTCATATAGTTTCGGAGTTCAGCTTAAAAGAAAATACAGTTTCAAAATTGACTTTCCATGAATTGTTAGATCAATAATTTGAAAACTAGGCTATTTTCTTAATTAATCTTCTTTTTTTAGCCAGTTCAAAAAAAAAGTCAGAATCCCAAGTATCATTAAAGGGAAGCAAAAATGTGATTAACCTACGTTTTCATTTGATATGTGCGAAGATATCAACAATGTAATTAATGATTCTACAAAGTAATATCATTCTCATTTTATGGGATTAAATTTCTCATGTCATATATTTTCTTGTCGTCCATTTTGAAACCAATTAATTAGATATTAGAGAAAACTGAAATCTTATTGTATGACTAGAATCTATATAGCTAGTGGGATTTCCACAATAGTTTGTAGTAGAAAGAACTTCTTTGGCTGTGATGTCATTAATTGTTCATCAAATTTCTAATTTGTCGAAGTCACTTAGGTTGAACTTTTTTTTTTGAAAAGCTACGGAGAGCTTGGTCTCTCATGCGTAATTCTATTAATCAATGTCCAGTTCAGTTACAGACCTTCGTTGTCAAATTTAGGTTGAACTTGCAGGTCATGCAAAAATAATTTGATCAGATTTTGATCAGGATTAAGGATAACGGGAGTTTGAAGTACATGATGATTTTTTAAGATCAGTTTGGGTTTTGATGATGAAATTGAAGAGAAGAAAAGTGAAGAATAAATTGCAGAAATTTCATACACTTTCGGAGTTCAGGCATATACGATACATCATCATGCATAGTTGCATTAGAACTTTAGAAGAAAAGATATACTCATTTGATTACTTCATAAATCATAATATTCATAAAATCATTTTAATTAGAGAAAGTTGTGAAGAGAAAATACTCTTAATTAAAGCTGTTAGTTGCAATGAAACTTCTGTGTGATTAAGGCATTTTCATACAATATGCGTGAGCATATCCCACCATAATGTGACTACAAAGTAATACATTTCTCATTTTATGTAATGTATATTTTTATACACATTTTTAGGGTTTTTATCATGACAAATTCAATCATAATTCACATAAAATGTGTCAAAAATGCTCATAATTCATAAAATATAATTTGAAACCTCTTAATACGTTTTTGTGTAATTTTACGGGTGAAAAGGCCATAAAATGAAGAATTGTACCAAAACGCAAATGATGGGCCAATGATGGCCAAATAAAACCCCTCAAAAACACTACAAAAATTCCCCCAAACCTTTACGACAATTCGACAACTTTTTACAACAAAGTCAACCAGTCAAATGTCCAAAATCGCTGAGTTGATCAAAAGTCAACTTTTTTGAACTGGGTTAAACGTCCGGGTATTTCGGATGCAGCTACTCCAGATGAGGCTGGCGTGAGTGCAATTTTATTTTTTGAACGAACAGTCGCTAATAGTGCTCTGTAGAGATATATTTTTCCCGTTCCACCGGGTCCATCTATAAAGAAAATTTCATTTTTATTATTCTCAACCGCCTCCATAATGTGGTTATAAGCATTCAGTTGTTCTGCGTTAAGTTTTAAGTATGCGCTTTTATCTTCTTCCGGTATTGGGATATTCGTCTCTTCTAGGATTTCTTTATAAATTTGAATTCTGATTTTATTTTGTTTCGGCATTTCAGGTAAGTTGTAATCCTTTATTTTTTTTTCCCATTGATTCGAGAGAATTGTGAATATTTGTTAGAACCCTATGCAAAACCTCATCGCCATTGAGATTTCGGTCTCTTTTGTAATCTTCCGAAAGATACTCGTAAAATGAATTCCAAAGAAACCTACAATTAGCCAGTTCACAGTATGCAAGCACTGTTGCGAATAGGCGGCGAAGTGCGCTTGGCATCTGGAAAGATACAGCCTCTGTTAGACATTCGAAAATATTGTTGTCACTTTCAAGAAGATTCTGAGCCTCAGCTGCTTCTCGAAAACTTACATATTTGAAGCCATTAACGGTGAGAAGGTTGTCAAAACTTGTCGGGCCTGCAACATGATTTAGCAGAAGGCACAAATAATACCGCTCTCCTTCGGCTGGATTAGCCGTATTAACTCGTCCGATTACTTTTCGTGTTTTTCATTTCTTCCATGTTTTTTCTTTTTGCCAAACATATTTTTCTGGGAAGTCTCTATATAAGATGGTTCACGCTTCTTCGGCGCTTTCGTTCATTTTAAAAAATTCCGTTAACATCGTCCGAGAATAAATTTCATCACAAATTATATGGTCAAGTTTTCCTTTCTCTTTAAAAGTTAACGTTTGTTTGTTGGGAAGATGTAACTGTAGTGAAATAATATGAGGGTACATACCATTTAACGGAAAAGTGAAAATTCTCCACATTGCTTCCGGAGAAGATATCCATCTGCCAGCCTAATAATTCGCTATTTCATCGACTGTGTTTGAATGCAATTGGAAAGCAACACGATTGTGTCCTTTGTATATGTATTTGTACAAATATTTTACGGCTTTTATGGAAGAGCAAATTTCTACATTAACATGACAATTGAATAGTGCGAGTAGTGTAGGGTTGTATGGAACAACCCAAGTATTATCTAACAAATGATTTCTGTGGAAAGTTAGAAATATATACAATGTAGATAATTGGTTTGATAAACTGTTGTGTATATGTTTTGATCAGTGAAAGATAAATTTAGTTAATTAATATAATGTTTTTTATTTATTTATGCATATGGAGATTTAGAATAACTTTTTTTGTATGAAAGATTTAGTTGGAAGTAATTTTTTGAGTTGTAATTTGTAAGCAAATTTGCGCCCAATACATAAATGCTTCTAAAAACGGTTTTGTGACCAAATGGACTCTCATTTATGCAAGTCACACACTCAACCAAACATGAGTTTGGATCCTTCGTTGCATTTTATCTGTAGTTTTTGTATGCTTGAATTTTTGTGACTTGTGTATTTTTTTCTCAATAATTTGTATATTTTTTCTCAATAATTTGTCTCAGTTCATGCGGAAGTTATGGATATTCCATTGTTTCTTCTTCTATACAAAGGATATGAGTCTGCACTCTTAGTCGTGTATTCGCTAAATGGCTTGGGATATTTGAATTTGCATTTTCCTTTTTCAACAATGCATGAGTTTGTTGGATTTAAATTGCCGCATGGGCCGTGCATCATATGATTTGTTACCATTTCAAATATGTATGGATTGGAATTTTTGTCCGGGATTTCTGCTAAAACATATTGATCATAAATTTCCGTGTTCACAATTTTGTGCCCCTCTTGAAGTATGATCAGAAAATGAGCATGAGGTAAACCTCTTTTTTGGAATTCGATTACTTCAACGTATGAACTAACAGGTCCGAAAAAATGTTTTTTGAACAAAAGTTCTTTAAACTTTTCAAGTTTTGAATGAAAAATTCTCGTTGTTAAGTCCGGACGATTTTGTGTTTCTTCTCGGGGTTTCAATTCATTTTTAATTTCTGGCCATGATGGATTGCACGTAATCGTTAAAAAAAAATATCTGGTTTGCCGTACTTTTGAACTAGTGACATAGCATCAACGTATCTTTTGCGCATATCACGTGGTCCGCCAATAAAATTAGCCGGGAGAATTACTTTTTTTCCAACTTTGTTTGCACGGCACTCTCCCGAAATAATATTATTTACTACGCCATCATACAGATCGGCACGAATGGTTCTTTGTTCATTTCTGTAAAAATCAAGTCGTGTCGCCTCTATTTTTAAGTACATATCAATTGCGTATTGTTGTAAAAGTCTTCCACTATGAAGCAAAATGGATCTCGGAGACTCTCTTATTTGAAGTTTGTATGCATAATATTCTCTACAGGAAAGTTTTTTTTCGGTCGACGTATTTGACGAATAAACTGGAAAAAGAAATGTAATAGATTAGCATGATAGCTGAAAAAAATACAAATATATTTAGTGACAAAATATATTTATATAGATTACTTACTTTCATTTTCCCGATCGATTAAATCTTCTGGAGAACTGAATATAATCTTCGTTGGCGCTGGGTATCTTGGAGATTTTCCTTTTTTCGAAGATTTATACAACTTCGTGTGCCATCCATAGTCTCCACATGGAAATAACAGTGGATATTAAAGTGGATCGTAACATCCGTAATAGTGTTTTATGTCGTGTGAAGTATTGGATTTCGAACATAAAGTTATGTATCGATCGGTGGCTGTTATGGTCGAACTTTCAGTCCAAATAGCAGCAACTTGCGAAACGGTAGGGGCGTTAAAAGTACGCTGGTCTAAACCGTCATCATACTTTATCAATATCTTAGAAAATATAAAATCTTTTTGTCAACACCAAAATTTACCAATGCCGGATTTCAATGCTTTGTATCGGATATAATCAGTTCTCGCAACTTAAAGGATAGAGTGACGGTTGAGCATTATTATCATGTTGATTTTTTCATTGGAGCAATATACCAACAAACACAAGAGCCAAATAATAGATTTGGCGTACAAGTAACTCACCTTCTTATTTTCAGTATAGCATTAGATCCAAAAAACTCGTATAAGTCATTTGATATTAAAGCCATATGCAAGTTAGCTGAAAAATTTTACCCAATGGATTTTAGTGAATATGAAAGATCTATTTTAAAATACCAATTGCAACATTACAAGATAAACTTGTCAAATAATTCCGAGTTGTGGGATTTATCTACAATTTCTGATTTATGCCAAGCGCTATTTAAAAGTGGGAAATCAAAGACATTTTTTTTGGTTGATAGACTTATACGTCTTGTTTTAACACTTCCGGTTTCAATGGCAACGACAGAACGTGCTTTCTCGGCAATAAAAATAGTGATAACGAGACTCCGTAATAGAATGGAGGATGATTATTTAACAAATTATTTGATTGTCTATATTGAGAAAGAAATAGCCTAAACCTTCTCCACTGACAAGATAATAGATGATTTTGATCTAATGGAACGGAGACGAGTTCTCTACGCATTAAATAAATCATGTTAGAAATAATATTTTTAGAATATAATGTATTTTTTGATAGTTACTGTAACTTGATGGTATTATGAATTTTATGATATTGTATGACATTTGTTTCTTCTATTTCGGCTCCCCTTCATGTAAATTCCTGGTTCCGCCCCTTGATCTCGGCCTCTCTGGCATCGGCGACAGAATGAAATAAATAAATAAATAATAAGATACTTACATGGACACCAATATCGGCTACCCTTCTTTTCCCATGAATCGATTTAGTCATATTTTTTGAGCTAGATGATGATTCTTTACTTTTAAAAGTAGCTCCTTTATTTTGTTTATTACTACCCGTTGAAGAGTCCTTCTATGTATTATTTGAGCTCTTGGAAGCTCAAACAAATTACATTATGTATCCTTAATTTTTAAAAATTTGACATCCTTTAAGGTTATTGGCTCATCAATATATTTCAGAGGTTTTAGAGTCTCGATATTCGGATTATTCTCACGCACATGCTTGCTAACAATTGCGGAAGAAGATTTTTGCCAATGATTTATTAAAAAATTATATTTCCTCGATGACATATAATCATCTAAATCTCCAAAAGTTTCGTCGGTCAAAGATTTTGAAACTAAATCCATTATTAAAGGAAGCCAAATTGACTCAATTAATGCAATAATGAAAACACAAGAATAGTAAAAAACTCTTTGCCAATGACAAAATTGTGAATTTGGATAATGTGTTAATAAGCATATTAAATTTATCGCTCCTAAAATATGACTTAGTCGGATCAATCAAGGATAGATAGCATCCATCAGCACATAACACTTTAGCCTTAGTATGTGTAGCCAAATAAAAGAGAACCAATCACCATATTTATTTTTGAAACCCACTAAATATAAGTTTTCTAATAAAAATCGAAAAACTAACTCATTTTCTCTTGAGAAACAAGCGTTAGATCAACATATTCATTATCGAATACACTCGCTTGTAATAAAGCACTCTCAAATTCATCTTCTTTGAAATGAAATTCATTCTCGTTTCCGTTGTTGTTAAAAATTCAACATGATATCAGAGATCTGATATCATTTGTTGAATTTAATTTATTTTTTCAATAATAATAAAAATAAAACAAATAAAAAATGTTGGGTTAATTTATTTTCCTAGATAAAATGAAATAAATAAATTATATCATAATTTTCGTTGATGTTTAAAATTCAACATTGTATCAAAAGCTTATACCATGCTAATTATAGACCATTTGCTTATGAAAAATTCATATTTATTTTTTTATGTATGCCTCAAGTGGAATAGGCATGATATCTTGCCACATCGCCGTCTAATGCTGGCTACCAATGACCGTAAATGATTTTATCAAAAAATTATATGTTTTTAGAGCTTATAATTTATTTTATCTCCGAAAATTTCAATAGACAACAAGTTTCAAGCAAATCCATTATTGACAAAAATCAAATAAACTCGCTTATTGCAACTATGAAAAAAAAATAAGAGCAGTAAAAACCTCTTATTTCAGGTGCAAATTTTGAATTTAAATAGCGTATTAATGGACATATTAAATTTACTGCTCAAAAAACATAACTTGGTATAATCACCCAGGGAGTTATAGCTTCCATCAGCGTGTAACGGTAGAACCTTATTTCCAAACTCCTTTTTGAAATCATTTTTACACGTTGACAAATCAAAATAGAAACAAATATCATTTTTATTCTTGAAACCAACCAAATATAAATCAAACAATGAAAACCCAAAAATCAACTCATTTTGCTCTTGAGAACTAAGTGCGACATCGAAATATTCATCTTCCGATAATTTCGCTTGTAATAACGCACTTTGAAATTCATCTTCCTTGTAATAACGCAGTATGTTTAAAAATTCTATTTACTGTCGTAGCAATAAAACGACGAATTGTAAACTCGGAAGTCTCCTCCGACAATATAAATGTTATCCCAAAATAATACTTCATCATTTTCCCTTTATTATATTATCATCTGCTTGTATCGCATCATTGAGTGGCCAATGTAATAGTATCGTTTACAACAATATCATATTCCATTCATCTTTCTCACCTCCGTCTCTAGTTTTGATGAGTGGGTTGTAGACCGAAATTATCTCAACAACTCATTAAGTCACCCTTAACCAAATCCAACTAATAAAACTAATAAAAATACTTTAAAAATGAATATGAAAAATTACAAAAATTAAATTATAATTTCAACTATCAATAATTACACATGTTATATAAACACAAATCTTATTTACTTGGATCCACTATTATACAATTCAGATTATCCTTCTAAATGGGCAGCTCCCCGTTTTTCATTTAGGGTGCATGGAACGTACAATCCGGATGGACAAATTGTAGACATGATGCATAGATCGTACGATATTGGAGGACAGATCTGGAGGCAATTACAGATCATAACATACAGACGGGT
The DNA here is from genome assembly GCA_027726005.1 of Juncus effusus. Lineage (NCBI taxonomy): Eukaryota > Viridiplantae > Streptophyta > Magnoliopsida > Poales > Juncaceae > Juncus > Juncus effusus. The sequence goes on along the minus strand of CM050903.1, from coordinate 4,063,352 downwards.
GTATGTGGTATTTGTGACGGAATCATACTTACATGTGTGCACAAATATAAAAGGCATATATTATCGGATGGTGATGACTTATTATTTTTACTAGAACCACCTCTCCCTGAGATGACATTCTTCCTTTAATTTCTCTTACTCTTGACGATCTTTAACGATAATTAGTTCAAATTTTTCTCAATTATTCTCACCAATCTTGAGTATATCAAAATATTTTAAACTAATAAATCCGTTCTTGAATTTCTGAAGTAATTCATCTTTTACCTCTTTGCTAGGCTGGTGATTGTGCATATTGTTATATATATTTGGGGACGAAGAAAGTTCATAATCATCAAAGTTAGAAGAATCCGAGTAACAATAATCCAATCAGGCACGTGAGCTGGGTAACGTTTGGGTTGTGAGTAAAATATTATGTATATAACTCTATATACAATTATTTATTAATTGATATATTTTTAAATAAAAAGCCAGTCTATCAAATTAATTGTAACATATCTAAATTTAATAATTTTGGTATCAGAGTAAATGTTAGAATTTGTTATCAGAGCAAATTTTAGAAATTGGTATAAGAGAAAATGGTATCAGAGCAAATGATAAAAATTGGTATGAAAGCAAATGATAAAATTTATTTTGTTAATTAATTTATTTTACTTGCTTTTTGTTTATATATAATTTGTATTTTGCTTTTGTGTAAATAGGAGACTTGCATTGGTCTGCTTAAATATTTTTATTTTTGTATTGGTCTGTTTACATTTGAGGTTGAGCATAAAAATATGGTTAGTTAAACGCAATTGCATCGCTAAGAGTTTGTATGACAAAAATTTAATAAAATACTTAATCATCAAAATGAAGGTTCTAATGGAGCAAAAAATATAAAATAACTAGCAAGTACCGTCGCTCCACTTCGGCGTAAGCATAACAAATTATTATAACTTGATTTTTTAGTGGTTTGATAATAATCATGCAAGAAGATTTTGATAAGAGCATTATTTTCTAAAAGTAATAGATGCAATCATATACTCTTTAAAATCTAATATATTAATATTTGAATAGACGCATTAGAATTGATATGTCAATGTATATTTTCAAAAGATAAAAATTATTGCGGCTTACAAAAAATAATAGAATGGGCAAAATTATATATATTAGTTTGTAGATAAAATAATTCTAATTATTTTATGAAGACTTTTTCAGTAACGATACTAAAATTGAAACTTTTTGTAATTATCATAAAATTAAAATTTATTTACATTATTAAAATATCCTTAAAATAATAGTTATAATATAACTACATCATACTAAATCATACTAATGTTGATTGGATAAATGTCAAAATTAACTCAAGTAGGAAGTAAAAAAATTTAACATGATACCAAATGACAAAAAATGTAAAAGAAAAAATAAAATACTTTCACAATCTCCAGCAAAAAATAGAACTTAAAAAAATGTTCAAAAAGTTGAAACATTATTTACACAAAGATTTTTTCTTGGGAAACTATATTTATGAATATCTTTTAGTAGTATTTCCAAGAAAATAGTATTTTTCTAAATAATATTTTATAATAATTCTTAATTTTTTTTAAAGTTCTTTTCAGCAACATTTTTGAAAAAGAAATTTTTTAAAATAAGTTTTTTTCAAAAATTTGATTTATGTTATTAGAGTTAAAATATATAGTAATAAAATATTTGTTTACTTTTTAATAATAATAATTTTTAAATTATTATATCGTAGATTTTATATTTTAAGATATATGACTAAATTTGATAATAAAAAACCATTGTGTTTTGGTCTAAAATTGGATTATCGTATGTTTTTATATTTTAATTACAATATATAAAAAAAATAGTATATTGGGAAACGGAGAAAATAATATATAAAAAATTTCATCTTGTTTTGGGCGTACTCAAGTCCGTCACACTTTCAAATTTCTTAATTTAAAATACTCTCAAAATTTCATATAATGTATCATTATTAATATTATCTGCGAAAGTAGAGTATTAAATAAATTGTGTACAGATTGTAGATCAGAAACAAAAAAGTAAAGCTTGGATACTTAATTGTGTACAATTTGGAGATGAGAAAAAAAACTTGGGACACGTTTTAATCATCTGGGAAAAACTGAGGATTGTATGTAGTATCAATATCAATATAATAAAATGGATAGGAACTGGCATGAAAATTCAACCATATAACTAGGAGTTTCAAATACCGAGATTTAAAATTTTTGCAAACTTTCAGCTTTACAAAATTCGGATGTTTCAATTTCAAATACTATTTTTTTCATATCTATAAAGTTTAATTAGTGGCTAAAATTCAAATGGAGAAAGTGGTGTATTCATGTGTTTTGAAATACTATTTTTTCGATGTCAACAAATCAAAGAGGGTTGGCCACCGATAAGCATTGTTTATTTGGGTTGAAGTATGGAAATCTCACTTCCTTTCTCATATCGAATCTCTTTTTTTATATTTTTGTCTTCATGTATTTCTCATCAAACCCTCTCCTTATAATTCCATATGGTATTTAATGTGTTTCTCATCGAGGTTTAGGGGTTTCATATATTGGTATTGGCAGCTCATATGAAACTCTCTCTCTCTCTCTCTCTCTCTCTCTCTCTCTCCCACTCTCATATTTTCTTGCTCCTATTATTTTCGTGTGTTTTTCTTGTCTTTAAATGTTTTCATCACCTCTCCACCTCTCTCTTGCGATTTGTAGACACTGAAAGATGCCGTATGATTCAGAAAAAAAGATATTTTATGTGATGACTTTGAATCTAATGTAGTGTATACATGCACCTATAACTCTCTGATGAGGATTTCTTATTTGTTTTTTGAAAGAATCTATCTCTCTCTCGGCTTGTGTGAATATTAAGATATTAAGAGAGGTGGCAAACGGTCTCGAAATATATATTTCATATGATGACTTCTATCTCTCAAAGGAGGTTGTTGTTAGTTAGAAAGACTTTTTGTGGACATCTAAAGAGGTGGTTATGAGTCTTATGACCTAGAAAATGTATACTTTATATACTGGCTCTAAGAGACTGTAATGTCATCATCCATAATTATGCCTGAGCGTAATTAATTAGCTCATGATTTTAGAAAATGGTTGATGAGAGTTAATTTGGTTATTTACAATATTCACCTTCTCTAGATTTTTTTATTAATTAGCCCATGATTTGAGAAAATATTCTTTTTTTGGGTTTTTTTTCACCGCGAGAGATTTTTTATGATTTTTTTCAGGACTTCCCTAAAAAATAATTTTACGTTGTCACTACTTTCTATTTAGTATATATATGATTGTCATATATATTTGGGTAAATATATTATGCCTTGTAGTTTATATTTCTTACGGTAATAAGATAAATACTTTCTATTTTCAGGGTTGATGTTTATTATTTTCTTAAAGGGAAAATGCTTGGTGACATTTGAATAAAATATTTTGAAATTAAAATAAATTGTTTTAGAAATTAAAAAATGAGGCTTGACAAACTCATTTTTCATGTAAAGAGGTGTTTAAAGAAACTGTTTTTCTCAAATAAACTCATTTATTTTATGAATTTTGGTTTTAAGAATATCTTTTTCTAGAATAATCAATTTTTGTCTCATCATTTTTCACTTCATAATATCTAATCTTGTACCTAATAGTATGATATATATTGCGTTATCTAATATCTTCAACTTTGTTTTGTTATATGAGGAATGACTTTATCTGATGTGTGTGACTTTATCTTTTGTAGACCTATGGCTAACACACAGAACTCAATTGACGGATCAGGCAAAAAGGAAATGGGACATCCTTTGGATCGCGGGAATATGGAGCATTTAGCTTGAGAGGAATAGGAGGATCTTCACAAGCACCGCTAGAACGAGAAGTGCGCTACTTAGATGGACATCTTCGGAGGTGAGCTCGTGATCGAAGTATTGATGATGAAATCTAGTTTGTAGTAGGAAATGTCATTGTGGTTGTACTTCTGTTTTTTTCTTCTTTACTTTTTGATTTTAGTATCATCATTGTAATCTTGTTTTACAATTTCAAAAAAAAAAAAGAGAGACTATTATCTGTGGATTTGTGCAACATATTATACATTGATCTTATGAAAATTTCTATTTATTATTTTGGGGCTCTATTACTACACAAAAAATCTGTTTTGAGAATTCACAAAAAATCTAATGATTTACTTTAACTTTTGACTCAAATGACATTTTTGGTTTATATACTCTCTCAACACTATTTTTTTGCTATAAAAAACCAAACCTCAGAAGTCACTTGAATATCTCCTCATTTATTTCTCATTCTTCTTGGTAATTCTTTGTACTTTGTCTTTTATTTTTGTCTTAAAAAAAGAAATATAAAAAGTCTGATTGCTTATAGTGCTTTCCTCATGTGTTGCATTTCATTGTTACTTGTGTCATTGAAAAATCTTTTTCTTTTCTTTTAGTTTGTTTTTTTGCCCTTAAAAATACGTAGGCACCTTGAGCATCTTTTTGGGTTCGAGCCACTTGCTGGTGCCTTTTCTTTCTTGTTTTATATCAGTTGAACATCTTTGTTATGTTTTTGGCCTATACAATAATGTCAGTTCTTAAGTATAGGTCTGAAAATTTTCTTCTCTACTTAGGTTTCCATTTTAAGTACTAGCTTTTCTTTCTTATAGTCTTTAGCTAGGTTTCCTTTTTGGAAAATTGCCATTTTGCCTTTATGGTGCTTTCATGAGTGGGCCAATATTTTTTTTTTTTTGAATTCCTTTTTTTTTTTTTTTCATTTTTGGACTTCCATATTCTCTATCATTTTTTTGTACATCTCACCTAAAAAATGTGAAAGTGCCTCGCATTTTATGAAGGTAAACATTTGCTTACGTTATGAAGGTAAACATTTGCTTACGTTGATGTATTAAAGTAAAAGTTGTGGTATAATTGTCATTTTTACAATGCTCTTAAATGGGATGTAATATTAAAATAAAAGTTGCGGTATAATTGTCATTTTACAATGCTCTTAAATGGGATGTAATAAGGTACCTCCTAAGTCCTAGCTATATTCCTATTACAAATTTTCTATTCCAATAAAAACCAAATGACAGACTAATAGAAGACAACTATTAGGTGGTTGCTATAAAATGCTTCTCTTTTTACTTAGTTGTTTATTTTCTCTCTTTTTTCCTTAATTTTTGAAAGTATCCGTTATTATTTTGGAATAAAATATTAGAATACGTCATGTGACGTGTCCGATACGGGAAGATGAGTCTTCTCATAATATCCTTGAACCTCTTTTTTATTTCAATTACAGTGTCAAGTTTGGAGATGAGTCTTCTCATAATATCAAAGCTAGAACATGGTTATGCATCGGAGTCATTGATCGCAAGGGTCTAGGCTACAGATAACAATGACTCCATCGTATGTTTAGAGTGTTCTCTTATTGATGAGCAGGTATGAATATCACTCTCAATACACATAAGTATGCAAATTTACACTCATGCATGCATATAAATTAACAATATTTTTTACTCTATTATATTGTATCCTAATATGATCTGCTTTATTCATTGTTTTGATAAATAGGGTGATTGCATTCATGGAACTACGAGTAAATTCAACAGGACGAAATTTATGTGCGACCTTGTTGAAGGAGAAATATTTTGGTTCCTGGTTTCAGTGTGAATACTGTCAACAGAGATTATAAAAGTGTCCCGAGGGATACAATGATTACATGCATTGACTAGGCATACCATCGTTGAACCTGCTTTGAACCCTCCAAAACCAATTCTGGCTAGAGGTTTCTTCCCAGTTCCATTTGCGGATGTTTCTCAAAGAGCTAACAAAAAGCAGCTCACCAGTATAACAATTTTTATTCCATCTACTAGGATGAATTATTAATCGCATAATATATAGAATAACATGTTAATACCATCTTAACTTTCTTTTACATAAGTTTCTTTTACATATTTGATTGGTTTTGTTACTTCTGCGGGATCGATGGATGCTATCACAAATTCTAACGGAAATGCAGGATACAAAAGAGATATCGAAATAGAAAATGAAAGGTATGTTATTTATGCAAGCTACTGACTTGGACAACTTATTCATAGATTTTATCCACACTTCCAATTTCCTTTCCTTTTTAGATGTGAAAGACTTGCGGTTGCGGTTTCGGAAGATATGGCTATAATTTTGACATCGAAAAATTAATTGAAAAGAGTGCAACTGAGCCTGTTATAATAGCTCTAGGTGGCTTGATAGTTCTTACAGGCAATTATCAAACTAACACTTAAATATTTTTATTAAATTGTTAGATTAACCCTATTATACAATAACTCAAAAATACAGTCTTATTTTTGTACTAATGCTCTTTAAAAACATCAGGCCTCGGGGAAATTACTTATTGGGACATCATGCGCGCTACTACATCAATGATGGATCTCCTGAAATCGAAGAATTCCGCCAAACCTTATCCATTTCTCATTATAAGCTAACCAACAATTTCTAATTACAACAACATTAATTTTTCCTTTGAACAGGTTGCTTGGCAGTCCTAAACCAATACGCAAACTTAAAGATTACAAATATGATTTTATACCACTCGAGCAGCAAAAGACACAAAACAGGCGAACTATTGAAGAACTACTGATGTTGCCCAATAACGATGTATTTATATTTTTGTGCTTAGCTCATCGATCATATAAATTCCTATAATAAATTAACCATCAATACACATATTTTCTTATACATTATCCGTTAATGTATTATTTTTTGTAACCTATCAGAAGGAGAAATACACTTGTGTTTGTACAATTATTGGTATAGATGAATCAAAACCCTGGTGGTATAAAAGTTGTCTTGATTACCAAGGAAGTTTAAGGAATGTGCCTGATGGAGCTATTTGTCCTCATTGCGCTAAAAAGAACTCCTCGGGCTATTGGTAACAATCATGTATAAATTAATATACATCTCTACTTATTCATATAGGTGGCGTTCGGCAAAAAGTAAAATAGCGGAAGAGTGGAAGAACGGAAGAGTGTCTCCTCGGACAAGATTGTTCGGCACAATAAATGAGTGGAAGAGTGAAATAAACAATTAATGCAATATTTATTTAATTTGGAAAGACAAGAGAGAAGAAAGAAAAATCTTCTTATTCCACTTTTCTTCCACTCTTTCACCCCCCTCCCCAATGGAATAAAGTTAAATTATTATTCTACCATTTTATTCCATCTTCTTTCATTCTTGTTGGGCGGAATAAACAAATTTCTTCCATCTTTTTTCACTCTTCCACTCTTATTTCATGTTACCGAACTGGCCCATAATTAATTTTTTTTTAAAACTATGCAGATATAAAATTGTATTAAACGTTGAAGACAATACTAGAAACACCTATTTTCTTCTCCTTGCACTGCAGGCTGATGATTATATGGAAACCTCATGCCAGACTCATGCAAGCTTTATAGAAAATAGTATGAAGAGCTTGCCTCTAATTAGCTTAAAGAACATATATGGCGCGAAAATCCCCCGTTTAACTATATCATTCCACTTTAGAAAGCTAATTGGCGCGAAAATCCCCCGTTTAACTATATCACGACAAAATGAGGAGAGGAGATATGAAGCTTTATTGTGTGGAATATAATCTTCATTACACTCTATTACAATTTGATCGGTTTTTGGTAAAGTCCACAAATCCATCAAGCTAATTCCTTTTATTTCTCGTTGTGCTCCATTATCACCTACAAACAAAAATAATAAAATAAACACATACCAAAAAAATATCCCACAGAATGAACAAGATTAAATACTAAAATTTGTTTATTTGTTAATTTAAAATAATAATAATAATTTCATAACAAGTCATACGCAAAGACAAAGTCTTACTTTTAATCACAATACATTCATTTTCATAATCCTTGTTCATTCTTCCGAAATCGACCTCATCATCGACATCCTCTATCTCATCTATCTCAACATGGTCATTACGTTCGCCAAGTTCATCAAACTCCTCCATCTCATCAAGGTCATTCACTCCCCCAAGCTCGACATTCTCATCAAAAGTCTCTGCTTGTGATATTGGAGTTTGTTTAGACGGACGTACTTTTTTAGATTTTCGAGCCATTGTGTAAGCAATCTACAAAAAGAAAAAAAATCAATCAACATAAACTCAAATTAAACAATGTAAACTCCAATCAGAAAATATGAACTCAATTGAGTAAAATTTGATCCTAATTCAGTCAACTTTCAACCCAAATTCACTTCATTAAACGAGCCAATTGTACCAGTCAAGATCGATTGAAGGGATTTCAATGGAAAGTGAGAGAAATTGACAAAAAGATAGAAGCTTTGGATAAATTAGATAAATGAGAGAAAAGATGGAAACTTTGGATAAATTGAGAGATGGTCGTAACAGTCAACATCAGCTAGTGAGAAATGACAGAAGCTCAATGAAGAAATTAAAAAGGCAGACTTTGCATAAACTAAAAAAATCCCCAAATTCATTTATAAACTCACGATTTGTATAAACTGTTTAGAACCTGATTGTGAACCGGAGGCAGAAGCCGTGTGAGTTGAAGGAGGCGCTCGAGGTGAGAAGGAAGCGGAGGCGAGAGGAAGCGAGGCGCTGGAGTGAGAGGAGAGGGAGGCGGGAGGTGAGAGGTGAGAAGCGGAGGTGGGAAAGATAGGCTGGAGAGAGAAAGGGGTAGAAATTATTGGACTTAGTTAGGGAAAATTAGAATTTGAAGAGGCGCTGTATTTTTTGTGGGTAAATTCATCCGAAATTTTGGCTCTAAAATTTGGGGGCAAAATATTTTCACTGATATTGGAAGAATTTTAGATTAAGGCGGGGAAGACATGAGCTAAATATTGATGGAGCGGAAAATATAGAGTCACGACCCCCTGTTGCCTGTATGTTTGCCCCTAAATTGATTCACGGGTCAGCGTTGAGACACCAACCCCTATTGACCCAAGTATTTTGCCTCTATACCACATTTTTTTAGTAGTGATAATAGGTCAAGAGTATATATTCCAAGTACATTGTGATGCTTATGCTGGTGGTACTAAACCACATTCATTATTTCGGTGGTAATACAAAAAATGCTACCGCAATTACTTCCGAAAAGGAAGGAGCTACCTCCTCTGCCACAACAGATTAGGGGTGGGCAAACAGTTCGGTTTAATCGGGAACCGAAACGAACCGGCCAAATTTGGTTTAATCGGTTCGGTTCTTCGGTTTATTTTGTTCGGTTCGGTTCTTCGGTTTATTCGGTTCGGTTCGGTTTGAAAATTGGGAATATTCGGTTTAATCGGTTCGGTTCGGTTTTGATTTGGAAAAACCGAATAAATCGAACCGAGCCGAATTATGTTATTTATTGTTTATTTTTTTTAGTTTTGTTAAAATTTTGAATATTAAAATAAAAAATCATATTTAAAATAAGCTAATTATTGTTTAATAAATTATTTGCATTGTTAATTTAATTTAAAATAATTTTTATTAATAAGAAATTTTAATTTAAAGAATATTTAATTTTTAATTCGGTTCGGTTCTATACCGGTTCTATTATTTATTCAGTTCGGTTCGGTTTGAATATTATACGGTTCGGTTTAAATCAGTTTATTCTTATTCGGTTCGGTTTGAACTGAACCGACCGGATGCCCACCCTTACAACAGACACTAAAGGTAAAGAAATGACATCAACCCCACCTATTAAAGAAAAAGGAAAAATGTGATTATCAACACCAATATTTTTCGGTTGATTCTCTCATCATTCCATCAAAATTATAGCTAATTATTTTTTTTGTTTACTTATATTTTATGTGTTCTATATGTAAATAGAATAAGCGAGGAAGTGATAGATGCTTCAACAGGAAACAACAAGAGGAAATTAATGTTTAAGGGGCGAGCTCAGGTAAATATACAATTCAAACATATATATATATATATATATATATATATATATATATATATGCACAAAAAATAAACTTTGTATACCTAATGAGACTGTTTTTTAGTGACTATGTCAGCAATAATTGAACGGTGATACCCTTCACGAGTTCAACTTTGTTTGTCTGTAATAACTATGAGTATTGATGCTTATTTCCTCCATCATTTGTGTAAAAGTATTATATTATATAATGACAATTATAATATAGCCCATGTTTAGTAATTGTAAGAGCATTTGATGATCTTATGCTAAGTACTAATATAATTATGTTAAGATGTGTAATGGATAATTAGTTTATGGTGTGTAATGGACGTGTTAAAAGCATATTTTATGTAATGAAATTATATTGTATAATGAAGATTCAAACTTTTATATTTTGAAAGTAATTAGTTTATGGTGCGTATGGATTATGCTGTATGAAATATTTAAATCCTCGCATAAGAAAATAATCTATATCAAGGGCAGTATGAAAATGTTTTATGTTATGATGTGTAACAAATAATTAGTTCATGGTATATAAAGGCACCTTAGAGAATATGCTTTATGTTATAAAATTATGTTATATAATTAGGGTTCAAAGAAGAATACAACATGTTTTGTTGTAATCTATATTAAGATTTATAAATTTTGCATTATTTATATAAAAAAAGTGATAAAAAAATTTATATAAAAAAGTGCTAAAACAATACCCGTAACGTGGAGCGGGTATTCACCTAGTGAAATACAAACTCTACCTAGGGCTTCCATATATATATATATATATATATATATATATATATATATATATATATATATATATATATATATATATATATATATATATATATTTTTTTTTTTTTTTTTTTTTTTTTTAAAATTTAATGGGCACAGTCCCCAAGGATTTCGATGTCCATTTCGAACAGATAGGTGCCTAAATTTCATAATTAAATTCATAAACTGCAATAATCTCATACAAACCCTCCATTTTTAACAACAATATTAAAACCACTCCACTCAAGCTTATATAACATCAAATTCGCTCGAGTTTAAATCATCCAAAACACATCATTCTTTTTCTAGTAATACGTAATAGCAACCCGACAGAATGTTGAAATACAAATTCTATGTAGGGCTTTCATATTTTTTATTATTATAAATTTAGTGGGCACGCTCCCTAAGGATTTCGATGTCCATTTCGGACAGATCGGTAGCCTGGATTTCGTAATGAATGCCGTCGAGCTCGCGCCGGATCCGGTCCTTTGAGGTTGCGTACAACATCTTCGCACGGATACGTGAAATTGATGGCGACCTGAAATAAAATAAATTAAAATAAAACATGATTAATAAGTTTTTTTCTTTTTTTTATTCATTTGTTTGCGTGTTTCTTTGGAGTCTAAACTAGATACAAGACAAAAACTGGACATTTGGACCAGTTCTCCTCTGATTACTTCAAAAGGTACCTAAACTACTGCTCATTAAGCAAGAGACGTTGACTAGCCTCTGATTTAAATTGAAAAGAAAGAATATGCTTTCTAGGGGCATTTTTGGTATGAACTACATTTTATAAGGTAATCATCAACAATTCTCTATTGTCAGGGGAGAAAAACTACATTTTGAGATTTTGAAGGTTATCCTATTTGTAAAAGGGAAACTTTTCAAAAACCCCCTAACTTTTCTGAATATTATCAAAAACCCCCTATCCTTTTAGATTCCTTCAAAAACCCCTTATCTTTTTAGCTTTCTTTAAAAAACCCCTAACTTTTTTTAAAATTATCAATAACCCTCTCATTTAGTTATATTTTTTAAAATGGCAATTTTACCCCTCTCATTTTAGTATAATTTTTTTTTCTTTTTTAAAGGATATTATTATTCTCAATATTACAACTTATATTGAAAAAATTATATATTTTACAAAAATGTACAAAAAAATAAAAACAAATTAATTGGAATATTTTTTTTAAATATAATTTGGAGTAAAATGACAATACAACCATAATCCTACAAAAAATATAGGAAATTTGCACAAAAGCCCTGTATTATGTCTAAAATGCAAAAATATTTTTAAATATAATTGGAAAAAAAACATTATGAAAAATATTTTTTTGAAAAAAAAATTGTTTCAGAAAAATATTTTAACAATTTTTTTATTAAAAATATTTTTTATTTTTTTATAAAAATATTCTTTTCTTAAAAAATACATTTAAAAAATATTTTATTTTTTAAAAAATATATATTTTTTAAATATTTTTTAAGAAAAGAATATTTTTATAAAAAAATAAAAAATATTTTTCAGTAAACAAATTGTTAAATAAATATTTTTCCAAAAAATAAAACTATACTAAAATGAGGTAAAATTGCCATTTTAAAAAATGTAACTAAATGAGAGGGGGTTATTAATAATTTTCAAAAAAGTTAGGGGGTTTTTGAAGAAGGCTAAAAAGATAGAGGGTTTTTGAAGGAATCTAAAAAGATAGGGGGTTTTTGAAAATATTCAGAAAAGTTAGGGGGTTTTTGAAAAATTTCTCTTTGTAAAATGAATGAAATTTACAAAAAAAAACCCTTATATTATTGAGAATTGTACACTGCCCTTCTATTAATTAACTCACTCAGAAATTGTCTTAAAACGGAGGAATCTATTTTTGCAATTTTCAGTAAACCAGGAGCTCCTTTGCAATTTAGGCATAAATAAGATGCTTTCTGCAAATTCCCTTTAACTAAAACTTACCAACTCATTATCCAATTTTCAAACCACAAAAATAAAATAACGCCTCAGATTCTTAAAAAAATGAAGTTACAAATAAAACGAAATTACGACAAAGTCCACTTCATTCTTAAGAAAATTTACAAAAATTAGTTAATGATTAACTAACCACAGAATTTCTTTAATTTCGATAAGCAAGGAGGGAGTCATTTTTTTGCAATTTTCAGTAACCTTGGATCCCTTTCGAAATTTAGTCATAATGAAGGGAATCTATTGCTAATTTCCACAACTAAAACCTACTGATTTACACTAAAAGCTCGAATAAGATTTGCTCTGTTGAACAATTCCCCTCAGTGACAATCTCAAAAACAAATCCCCTGTGTTCTTAACGAAATTCAAAACGAAGTCTATATATCATTATCAATTAACTAACCTAATGTTCTTCTCACTTAAATTTGCGTAAGAACAGAGGGTATTTCTCGCAATTTTCAATAATACAACAGACTTTTTCAACTTACCCACTAATTATTTTGACCTTCTAAGTCTCAACCTCATTCCAAAACCAAAAAAAAATATAAAAATACCAACATACAAAAAGGGCATCTATCATGAAAGAAAATCAAAATTGAGTCCCTATAAAACTGTTAATTAACTACCCTCATGTTCTTTCACTTGAATTTCTTTAAAAACAGAAGAGATCTATCGTAATTCTCAATAACGCAAGACTATTCTGCATTTTATCCACTCTTAACACCCCAATTCAAAACCAAAAATACAAAAAACAAAACAAAAAACAAAAAACAAAAAGAAAATTCACTAACCAGGCGAAGAAGAAGATCTTGCTCTTCTGACACCCCTCCTCCGTCACGAAATCAAAATCATACACCGCGTAGCGACAATCATCCTCCGGTAAGCTTGCCAAAAACTCCTCGTAGCTCTCGGCGGCGCTGCCGGTCCGGTCGACGACCACCTCCCGGCCCTTGTCGTCGATCTTGAACACCACGTACCGGAACGCTTTCTTGCGTTGGAGCTCTAGGAAGGTGGATTTGACGTCCTCGGCGACTGCTATTCCTGACGTGGCGTTTTTTGACTGGAGTAGAATAAGGAAATGGAACATTTGTAAGAGTTGGAACTGTGAGGGTTTTAGTTTTTAGTTCTTTATTGATTTGATGTGTATTAAAAAGGTATATTGATGAATTAAAATGGTATATTGGTGAATTAAATGGTATATTGGTGAATTAAAATGGTATATTGGTAAGTACTGTGGAATCTTTTATAAGAATTAGCACTATAAGGGTTCTTCGACTGGAAATAGAAAGAAAAAATGGTATACTGGTGAATGTTGTGGAGTATATTTATAAGAATTGGCGTTGTAAGGGTTTGAATTTGATGTTCTGCACTATTGATTGATGTGAATTAAAAGGGCGTATTGGTGAGTGTTGTGGAATGTTATATAAGAATTGGCAGTATGACTGTATGAGGGTTTGATTTTTCTGCTTCCTCTTTATTGATTAGATATGAATAAAAAAATTTTAATGTTATATTCGTGAGTATTGTGGGAAGTAGGTTTTGTTATATTGATTTTTCTTCTGCGACTCCCATTCCAGACGAGCCATTTTTTGAGAGTAACAGAAAAGAAAATGGTATATTGGTGAGTGTTATGGAATGTTGTTGTTTTTGTGAGAGTTAGCGCTATAAGAGTTGAATTTTTTTGCATGAACACTAAAGTGTTTCTTAACACTAACTTAAGTGCTTCTTAACTCATTCCGGATGTAGCGCTCAACTCGAGGGATGAGTTAAAATCATAAAATGTTTGAGAGTGTGAGATTCAAGAGTTCAAGATTGATTTGATTTGATCGTTAGTTGTAATTACATTTGCATTCTACAATAATTCCTACACATATATACAACTGCAACTACTAGTCTATCGAAAGGGTATGATGGTGAGTTGTAAGCAATATTTTATAAGAATTGACATTGTAAGAGTAAGATTTTTTTCGTATGAACAGTGAGGTGTTGATTAACCATAATTACTAATTAGGCATGAAGTTGATGCGGGCTTAGTTTTCTTGCTTTGAGATAGAGAAGGAATTTATTTTGTAATGAAAGGGATAGAGTGTGAAAGTGCATATGATTCTGTTTGTGAGAAAAAAGATAACTGTAGATCAGATCAGAACTTAGGAAATGTGTATAAATAATAATTGTCAAAAACTATAGGAAAATTGAAATTATTTTCGGATTTAAGTATAACTTCTCCTCTAAGAAAATTTCCAAAACTCATATACTAAAATCGAAAAAATTGAGGGTAAAAGAACAGTAAACTAGAACAAAGAAACTACGATCCAGCATACTTTTGTCTATTACAATATAACCAAAAATTAAAATAAAAGGAGAGAAAGAAGAGAGAAAAAACTTACATAAGATCGCATGAACGCCATGAGTAAAAAGAGTAAGAGATCAGAAGAAAGAACGAATTAATTTCCCCTCTTTTTCTCTCTGAGGGATGCGGCAAGCTCGTTTCCCAATAATTTAATGAGTGAGAATGAGAATATTAAAAAGGTGAGGGGGCAGAAAGAATAAAAGAAGTGGAGAGGAAGAAAGAAAGCTACAAAAACCTCTCTCTCTTCAACTAAAAAAAAATAAAAAATATATGAGAGATTCGCCTTTCGGTGGTGGCCTAATATTAGGGTGGCAACGGATCGGATCCGGTTCGGAATGTGCTCAAATCATATCTATATCCATATTTTTTTGGGATCTAGATCCGGATACGGTTCCATCCGGATCCGAATACGGTTCGGATATTAAACAGATACGGCTACGGTTCAGATATTATCAGATACGGATACGAATTCGGATTTTTTTCGGATAGTTAAACGGATATTCAGTATTTAAAAAATATGTAACTTACGAGGATCACAAAAAAAATGTTATTTACAAGAAATATAAATGTTTGTCAAATAACTCCCGAATATCATTAATACATACAAATATGAGAAATTCATACAATATATTTCTACTCCCAAATACATTCTTCGAATATCATTAATGCATACAAAATATCGAGAATTCATACAACATACTACTACTCCCTAAAATATCTCCCGAATATCATTAATAAGTACAAATATCGAGAATTCGAATTTCTACTCCTTAATAACATACAAAATGATATATATATATATATATATATATATATATATATATATATATATATATATATATATATTACATTATCATTAACTTTTCTATTGGCTTTAACCCAATCTTGAATGAAAATCAACGCTTTTACATTCTCCGGACCAATCTACTCCTATAAGCATCAATTACTCGACCACCCGTACTAAAAACCGACTCGGATGCAACTGAAGAAACGGGTATAGCTAACACATCACGAGCAATTCTTGAAAGGATAGGATATTCTTTTCCTTCCGTTTTCCACCATGAAAGAATATCAAATCATTTTCCTTGCTCGTAAGAAATCGTCCGCCTTTCCATATAATTATCCAAGTCGGATTTGAAAGAAGTTTGTTGACTTCTCGCCATCAAAAAATTAGCCAAATCATTTTCCGCATCATCATCTTCAATGCCTAAATCCGAATTAACATTGGGAATGCCAAATCCACCAATTTGATTCACTTGAGTTATACTATTTTCGAATTTTGATGTGTACTCCAAGTGTATATTCTTTATCATTCTATTTAATTCTTCAAATTCTCTTTTACCACCATTATCAAAAAGTTTTGGATAATAATACTCAATCAACCCCATTTTATATCGAGGATCCAAAAAGCAAGCAATAGCCAACACGGTATTCTATTGGTACCAATATTTATCGAATTTATCTTTCATTGAAAAAGCCATTTGCGTAACGGTTGGATCCGCATTGTTACACCATTTTTCAATTTTCATTTTAATGTCACAAAATGATTTAAAAATTAAATTTGAAGTTGGATACAATGTACCCGAAAGAAGGTTTGTGACGGTGTAAAAATATTTTAAACAATTATATATTTTTCCCACTTTATTCCATTCATCATTAGTAGGAAAATTTGGGTATCTTAAAGGATCGGCAAAATGCATTCTTTCTAATGCTAGTTGAAAGTAAATTGCATCATTAAGCATCATACAAGTGGAGTTCCATCGAATAGTGACATCTAATGAAAGCCCTCTCGTTTTATCAAGAGAGCATTGAACGGCTCTCTTTTGAAATTCCAAAAATAATAAAGGAGAGTTCTTTATTTTCAACACAATTTCTCGTATTCCATCAACCACTTTCTTTATTTTTTTTTATCCCATCTTGAACAACTAGATTAATTATATGTGCCGCATAACGCACATGAAACAACTCTCCAATACAAACAAGATTTCCACTTTCATTGATTCGCGCAACCATTTTTCTAACACAAACACCATTCACACTATCATTATCTAACATAAACGCAAACAACTTCCTATCAAAAATTCCAATCACATAAATTTATTAACACTGCACCACTTAAATTATCTCCCGTGTGTCTTCCTTCCAAATACATAAAGTTTATTATTCTTTTTTGATTGCGCCACTCATCATCAACAAAATGAATACACACAAATAACTCTTGTTTTGCCTCGAGGTCCAAAGATCCATGGTGCCACTAAATCGGCAAGAAAGGGACCCCAAATATGCATACAACTTATTTTTTTTTCTTCCAAATACATCTCAAGTATCTCTTTTTTATAAGTATTACGAGTTTGAATGGGAAAATTAGGACGAAGCGATTTAATAAATTCTATAAAATATTCATGTTCTACAATCGAAAATGGATACTCATGCATTACTATAGCTAATGCTAATTTTCTTTTACTTATATTTTCATCATAAGTAAATATTTCCGCCTTCTCCTTCCCAAATTAAGTTTTTTTTGCCCCTCTTGTGTTTCATGCTTCTCATAATGCTTGATCAAATGACAAGTTCCCAACGAACTACTAGCATTATAGTTTTTTTTACATTTCTTACAAATAGCTTTCAAAACCTCTTTCTCCTTTCCTTTTACCATTTCCTTCACTTTTACTCTAATAAACCAATCCCAAATTTTTGAAGTTAACTTCTTTTGTTTTTTAGATTCGGGTTCAGTGGAACACTTTCATTTGGCTGAGCAGACGTACCATCTTCAATAGATTGATTTTGAGAACTTGACGTCATATTATAATTAGAACACCTGCAAAATGAAGTACAAAAATGTAAAGTTGCAATTTTTAATTAATTTCTAAAGAGCTGTCAGGTACATCTTTTTTTTACTCAATTGCCAATTCTATTGTGGCTTGTGTTGATTAAGTACTAATATTTAAATTACTTCTTTTTGTCAGTGGTAATTTGTGACTATCATTAGCAAACAGGACATGAATTGACTGGACCATTTTCATTTGTAGTTAGATTTTGAAGGCTGATTTAATATCCTAGTATTAGGCCAAGCTCCAATTACTAGCCCATGTTCCAATTACTAGCCCCTGTTACATATCTATTATTTCTTCTAAAGAGAAAAATGTCATTTGTTTAAGTACCAATTTCTTTTCATTGAATGAGTTAATTTTTAATTCAAACTATTACAATTCTAGCAGGAAGTTTTTTTTTGCAACTTTTCATACTCATCCTTCATATTTTAAATTTTCATTTTCTTTTTGAATTTTCAGAAAATTTAATGACTTCAAATACTTTGTAGGATGGAGGCTAGGTACGAACCTCTAAAGCACTAGTTCACGACGGTTGGGTCCGAAGCTGGAGTCGCTGGACCGAAAGGTGATATGAGAGAGAGCAGCAACGACCGGCGACTAGCGACCGGTGACCAGCGACCGGAGACCGGTGACAAGACGGTGAGGGTTCAGAGAGAGAGAGAGAGAGAGAGAGAGAGAATTTCGTGGGTTTTGTTTGAATGTTTCAGAAGTTTCTTGGAGTAAGCTGGGGGAAGGGGAAGAGGAAGGAGAAGGGAGAATGCAGGTCAAATTAAATTAAAAAAGGTCAACCTATAAAAAATGTTATGCTTGTTTTAATCATGTTTTTTCTCCTGGATCTTTTAATAAACGGGTCCAATGAGAAATACGGGTCCATGTTAAAACGGGTGAATCAGATGGACTAAATGGATTTTATAAAACGGATATCCGTTTTTAACAAATATTCGGATCCGGATATTATCCGGATCCGTATCCGGATCCGACTGTAATTTTAAACCCTATATCCGAATCCGGATCTGAAAAAATGGATACGGGTCTGACCCGGATCCGAACGGATCCGGTTATTTTTTAACGGATATGGATATTTTCTCGGATTCGGGTCGGGTCGGTTCGGATAAAATCCGACCCATTGTCACCCCTACCTAATATGGATAAATTTGCAAAACCACCCCTGTTATAATTTATTCTAATAAATTATGTGGAGAAAATATTTAATTTGAACCCCAATTTCTAGTAACTTAATCAAAGTACCCAAATACTAGACTAGGGGACACTTATGAGAATGCAACACAATGACTTCTTAAAAGATCAGTCAGTCTGATATTATTCTCGTTCAAACACTCTTAGAATTCTGCTACGATCACCTATTCTAATATTATTCTCGCACAAGTATGTAAGTCGGCCTTGTCGTGGTAAACCACCTGACACAATGTTCTAAGCTAGGCGGTTACTTAACTTTTATAGATAAGACTAATTTTTAAAACTATGTCTGTATCTCATCGTGCCCACAACATAAACACAAAATATACATAAAGAAAAGAGATATAATAAAAGCATAAGCAAATACACTAAAATCACAAAGAAAACCACAAGGCATACATAAACGTCAAATAACCACCTTCAAATATCACGTCAGCTTTTGCTCTCATGGCAGCTTCCTTCTCTCAGTCTCTATTTCTGATATGTGACTATGTCTGATTTAAATTTTCTATGTAGAGGTAGATTGTGATTATAAGATGGTGTTATAAAGATAACAGGTGATCAATGGACAAATAATCTCATAGTCTAATGATTGAGTATTTTGAATGAAATATAAGAGTTATAAGTTTAAACCATATATATATATATATATATATATATATATATATATATATTAATAATGATCAAAATATAAATATTTTTATCTTTCTTAAAATAATTCATCACTGAATGAATTTAAAAAAAAGATGCAATCAATGGTGTATGTGTGTTGGGGGGGGGGCATGCATTGTATGATAGGAATAGGGCGGGGATGGATATGAGAGATGGATACAGAAAAGAATTGATAAAAATGTTCTTTATTGAAAATATGATAATATATATTATTAGTATTCCTTATTGATGGTGTTAAATAGAAATTAATAACAATAAAAGTTAATTTTCGGAAATTTATGAAACCGGGCGAATGACTACTTCTCCATCTTCTTAAGATATAGTAAGTGTTTTATTTCTAATTGACAGGCTGTTTGCAATTTCTGACACTTGTAGTTTTAGAAAAAACAATTATGGTCATTGTTCCATATAGCGAGTTAATATGTGGAGTAAGATAACCTTTTCATAAATCCATTAGCATATTTTTGTCTCATAAAGGCCATATAAAATCAGACAAATTTTTTTATTAAGAAAGATGATATGACTATTTATGATTTAGTGTAACAGATCAATTTAGCTTTTTATGAACCCGTTATGACTGTTTTGTATCAAAAGTTCCATAAAAAATCATAAAACAAAAAAAAGAAAGTGAGAATTCCCAGGAAATTTTTTTGCAAGGAATTTTCAAATACATCCTTTAACTTTTGAAAATATTATAAATTTACTATATTACTTCTATTTTGTTTTGATATTTAGAAATTATATTTAATTGAGTTCTAAATATTATATTTTATAAATTATATGTTAATATATTTATTTTAATTTTACTTTAGGAAAAAGCTCACTTTAGCACCCTTAACTCTTGAGTTTGCTCACTTTTGCACCCCCAACTATTTTTTGCTCACTTTTGCATCCTAAACTATTTAAATTGAGCAATTTTGCACCCTCCATCCGTTAAATGTCTAGTCAGCAGTTAGATGATGACATGGCACTATGATGTGGCAAAAAATATTGTTTATTTATAATGACTGGATATTTATTTAAAAAAAATAAAAGAAATAAACCTTCCCTTCCCCTTCCCCTTCCCCTTCCCTCCCCCCTCTCTCTCCCCTCTCTGCCTCACGAAAGAAAAAAAGAAAAAAAAAACACAAACACACCCGCCACTCCCTCCATCTCTGTCCGTCCGCCGATCAGTTCCCCGGCCGCCGGTCACCGCCGCCGACCTCTCTCTCGCCGGCCGCCACCTCTGGCGGTAGATTATTATTTTTTTTTTTCAAATTAGTAACGGTTTTTATGAAAGAACCGTTACAGAATTGCTTAATAGTCCAAATTCTGTAACGATTTTGAACTATTAAGCAACTTTGTAACGGTTCTTTCAGAAAAAACGTTACTAATTGTTATACTTAGTAACGGATTTTGTGAAACAACCGTTACTAATTGTTATAATTCGTAACGGTTTTTGTAAAGAACCGTTACAAATTAGTAACGGTTATAGTTTATTTGAAAATGAAAATGGTTATAGTTTATTTTTTTTTTCCAACTTAGTAACGGTTTTATTAAAGAACCGTTACTAATTATAACAATTAGTAACGGTTGTTTCACAAAAACCGTTACTAAGTATAACAATTAGTAACGTTTTTTTTGAAAAAACCGTTACAAAGTTGCTTAATAGTCCAAAATCGTTATAGAATTTGGACTATTTAAGCAATTCTGTAACGGTTCTTTCATAAAAACCGTTACTAATTTGAAAAAAAAAAAAAAATCTACCGCCAGAGGTGGCGGCCGGCGAGAGAGAGGTCGGCGGCGGTGACCGGCGGCCGGTAAACTGATCGGCGGACGGACAGAGATGGAGGGAGGGGCGGGTGTGTTTGTGTTTTTTTTTTCTTTTTTTCTTTCGTGAGGCAGAGAGGGGAGAGAGAGGGGGGAGGGAAGGGGAAGGGGAAGGGAAGGTTTATTTCTTTTATTTTTTTTAAATAAATATCCAGTCATTATAAATAAACAATATTTTTTGCCACATCATAGTGCCATGTCATCATCTAACTGCTGACTAGACATTTAACGGATGGAGGGTGCAAAATTGCTCAATTTAAATAGTTTAGGATGTAAAAGTGAGCAAAAAATAGTTGGGGGTGCAAAAGTGAGCAAACTCAAGAGTTAAGGGTGCTAAAGTGAGCTTTTTCCTTTACTTTATTTAGTATGCAGAAATAATTTTAGTTTTTACTCTTAATTTTTTAATATTCTCAAACCACAAAGAAATAAAATTTGATGGCAATATAATTATATATGAACTTTACGCTATTTTGTAAAGTTGACACAATATATTTTTACTTATCAATCTTAAATTGTTGTTTTCAAAATAATATATATAGTAACTTTTAATAATAAAGAAATTGAAACTTGGAAGATTTAGTTGTTTAAAAAAATATTTATTGTTCTATGAATAAAATAGTTATAAAATTAGAGTGATGTTATAAAAGTATTCCATAGATAAATTATTTATAATTTGTAAATGTTAAATATAATGGAAGTGAAATATAAAAGAATATATGTCCCTTGAAATTCTAAATATTCAAAAATTTAGGGATATATATGCATTTATACCTCATTGGCTGTAATAAGCTTTTGGCAAAATAAAATTGTGCATTGCTTGAGTGAAATATTTCAAGCTGCCATTTTTTTTATGGGACCAATGGTATGTATAAGGATTTTTTAGTATCTCCTAAATTTTGTGAATATTTTAGTTTTAATAAACAAAATACAATTTTTTATTCTATTTTTTTTTTGGTATAATATTAGATAATTTGTTTAGCTAACCACTTGAGTTATCTATAACATTTCACCTGTTCTTTTTGGAACAAAATACTTCCCATTAATTATTTAGATTTTCTTTTTAGTCTCTACAAAAATAGTTATTTTGTAAATAAAAGGTTTTAAAATAAGAAATAAAATTATAAAAAATATATAAGAGAAAATAATACTTTACATAAGATAAAATAATATTTTTATTAAATAAAAGAATTTTTTAAGCAATATAAATGGTAAAGAAATTAATACATCACAAAATATAATATAAAAGATAGCAATAATGGTATCATAAAATTAAAGTGCTAAGAATGTGTGTTTGTATCCATATTTCGGACGTATTTGTTAATATATTAATTCATTTATATCCCTACAAAATATAAAAATGTCCAATGATCCAAAAATATTAAAATATTCTCTATTTCATTAGAAAATTAATTAAGTCATTATAATCTCTGTAAAAAAATACTACGCAAAAAAAAAGTATAAAACATAAAATTGTATAATTTTTCCGAAGCGGAACGAGGGTACAATCTAGTAAATAATATTAGATACTCCAATAAACATATTAAATTAACTAACGTTTCAATTTAAATATGATTTTAATTAGAAACTAGAATTGTATATGCTTTTCACTAATGGTCCTGCCTATTATATAGTCAAGAAATCTTGTTGGTTATGTGAATTTTACGGGAAAGTTTAAAAGACTTTTTGGAAATTTCAATGAATAATCACAAGATAAGCAACAACGAATTTATTCAAACATATAACATTATATTTAGTTTGGTTGAAAATTTGTGTTAAAATTCACGTGATTTTGCAAGATCGTTACATGGACCGTATAATCTTGTAAATTTAAGGCAAAAAATTCAGCATGATCCTGATTGTTTTAATTTGATTTG